>VZTN01011103.1:119415-301504 GCA_013400515.1 Erpornis zantholeuca | reverse complement strand
GCTGGCTAGGTCACTTTTGAGGAGCTCTGGGGATATAAAGAAACCACCAGAGGAGCAGGAGAAGCTTTCAGGCTTCCCTGGACTCCGACAGGTACCCATATCCACAACATCAGCTTTGGGATGGTTTTCTCCTACACTTGCAGTCACCAGATGATGAATGGAGCCAAGGGATGGTCCCTGTAGAAACTGTGCACTGTGGTCATCTGTCCTACTCCTCATAAACTGGAGACAGCAGTGTTTAGCTGCAGAAAAAGGAAGTTGTGAAACATGGAGCACTGACAGCTGGTCCCTGACAGACCCTGTAGCTGCAATTTCAGATGTCATCATGCTTGACTATCTCTCTCATCTAGGAAAAGTGGATTTGTGCTAAGATGTAAACCAAAGCAGCCAAGGGAACATCATCTGTCATGGACAGGGATGGTCAAACTTGAGGCAGCAGCAGCACTTTTAATCACCCCAATAACATTCATTAGGAAATATCACCCATTGTCCTTCACTAAAAAATATTAAGTGCCTAAGCCTATCTACAGAAAATAGCTAACTAGGGAAAAAGTTGTATTTGCACACCCCCTTTTCTGACAGCCTCACCTTGAAAACCACCGTGGAAGTCACTGCTATCTCCTGTCTTTCGAGTTTTCCATTTGATTATGTCATATAAGTTATAAACAGAATTGTAAAATGAACAATAAAAAGCCCAGCCCAGGATACCTTCCTTAAAGAATTTAAACTATTGCTGTTTCATAGGCCCTGGTGATGCTGAGCTTAAATTGGTGGCTGGATCTTTGGCAGTTTGCCAAGGCACTGGTTGTCCCATCCTGTTTCTGCTCCCTACCCATTGTCTTAGCAGGTTTTCAGGCATCTGGTCGAGAATTGGGGTTCTCCATAAATGTCAGAACAAAAGAACAATTTTGTAAATGGCTGTTGCTTTGAGGTGTTCCTTTGAGGTGTTCCTTTGAGGAGTCAAAGGTGTTCATCTGGCCTGGGTTGTGAAAGAAGCCAAATGAAAGGATCATTATAATGATCTCCTGGACATTAAAAAGGAAGTGTCAGTATCTGGATTTTGGACACCTTGGAAGATTTTACACAATGTTTGCTCATAATAAGAGCTGTAACAGAACTTCACTTTGAACTTTAATAACCTTAAAACCCCATAAATTCAAAAGTCAAGAACTTAAATGTAGTCTTGGCACGAGATGTACCTTTGTACCTCACAATTCTATTTTGACGTAAATGAAGCCCTGTTAATCTTTTTCTAAAGAAATGAATAGACTGGGATTGGGAGGGCTCTTCAGAATGTGGAACAGGACTTTCAAGAGGCAGGGGGAAACCCTCCTTTGTATCATGAACTGCATTTTAACTGTACTAGAAAAGTACAGCTCAGTTATGTAGCCAAAAACTAGTGTGTTTACTGCAATCTTATCTCACCTACAGAAATCTCTGAGAATGCCAAATTAGGCAACAACATTTTGATAAAAAGATTTTTCAGGAAAATTGCAGTATTTCTGATGGGTCCCAAAATAACAGCAGCATAATCTGCTGCAGCGTGTTCAGCCCACTCTCTCCTGATCGCGAAGGGGTTGCAGAAGAAAAGTATGGAAATAGAAAATGTTGATAACGTTGACTTTTTTTTTCCTCTCAAAAAATATCTCCAGCTGTGAAAAATATTGTATTTCACTTGTCAGTTCCAGGGGGTTTCGTTTCCCTCCTGGCAGTTGTGGCCAATTTCCGCTCAGATGGTGCTGGTGCCAGACTCTCTTTTCCCAAGATGTCAGCCCATTCAAATTGCTTTGTGTTTGCTGTGGGATGAAGGCACAGGCACCAGCCCACATATCACCTGTGATGTGGCTGCCTTACCTGCTATCTGATCCCAAAATCCCAGTGGTGTGGGGTTTTAGGAGCACTTAACAATTCCGACATGCAATTTGACACCTAAAATATTTCTGAATATGTTTCTGAATGATTTGGTGTGTAATTGTCACTGAAACCCGAACACAGCTACCTAAGCCCCTCTTCCAAAATGGGACTTGTACCCCAAAAGTGTATGGCCCTGCACCTCACATATTCCCAACAAAGCAGTGCCCTTCCCCACCCAACAGCAGTGGCACAGTCCCCACCAGGGCAGTTGATGCAGAAGGTTTTTCCTCATCTGTCCACAGGAATGGGAGCAGAGCAAAATCTGGTTTTTTCAGTCATGTGAGGGATGCTCTGGGGACAGAGATCACCTTGTCTTTACAGTTTCTGTACTCCCTGCAGCAGCCACACAATCCTTTGGTCTCTAAATCACTCAAAACACTGCTTTTTGGGTTACTTCATCTACCTGCATGGCTGTGGGGTTGAGTTAACCAATTTTTGCAGCCTCTTTTCTTGAGTCTCCAATGAGAAACTCCCCAAGCACAGCCAGCCCTGTGAGTGCACACACAGCCTGTGCCAGAGCACCACTGGAATTTCAAACGCTCTGATTAGATCGGAGAACCAAACATGAGTCACTTGGTAGTACTTGGATGTTGCTTGGCCTTCAGTATCTTCTGAAAAATGCCTTTCTCTGGAAGCAGGATCTCCATAGCACTCCACAAGTGTTCCAGTGTTCAGAGCTCAGTTCATCCCTGATGCAAACAGCACAAACCCTGAGCTGCAATTCGAATGCTCACGTTGCACAGAAGTAAACAGGTTTCCCTTTTTACTGCTTGGTAATGAAATGTCACTTTGCCTGGCCCCACGAGGAGATGGTTTTGCTGTACATGCTCCAGGGAAATTCCTCTTGGCTGGCAGTCAGGAGAATGGCAGCATCTAAAGCTCTGCCACAGGATGCTGCAATTACTGTTCTCCTGTTTCTTTGCACTTCAAGCCTCTGCCTTAGTGTCAGCCAGTGCACATTAAACATGACAGCACTTTGTGATACCACGACATCCCTGCCAAACATGGATCTCAGGAACATGGCTAGTGGGGAGTTTTTTGCTTCTTCCACCCCTGTCATTTTTGCTGGTGGGACTAGTGGCAATTCAGGCATGAATCTGGAGCCACTTTACACCAAAGGCCTGAGTGTAGCTATGCAAAACACTAAACAAAACACAGGAACATTTCACAGGAAGGAATTGTGTGTGCTGCTGTTTTTTGATTAGATTAAAGACCTAGAAAGATGCAGTGTGATTCAAAGTGGCCACACAATAATAATAATAATAAATAATAAATAAAAGCTGCTTTCAAATCTTTTAATTGGAAATAAAAATCAGCTTTTGCTAAGCAACCTGGAGAGAGGGTACAAAGGGAGGGGAGGGAGCGTGGATTTGGAACCCCTTTGAATGATCTATTATGCTGGAACTGCTTTTATCTTTTGTTTGGTGCAGTTGATGAATGCAAAGTTGGCTTCATCTGTGTGACATGTGTGGCAGACATCTTTTTGGTCTGTGCATCCTACAGGGTGCAAAAGACCAGCTGGCTCAGCAAATTCCTCCCAGCTTTATTTGCTTCTTATCTTAATACCGTGCACAGGGATCTGCTGACATCCTTAGGAAAGATGAACTTGCACAAGAAGAGGGAGGCTGGGAAGGAGGGCACAGGGGGCAGGGAGATGAGGTGCAGGGAAGCAGCTGCCCCTCGGCATCCCAAGTAGTTTGTTGCAGTTCTCACATCCTGGCATGGGCTGTGGAGATTCTTTCCCTGCCTCTCCCTTGTCCTCAGTCTATCAGCGGTTTGTCCCATTTCTCACAGCCTTCCCAAAAAAATCCTTCTTATTCTCAGTCATCATTGCCTGGTCACTTTGGACCCCCTGTGCCACTCCAATTCAACTTAAAGGCAGCAGCAGAGGTATTTACCCATTATAGGATGGTGAGCAACCTCCTGAGAAATGTCTGACCTAGCACCTAATGCCAGCTTGGACTATGAGTGATGAACATTCTTTTCCCCTCCTTTTACAACTCCATTGGAAATAGGGGAAATTTCTGGCACCTTCTCACAGAAGCCACCACTTAGCCTTCCCTGCAACCAAATCCTTGCCATGCAAACCCACCATGGGAGGTGGTCAATGTGAAGGTTGTTGTAACCAAACTGATAAAATAATATTTGTTTGCACAGAACCACCCTGGAAAACTCTGTAGGTGATTCTGCTCCAGGAGGGGTCTGTCATGGAACATCTGCAGGAGGCACATGGTGTATTTTTCATTTCCGACCTGCGCCTGTAATAACCTTTATGGCTGAAAGAAAAGTCGACAACTTGCAATAAAGGTGCTATAGCCAGAAAAAAGAAATTGTAATTTATGGTGATTTAAACACACTGTACCTGCACTGCCATTTGAAAACCATGATTGTAAAAGAACTATAACACGAAAAACGTGGGGAGGAATTTATTAAAGGCCAGGCCACTTTAGCAAAGCCAAGATCTGAGCTGTCTGAGATGTAATGTGGTGCTTATAAACTAAAGGCATAAGTTATTAACTTAACCTAAATGATTTCAGATTTGTGTTCAATGGACTTGGTAATTATACCAAGGAATTTAAGCTGACCTCATCAAGCCTGCTTTCTCTTTTAAAATGTATTTCTGTGTCAATTAAAATGCCTGAGTATAAAAAGCAAAGTTTTTATAGGCTCAGCTATACAAATTCATTATCGCGCTATTATATACTTGGCAGTCTACAAATATGCCAGTGATTAACTTAGTGTGCATTGGCTGCCAGTATTGCAGCATTTCAGATAAGTGTGGCTATTGTCTGCACTCAGCTGACTGAATTTGCCATGGATATAGACCTTGGATCTCCTGGAGAATGTAGGTCCTCTCTGGCCAAGAGTGGCTCTCTGCTCGTGAAGCTTGTGTTTGATATATATACATATTGGCTATTTCTCAGTCAATAGACAGATAACTGCTCCTGGAAAATGGCTTCTGGAGAGGTTTTCTGCTGGGTGCTGGACAAGGATGGTGAATTCCCAGACTGGGATCACTTCTTGCCTCTGACCACGCATGGCTGGATAGCTTTAGCCAACAGCTTCCCTGCTCCATGTGTTTCCATCATTATACTATTCCCATTTTTGTTCCATTTATATGTCTGCTTTACATTGTAAATTTTATGGGGCAGGGACTGTTTTATGAGTGGCTGTTATAGTATTATTGTAAAATATTATCGGGTAAACTGAATTTTCTCTAACACTTGTTTCTGCTTCTCTGTCTTAGCACTCTGGAGGCAGCGGTGGTGGGGAGATGAAGCAGATCACCACTGGACACCAAGACACAGGGGAAAACGTCCCCTCCATTTCCATCCCATCATTAAAGTGACAAATCAGTTCAGGAAAAGCTAAATATCATGTCCTGAAGACATCTAGGAGGGCAGAAGTAGAGCAGTGTATATCCCAGTCCCCAGCATCACAGATGGGTGCCATGGCCCTAGGTGGGCCCTTCCCCTCTGTGCCTTGAACATTATTTAGTTAAAAAATACAATAATATCTAACCCTGCTGGTAAATATTTCAGAATACCTAATATAAAATTCAATAAAGGTATAATGTCAATAGGGGAGGAAACAATTTCCTCGGGGTAACAGGCTCTTTGTATCAAATAAATGCTGGAGAAAAGCTGGAACTGTAATGGTAGGAGACATCAGGGCAGGCCCAGGGGAGAACAGTTGGATGCTGGGGAATTTTTTGCTGGTGCCCTATGTGTTGGCATCTAGGAGCTTCTCCTCTGGAGGTACTGAACAGCCACATTCCCTATGGAAGATGGTGATGCTCAACACTTCCAAAAATTAGGCTGCTAAAGATGTATACTGCTGATTTTGGCTGTATCTGAAGGTGAGTGACAGCTGCTGCATGAAGCCATGTTTTGGAATAAATCTCTGAAGGAGACTATACAAGGCTTTTCCTCTGCTGTTTTCCACCCTTGGGAAGGGTTCTGTGCTTCTGGCTTCCATCTGGAACAGGCAGTGAAGTGAGACAAGCAAATTTTAACCCCAGTTCCTCAGGAGGCCCACCTGTCCTTCTACCATCTTTCCCTGTTTTTGTCCTGTAAAGGACTCCGAAAATGTGGACACAGTAATGTGGGGAAGCATGAGATTGGGATTCCCAAACCTGGTGTTCTCTTTTCCTCCATCCGTGGCAGCTCTTGGCTCTACACATGCCCTGGGGTGAATGGATCTCTCATCCTGCTTGTACTGCTGTTGGGAAGCCAGTCCTAGAGAAGATATGTGGGCTTTACATCCATGCCTGGGCTTCATGTCCGTGTCTGGGCTTCCAGACATCATGTAGGTGAGCTGCCAGGTCCCTCTTCAGTCAAAATGGGACAGCTACAGTGACAAAACCTCCATCTTAGACACTGGCTTTAGGCTACCTCTCCTCAGGAGGTGCATAGACACACAGGAGAGAATCCCAGGCTGCTTGCTGACATTAGAAATTCAATTTCTCTGTAAATATAAGGTTAATTCCACCCTGGACTGGATTAGCTGATCAGCAGTATGCAATAGCTCTAAAAGACCAGCAAAATATGAGCATGGTGGTTTCCAGGTGTCTGACCTGAGGCTGAGACCTGTAACTGATAACCCCATCAGGCACAGAAGAATAGCCCAGGACTAAGAAACATCAATGAAGTCATGTTTATATATATGAAATGATCAGTTCTGTCATAGACTATAAACAAAATCAGGCAATGTAAAATGAGCCATGTTCTTTTCCTCCTTGTTTTTGTTGTTTGAAAAGTACTTGATGAATTTATCTGCATATGAAGTCTGGCTATGATTAGAGTAGACCAGCTTGGAAGGAGCCTAGAGATTTCCACACCAAGGTGTCAGTTTTTTTAGTAGATCTTGCTTTATATTTCAGGTAATGATGGAGCCAGAAGACAATCATACTCTGTTTACCACTTAGTAAAATGCTGCAGTTTACAACCATATGAAGTCCACACTTGAAGGCCATGGTGAATTTTACAGTGTCCCAGTCTTAGCCAGCCTGCAAAGAGTCTCTTTCTAGAAAGACTTACTGCTTATGGTTAACTGAAGACAGGAGAGCTGTGAAGGAGATTTGTGCAGCTATTATTTCTTAGCTGTTTGTGGGGAAGGCAAAGACTAAACGCAAATTGCCAGTTTTGCTTCAAAGCACAAGATGACTATGAACACTTCTGGGAAGGAGACCAGTGCCACTTGGGAGATAAACTCTTTGGGATCACAAATATCTTTGTGGGTTCCTGCAGACAACATCTTGGAGCTTAGGTGTTGCAAATTCCAAGACATGAGTGGAGGGTGACCTGTTACAGGTTCTGATGCATGTTTCACTCCTAGGCAAATGAAACTCAATAACTGAAGTTTTTGGAATGAAGGGGGAGAATTATGCATGCAGGAGAATACTTAACCCAGCTAGACATGTCACAAAAAGAGACTGATTCATTACTATTTAATGAGTATTGCTCCATTTGAGCGAGGCTGGTTGTACTTGTACATACCAAAAGTCCTCAATACAATCCATTCAGGCACAATAATGGTGCTGAAACAAACAATTTTTTAAAGAATACCTTTTGCAAGTGGAATAATAAAAAGTCTTCTCTGGGTCCAGTGAGATCCTTATCTCTCAGTAGAGGAATTTAGCAGCTTCCACTAAACACACTTACAGATGTATATAAAAAACATCTGATGGTGTCCCTACTGCAATGCTCTCAGTATGAGGTCATATCTATTCAAGGCACTTCTGGCACCATCTCTGCTCCCCTCTGTGCCCAAATAACTCTGATGGATGTAGAAGAAGGATATAACCTCCAGGTCATTGTCCTGAAACCTCTGCATGTCTGTTGGGAGGAATCCTTGAGCGGAGGGATTCCCGTTGTGTTACAATCCAGAAGGTGCCAACCTGTTCCTGCATCCTACTCCTGCATAGATGTGCTTATGTGAACTTGGACCTTCCTTTTTCTGTATTTTAAAATGCTAGCATTTGCTTTTATACCTAAAATAAACAAAAGTAGTCTAGTCCATATCACTATAATGACATGGATGTGCAGCAGTACTTGCCTGTGTCTGAGGACAGCCTGGAGATATCTCCAGGGAAATAAAGTCAATCCTCAACTTGGTGGCACTGCTGCAATGCCATGGCACTAATTTTGATCTTGATATTAAGGACTATGTAACTTAGCAAATTGTCTACAAAAAGGAATGCAGCTGACCCTAAATTTGGAGGAGAAGTGATCAAAATCCCTTCCAGTGCTATTTTGTATGATTTCTATATGAAGACTGTGCTAGCATAGTCAACAGCAAGATGGAAAACCTGGGACAGTATCATCATTTATTTTTTCTTCTGGGAAATCATGCACTTTTATTTTTTCCTCGTCACTTCAGCCATTCATTGTCCTTGCTTAATCTCTCCTCTCTGAGGAGCTCAGCAACATGGCAGAAACTCTTGTGCCATTTGTATTTGATCTAATATGCTGGGACATGTGAATGGTTTTTTCCCCCCAAACTGGAAATGGGCTCTAAAAGTAGATGCCTGCTCATCCCCTGCCTGCTGAGCCGGTGGAGTGAGCTCAAGGGAATGTTTCTAGTGGGTTTCTGGCATAGTCCCAGCCCCATTTCTCACCATGTGGGACTGAATCAGTCCCTGTTCCTACTTGACCTTGAAAGGTCTTGGTTTTGAATGGTCTGGGTAAGAGAGGTGCAAGCTTTTCAGGCATTTCATCCCCTTGGCAGGGAAGAGACACAGAGGGAGTAAGTCACAGAAAGAGGGATGGTTGTGCAGCATGCTGGAAGGAAAGGGAGAAGGGCAGTTCACTTGGCTGCTGATGATAAAACCGCTCGGAACATCTCCTGGTGCCTAAATCAGTGGCACTTGTAAGAACTCAAATGAAAGTACTGCAGTGCCATGACAAGTGAGCATTTGTTTTCCTAGCCCAAGCCTAAGCTATGCTGTGAGTGATCTGGGCCAGAGACCTGCCCTGACAGCCTTGTTTGTCATTAGAGAAGGTTGTGACAACATCCGTTAATCTTTTTTAAATTCTTCTCTTACCCATGTATTTTCTTTAAGCAGGGGGTTGTAGAATGAGCAATTTTGTCTCTATTTCCAATGATCGGTCTCTGTGAAGCCAAGACATTATTTATTTATATAGGGTTAATATTTGTGAGGCTCATTGCTAAAGTGGCCAACAGCTTTCTGTCCAGTGCTGCCATCCATCTCAGCTGGGTCCTTCAGAGGACGCCAGTGGCTGAAGCGAGATGTGCTTTTATTTTCCTCGGTAATAATTTGTGTTGTTCAAAAAAAAAGATCAAAATTTGTCCCTCATTTAAATAAAATCATTCACCTGTTTGTGTGAAAGCTGCCTGTGACACTCGCTGCCACCAAGAAGTGCTTTTTCTTTCTCCTTTCCACTAAAGAGGAATTGACATCAAATAGTTAATCCAGCCTGATTTTCTCTCCTCTCCAGCTTGGTCTGGGCACCAAATGAGGAGCACATTTCAAAGAGATACATGGCTGCCATGCTGTAACAGTGGCATGTTTGTTAATTATCTGTAAGCAATAATTATTTACTTAATTATCAGCTAATTATCAGTATTAGTTAATAATCAGTAAGCAATATTATAAGCTGTGTTTGCCACTAGAATGACATTGTAGTTACTGAGCTCCTGGCATCTGAACTTCATGTGTCATTATTTATGGAGCTCAGAGTACTCCCAAGAGAGCAAAGTTTGCTTTGCAGGGTTACCATCTCCACAAGAGTGTGTTGGGTGACTGAGTGGGTGCTGCATGACTCTAAAATACCTTGTCTTAAATATAAAAAAATCAAATACAGCATGATGGCCAAGAATATTGCAAATTGTCATTCTAAATATAACTAGCATAAAGTTTGGCCTTGCAGGGTATTGGCTTATGCAGTAGTCATCATCAACATCAGCCTTCTTATTAATGAAAAATATTAAATAATTTGCTCCGTGTATCCAGTCTGTGCCATCCTGGGTGTAATGAATTTATGTTGAATGGAAGATCTTCTAGAGACCTGTCAGAGAGAAGGAGCCTTTGAGGGATTTTTTTCCTGCTAAATATTGAGTCAATTGTTGTTGAAGACAGTGGACTTTAAATGGGTTTTGTGTAAAAATATTTTGAGGAGGATGTAGAAGCCCACAGGTGGTGAGCTTTGGGATTTTCAGTATCATGACTTCATCTTTTACAAGAGTTTGGAGAGATCATTGTGGCACTCAGCTTCTCTGAGGCAAGGGAAGCAATTTACCATCCTTCCTTCCTGTGATGGTGCTGAGGCACTGGCACAGGTTGCCCAGAGAAGCTGTGGGAGATGTCCTGGAAGTGTCCAAGGCCAGGTTGGATGGGGCTTGGAGCAACTTGGTCTAGTGGAAGGTATCCCCATGGCAGGGGTTTGGAACAAGCTGATGTTTAAGGTCTCTTCCAACCCAAACTATTTTATGATTCTGTGAATTTCTCACCTGAGCTCCTGAGGCAATCTGAGAGAGTAGCAGTCCAGGCCAGGTCCTTCTCACTCTTTACATTTATTACTTTGTACAACACAATACATGAATGTTGATCTACAGTGCCTCTTGTTATGTGTACAGGAGTGACCCAGAACAAAAGGCCTCAAAGTATTCAATAACTGATACACTAGACATGCTTTTTAATATTGCTTTTGTCATGCCCAAAGCCAATGACTTATTACATTAACTAAAAATTAAAGGGGAAACAACTTCAAGCAAAGTGCAGTGTACTGTGGTATTGTTGGGGTTGGAGTGCTGAGCTTTCTTGATGCTTAGACTCCACTAGCTCTCTTCCCTATAGTCTGAATGATTTTGGGTGTCCCACACGCCCAGGATTGCCTTTTCAACAGTGGCCAAGATGGCAGGTACTCTTTGATTATTACTCCTTCATTTTTTATTACCTTTATCACATTAAAATATTACTCAGTGATTTACTCCACTTTGTATTTAATTACACTGATTCAAGTCTCTTTCTATATTAGGCTGCACTTTTACTTTCAAGATGAAAAGTGCCAGGTATTAAAGGACAGTGAAACAACTCATGAATCCTGTTATTCACAGTCTGCACAACCTGGACTTGAGAAGCACCTGGTTGGACACTCTTTACATGTGTACCTGGATGACATTTTTACTCCTAAAATTGCATTTTGTAAGGAACTACCTGAAAGTTTAAAGACTTTTTTGGTCCATTTATATCCTCACAGCTGATACCAGCAGAGCCTTTAGTTTGCTTCCGGAAGAAAGAGGAAACCCAACATCCCAGAAAAAAATGTATCTACCCATTTTTAGGAGAAGGTCACACAGTAGGCAGGCTGAAAAGGCCATTCAGCAAAAATAAACAGAGGGAAATATGACCATCTGTGCTCATCTTGGATAAGCAAATGGTATTTGGCATAGTCATAGTCACAGCTGAGTACCATTACCTTCTGTCCCCTCCGGAGAGGGAGTGTGAACTTCACCATTTAAGCACCAGGAGGTTGTGCAGTTGAACTGGCACGGTGAGCTGTGAAAGCCTGTCGTGTGAACCACAGCCTTCACTGCCCAGCACTCCCTGTCCCTTTGTGGCCTTTCAAATCCTGGTGTTTATGTAAATCACACAACGTGAGCCACCTCTGGTGTAACTCCACCACCTGCCGTGGCTCAGAGCTGTCCCGAGCTGTCCCCAGAGGCAGGACACTTGGCCCCAGAGGTGTCCTGAGAGGCAGGATCACTGTCACCCCAGAAAGCCATGAATCTTGGCATTTGGAGGTGCCTCACTCAGATACTTGTGATGAAGTTCATGGCAAAACTCTAGACACCCATCTCACAGCTTTTGTCTCCAATGCTTGGGTCCTTCCCTTTTTATAGCTCGTTGGTCATACGTCCTCTCGGAGAAATATTCCAGAAATAGGGGAGAACTGTGTGAAAGGAAGCAGAATGGTGTACCAAGGGAGCTCTGGTGAAAGATAATGAAAACTCATTATCCTGTGAGGTGATGCTGTGAGGTTTTCTCCTGACCAATGCCTGCTCAACCCAAATTGTCATGCAGCCTTGGTATGCAAGGCCAGATTTAACTGATGCACTCTGAGCATCTCCAGGCATGAGGCAAGGACATTTTTGGTAACCCACGAGCCTGAACTCTCCTGGTGATACTGTTTGGTTCAGCTCTCCTGTAATGCCTAAGTACAAAGTTTTTGATGTGAAGAGCTGGTCCAAGGCTGAGACGTCAAGTTCAGAACAGTCACTTTGTTAACTTATTTACACATTTTTAAAATCCCCATATCCTGGAGTCATATGGTTAAATCTGACTCTCAACTTTCATTAAAAGAAAAGAAGGAATGTGACTATTGAAAAACTGCCAGGATGAGTCTTGTTCATTCATAACCACAGAAAAGCAAACTGAATTAAGATAATCCTATCTGACTTTGAGGTGGCCTGATCTCTGGTTAAGCAAACCTGGCTGGGGGAAGCTCAGGCCTCAGTTGCAGATGTCTCTTCTACAGATGTCTTCCAAAACTGCTCCCCTTTGGCTCCATTGGATCCTTTCCTCAATCCCTTGGGGGTTATGACTGATGTGGCAGCACCTAGTCACCTCTTTGTACTACATCTTTTGACAGGTTTGTGAAATAAAATATTTAAAGTAAAAAAAAATTTACAAAAAAATTGCTATCATGCTGATGGGCTGAGGGGAATATAGCTAATAGCAGTAAAAATTATATCCTTATTTCAGCTGCTGGGTGTGCATGTCTGGCTGTATCTTTTAGAGCTCCACCAGTGATTGCCCTGCTCATGGTTCAGTTTCCTAAATACAATATTCAGGCAGCTTTTCATGCCACTTGAAGTGCCACTGTGCAGCTGACATGTCCTCATGGATTTGGACAGAGGCAGATCCACTCTGCAGTGGCAGCCAGGTCCAGGCACAAGCAGCTAAGACAGCCCAGATGGCCACAATCACTCAGACACCTAAATTATAGCTGATGTGTCCACACTGTTTCCATTGAGTAGAGAAACTGGTGTGGCTTCTGCAGCACACAGTCACTGACACTGACTCAAAGTGGCTGGATGTGTCTCAGGAACACAATTCCATTTCCACAGCCAGCATGTGCAATCTGATGTTTATGCTGCCCATCTGCTGACCACGAGAGGGAAAAGATCCTAACCTGGCAGAAAGTCTTCCTGGACTAAGTATTTTCCTTGAATACATGTAGAAACTTTTATATATGGGTTTGATTGTGTGGTTTTTGGGCAGTGGTGTTTTAGTTACATTTGTGTTCTCTGGCCACACAGCTTTTCCTGGACACCCTAGAATTTGGTTTATTGGGTGGTAGAGCCATGACCCACCTACACTGGCATCAAGGACAGGACATCTTTATAATTGAGCAGCTCCATCTGCACTGAGGCATGTGCCAGTGAAATGTAACTATTAAATGAAAGGACCACACAGATTTACATAACACATATAAGGATATAGCACACAGGAACACGAAAAGTAGCAGTGGGCTTGGCCAGTTCTTACCTATCAACCAAGATTCTGCAGCTACCCCTCTACATTTTCTTTGCCTGTTTGTCTTACAGGACTTAGAGTTTACCTCTACCTCTTGTCACTGAGACATCCACTACTGAGCTTAACTCACAACAAGAAGCAATTAGTTTTTACCTTGCCACTTTAAGATGCTGTAATTCAATTGACTGATTGCATCCTGGTGTTTTAGACCAAGTCTATCATGGCTGCAAATGTTAACTTAATTTAGGCACTCACCAAATGCTTGTTTCTGGCTGGGGTCCATCTTTCAGCAAATGTTTCAATCCTGAAAGATGTGTTCATGGAGGATTGCTGATTTGCAGCCCTATTTGTTAGGACACTTTCTGTAGCAAGTGCTTCTGTTGTGGAAAAGTTTTTCTGCTCTCTGCAGTGGGACATGGAAGCACCATCCCCCAATACACCTGTCCTCTCTCTGTCCTGTAAGATTTGTGGCTCTGATCAGCACTGCTAAGATCACCCAGGCTTCAGATAACTCACAGCAGCAAGACCTTTGCATGGATTTGGACTTTGCATGCATTTGCAGAGATTTGGAGTAAAGCTGCATATATGCCTCAGTCAGCTGCCATGTGTAGATATGACTCAACATTGCACCATGCCCTGGCTGTTAAGTTGTCCTCTGGTGAACCAAGAAAACAAGAGAATTTTGGGATTTAGCCCCCCCTCAGCCGAAGCCGCCTGCTTACTGCTCAGAATTTTTCCTGGACGTTGCTGAAAAGTTCTTACGCCTTGTATGGGGGCTTGAAGTGACAAGTGACAGAGTGAACCCCCTCGTCAAAGAACTGCATTTCAGTTTGGATATGTCAAATTGCACCTTGAACAAGAAACCAGAAGAGTCTCAAGAGGCTCTGTGGGGAATGCTGTTCTGTGGGCACAGTAACCCCTGCAGAAGGGAGGGGATTCCACACAGACTTCAAAGGTGGGTTTGTTTAGGATCATGTTCTACCATCCCCAATGGACCTTTGCTGAGCAAGGGGGGCTGTGCATAGCCTGAGGTGCTGGCTGCAGGAAGAGCCTTGTAACGTGTTTAGGCAGGACTCAACATTAACAGGGCACACCAGAACCCAGATGCAGAGTCCAGAGTGGCATGGACATGTGGGCAGAGGTGTCACTGGAAGAAAAATCTTTTCAGATACACAAAACATGGGATTTGGGGCATGACTGGGGATTAAAAATTAGATGGAATCTGATTGGAAATGGATCTGGGCAAGTGATAAGGGAGGTGGGACCAAAGATTCCCATGCAGGAGAAGAGTGCTAGACCATCTCAAGCAGGCAGTTTCCCACAATTCTTAAATATTAACCTGTTTCTACCCATGTCACAGGGTATCCACTGAGTTGTGTCTCATGTAAAGGAGAAAAAGATTTGCCTGTCCCAAGCAGAGAGACTCCCACTGCTGCCTTTGGGAAAGTCTGTGCCAGAAAATATTTAAAGGGAGTATTCAAAGCAGCAGCAGTCCTAGTGTTTAATTTCTCTAGTGAGAAAAGCACAGGGTGGGCTGCAGATGATCTAAGCATGTCAGTTGTCAGATGAAAGCATTTCCAAATGGCTTTCTGGTTATATTTACGTCTTCTGGCTGAAAATGCATTTGATTTTTTTTTCAGATGAGGACGTTTTTTTCTTGCCTCTCTTAGAAAGGGAATTTACTGATTAAAAGTCACTGCATTGACAGCAGTAGAAATTGAAGTTCCTTTTTTATCACAGAACAGGTACAACATGTACAGAGGCACCATACACACAGGCTGCTGATGTGCCTTAGCTCTGTCCTGGGCTTAACAACCAGGGAGGAAGAGGGAATGAGCTGATCCTGATGGTCTGTTAGGTTCTGCTCTTGCTCAGATGGAGAACCCTGACTAAATCTGGAGGGGATGTTTTGTTAATAGGATTGTCTGTTCAGAAGGAGCACAGCTGAAAACCTCTCTGGGTGGATTTGCAAAGAAGGTAACTGGATAGCTGTCAGATCCTGACAGGTGTTGGTCTTCTGAGTTGGTTTAGAACTGCTCAATAATTGGCAAAAGGCTTTTCCCACTTCTGAGCAAGTTCCTTTAAGAGGAAAGTGGTTTGACTGCAGAGGAGATCCCATTACACACCCACAATGAGGATATTGCTTTACATGCAGGTCTCATTCTTTAACAGGCCTCTGAAAGAGGTCTTTGTGTCATGATTTAACAAGGTCCATTTTTTTTTTTCCTCTTGAAAGATCTGTGCCAAGAGCTAAACCTTTATAAACTGATTTGGGCAAAATAATTCCACAACGAGGTAATAGGCTGTGCCATGAAAACCAGTGGCACACTGGTTGCCTCATGGTGTGGTGCATAGATGTTGTCTGTGTTTGCACACTTAGACAGCCAATATTACAAATCTCAATTTTTCTTCCTCTGGAGAGGCCAAAATACCTGACAACAATTTTCTTTTGGTAGGCCATTGGGACACTGGTTGCCAATGAAAGGATAGGAAATTTGTTTTTACATGTGGAAACACAAACATAAACATGAAATTAATGGTCACTGGCCTTTCAACATGTATCTGTGTGAATGTGAGGAAGGATGGGAGGTGTATTTGTAGCCTACTTTCCTTGGGAAGTAAGACTTATTTGATGGGAAGTAAAAATTATATGATTTCTGTGTCTGTATAAATATCCCTTTGCTACCTTCTAAACCTCCTGGCCTATTTCAATCAAATTTGTCACAAGTCTCAAGAATTTCACTCCTAGAATCTTCACTAAAATAGTACAGAAGACAAACTCTGATAATGCCTTCCCTAGAGTAAGGTTTCAATATTAGTATAGCTCTCCACAGACACAAGAAAATTCCTCCAGAGATGTGAAATTTGTGGGAACACTGGTTTCACTAGTTTTGTGGGGTTATTTAGTGAGAGATGTGGAAAGGTGTCACTGTAGGACCTGCTCTCGCTGTCCATCTGCTCCTGGGAGGGAGTGCTTCAGGAGCAGCATGGACAATGGTCAGCCAACAAATCCTCACTGTGCTACCTTTAGGAAGGGAGTGGTTTTGTTTTTCTTGTCTTTTAATTTTCATGTGAAACTTAGTGGCCACATCATCTCCTGTGACCTCTTGAGGATATATGTATTCACCAGTATAGGTTAGGTTCCTTGAAGTCTGTGATGTTTTGTACCAAGGAAACTTTGTACTTCAACAGGCAGTACGAAATAGGAGAAAAAGCAATGTATAAACTATAAATGTTAACACTCAAAAAACCCAAAACACTGAGGTGAAAAGTATCCATAGTTTGACTTGCTGGAGAACATATGCAAATTTTTGAAGCTTTTTTGCTCAAATATTGAACTCTTTTTTTTCCAAAGCATTTCTTTGATAGCTTTAATTTCTTCTTTGTCGTCTTTTTTTTTTTTTGATGCACTCCAGTGCAAAGAACATAAAGCAAATCCTTCAAATGAGTAAATTCATCATTAAACCTGGCTAATGTACTTTATAGGAGCCATTATTCTCTTGAGCCATATGAAGTCCATGTAATAGGTAGGGGTTTTGGTAGGGTAATCTTTACATGGCATGCTGGTTTCACTCTGCATGTTGTACATTATTGAAAAAATAAGTGGTGGTCAAATAGCTAAGGTGGTACCTTGCATACACTGCTGTTGAAATGGAGGGTGGATCCTTTCCTGGCTGTAAAAGACACTCCCCAGTTCAAGCTGCAGCCCTAACCTAGGCCAGAGAAGGACTTTTGGTGGCTCTGCCTCACCTGAGCCATTGCAAGAGGGGCTGGAAAGTGCTCAGTGGGAAAGAATATGGGAATTTTGGTCAACAGCTGCTGAACAGGATCCAGCTGTGCCCAGGTAGGCAAGAGGCCAATAGCACCTGGCCTGTATCAAAAATAGTGTGGCTAGTGGGACCAAGGAAGGGATTGTCTCCCTTTACTCGGCACTGGTGAGGCTACACCTCAGATCCTGGGTTCACTTCTGTGACAAGAAGGATGTTGAGGGGCTGGGGCATGTCCAGAGAAGGGCAAGGGAGCTGGGGAAGGGTCTGGAGCACAAGTCTGATGAGGAGCAGCTGAGGGAGCTGGGGGAGCTCAGCCTGGAGAAAGGGAGCTTCAGGGGGGACCTTCTTGAAAGGAGGGTGTAGCCAGGTGGAGGTTGGACTCTTCTCCAAAGAAACAGGACAAGTGGAGACCATCACAAATTGCACCAGGGGAAATTTAGATTGCATAGTAAGAAAAAAGTTCTTCACCTAAAGGTTTATCAAGCACTGGAACAGACTGCACAGGGCAGTGGTGGAGTCATCATCCCTAGAAGTACTTAAATGAGAGGTAGAGGTGGCATTTAGAGACAAGGTTTAGTGATGGATTTGTCAATATGGAGTTGTACTCTGCAAGCTTAGAGGTCTGTTCCAACTTAAATGATTCTGTGTTTCTGTGATTGTGTTATTCTATGATTAGCAATGGGGAGGTGTGGAGAAAGAGATCAGCTGAAGAGTTTCTGCTATGCAAAATTCTTGTGGTCAGTAAATCAGTTAATAAACCTGTCTGCTGGAAATGCCCCAGCTTACACTGATCAAAACCTTCCAGCAGGCAGTGCCTCTGAGACCTTACAGCTCAGGAGAGAACTGCAAACTGTTAATCTGAAAAATATGAAGAAGCAAAGCTTAGAATAAAACAACCTTCCCCTCCACATCCCTGAAGATGAGTGTCTGTGGTTCTAAATGCACTTTGTCTATGCCACCCCAGCTGCTAAATGCCTTCTATTGATTTCTCTCTTACTATATTCCCCCCACCACCATTTTTTTTCCCCATCTCCCTTTACTTTTAGTGCCCTTGCCCTATAGGTACAATGCACAGCTTTAAACAAAGGCCACAGAATGACTATTTGGAAGACCACTGTTGTTGTCTCAGCCAGCAACAACTTGGGAACCAGATGCACTTATTTTTTCTGTATATGCTTCCATTGCTTCCATCCATCCCCTTGAACATGGGAAGGGTAAAAGAGGGGGGCATTTCCCCTGCATAAGTCCCAACACCACCCTGCACATCCTAGAGACCCCCAAGAGCTCAAACAACCAGACCTTTCATGCTACTTCATACCCTTCTACTGGCTTCACTGAGATTGAAATTTTGTAAGTATCCCATAAAATTGGGCTCTTTTGGGACCAACATGAATGGTTAAATAACAGGGAGCTTTAGAAGCTTTCACCCAACAGCAATTTCCTTTGAGTGACTCTGTAGCATCACATAACTGCTCCGTGTTTTCCCTCACCTGCTTCCCCAGGGAAGGAGCCTGCAGAGCTTTTCCAGCTGAGTGGGAATGGCAGGGGAGTACTGGTCAAATGACATCTGAAGCAGCACTCTGCAGCACGGGCTGGAGACTTCAGAGAGGATATCTCAAAGGAGGAACTCCCTCTCCAGAGGCTTTAGTGTTTGTGTGGGGGGTTTTGTGGCTGCTGTTGTTTTCTCCTTTGTTTTCTGCAGCTCAGTGTGTTGTGTTGATACTGCAGGGCAGCATGGGAGTTGTCCAAAAATAAGGTGTTTCTCCCCTTTGCATTCTTTAGGAGCAAAAGGGAGTGTGATTCCTCTAAGGTGGATGTAAAACCTGGTGTGCAGGGGTATGAGCCACCTGGCTTGAGGTATATGGGCAAGCTGCTCTTCCCCCCCCCTCCCTGCTTTCTCGCCATCCATCAGAGTTCTTATCAATTCAAGTGTCTTGGCCACAAATTTGGTTAGTGAGTGGGGAAACTATGCCTTTGTTCTGACGCTGGCAAAGCTCAGCAAGCTTGATTACCTAAAATAAAAACATCTGCAACCACTCTAATCAATGGCACATGCATAGAGCAAAAGCTCTAAGCTCGTGGCTCACATAAAGTGTTCATTACATCAGACTGTTGTGCCGCAGGAAAGAATTTATGGGCGAGAGCAAGTGGCTCAGTATTACCCAAAGTTGCTGGTGGGACACGTGTACCCCTTGTCCCCTCAGGTGGCTGGCTCATTCCTGCAGTTTCCTGTCTGGAGGAAGGGCTGTGAGAGCCCTGGTTACTCCTACAGCACTGCAGGTCCTGGATTCAGGACTCTTTACATGGTGATGTTTCCAGGCAGGCTTGGAAACCAGAAAGGACTCATGAAGTTAGCTCACATGACTTGAGGGTTGAATGAGATTATGCTAAATATGTCACTGGATTTGTAGGAAATTGGTTGATCTATTTCTTCATTCTCTGAACCCCCCTGTGAACTGAGAGCTCATGTTTAGCTCCTTGTCTCAGGGGTGAGATGCAGCCTGTTGATCCCACACACCATGTGGGTCTAATTGGTGACCATATTCTGCATCAGAGACTAACTTTTTCATCTGTGTTTTCACAAACTGGAGCAGATATCCAAGGCATTTGACCAACAGAGGAACCAGCAATGCAGTACCTACAGTTTCCTTATCTTTTGAATATGTGTGTGCTACTCTGGACCAGAGCACACAGAAGCTCAGTGGAGGTAATGAGCTTAACTCCAAGAGAGTTTTCTTAAAATCTGATGGCAGATCAAGGCCAGGAATGAGTTACCATGCTACTCTTGTAATTCCCTTTTCCTACAGCCTTGTGCAATGCAGCTAATGATCCACCTATGAGGATCAAGTATTTCCTCAGGCATCAAGAAAAAACATCACTTCACCACTGGAGCTCACTTGCCCTAAAGTTGTTCATTGCCATCGTTTTCCATTCCCACTTTTCATGTCAAGCTATTGTGCCAAAATTGACAGGCATGGCAAACTGGGAAGCTGTACACATTGTCTTGGCTGATGATAATCACAGCATCTATTCCTTTTCAAAGTATAAAATTCTGGTCCCCCACAGTCTCTTTGGAGCCGCATGCAGCCTGATACTCGTTAAAAACTTTTTTTGACTTATCTTTTTCCTCGTGTTTGAACAAACGTTGAGCCTGGGAGATCCTCTCAGAGTTTGTGATCTTCCTCCTGCAAAACCCACGTCTTTGTTCAGCAGTATGTGGAGTGGTGGTAGACACAGTTGCTTTGTATTCTGAGAGTGCTTAAAACTAGACTTTTCCCTTCAAAATCTGATACAGGGGTCAAAGGGGCAGCTGATCACGTGGTTTCATCTGCATGCTCCTGACAGCTCCCATCTTCTTCTGCATATTCATTGCTGCCTCTTTCACAGCAAAATGATGTATTTGAAAGTCTAGTCCACATCTGACCACTTTGGGGACTGATTTATGATAGCAGAGAGGATTTTTTTTCAAATTGTATTAATCTTTACATATCGAATGAAGCCCTAGGCTACAGCACATCGGTTTTGGGCTTGCATGCTTCTGGTTTTTGCAGGGATATTATGGTAGTTTTTAGTAAAGATTGATTTAATCAGACAAAATCTCCCAACCTAGAATCAAATCCTAATTTATAAAACCAAATCCACTCTGCAAACCATGTGAGCTTGTCGTTTATGGCAAGGCAGTGCTTAAATTGCCATAGGGTCACGAACATTTGAAGGATTTTGTTCAAATGTTCAGGGTACTCTGCTGAATTGGGTAGGGAAAGTGGGAAAGGAAATCTCTCCTGCTTCTCACACCACGGCCAGGTCACTTAGATACAGTGAAAACAGTGGTGGGAACTATGGTGTAGGCTGGCTTCTTTTCTCTTATTGTAGAGGCCAGGGCAGTATTGGTCGTGAAATCTTGACAAAACTGCCCCAGAAGCTTTCCTGCACGCAGTGGATCTGAGCTCTTCTTAAGTAATTTCATCACCCCAGTAGAAGATTCTTTGCCAGGGTTGACAGTTTCTTCTCCAGAACAAATAGGGTAGTTAGGTGGAAAAAACCCCTTCCAGCTTCAGAAACAGGAAGAACTCACCCTGTGATCACTAATTTGCATCCACAGGATGAAGTTTTAGCCCTCGGTGAGAGCAAAGTGATCTGCTAGTTTAACCTCCTTTGAGGAGAGGCTCGATTAATCCAGGTTTCCTCAGCCTGAGATCACTCACAGGGGCAGCTATCATGGACCAGCTGTTAGGCTGAAACTTGTCACCCTCCAGGGACTTTGCCCATGCTTCCAAGCCCTCAGATTTGCTGCAGGTGCAGGGGGAGCTTTGAAATTTACCTCTCTGTAGCCCTGTTTGACCCTTCATGGAGGGGAGATTCTGAATTTGACAACAACACTCAGCAAGGGTGAGAATTTCCAAGTTTTACTCTCATATGTGCCGTTTCAAATCCATCCTGCTGTTGGCTGGTTACATAAGGCTTTCCAGGGAGGGAACAGGAGTGTTACCTTGACGTTCCTACAGTGAACCCACACAGCATGAGCTGCAAACTGTGACTGCTCGCTGTGTGCGGCTCACAAACGATCTGCAGACTCATTATGATTCACCGAAAAAACCTGAAAATAATTTTAGATGAAGAGCCCAATCAAGAATCTATTTGCAGACAATTCACAAACACAAAAAGAAGTGAGATTCATTGGATAAATTATGCACTATGAATTATTCATCTGGCTCCAGTTAATGAGGTAAATGGTACTATCAGTGTTTAAAGTTAAGCCCATTTGTATATATTGGGCAGATCAAGGCTGAAGTAAGAGCTGATGTTTTGGGGGAATAACCTAGGCTTCAGAGGGTTGGACAGAAGAACTGCTAACTGTGTGTGCAGCCAGGATTTCATTCCTCCAGTTTGAATTCAATTTGCTCTTGAATCAGAGGAGCAAGAGAAGGTATTCCCAATTCCAGGTTTGGATCTCTACATTAGATACTATTCTATGGGGCTTGCATCAAGACAGAATACATAAGGAAGGAAGGGAAACTTGGGGTAGTTTCTCTATAGTTTTGTGGTGTTTTTAATATGAACATGAGCTGGAAATCTTGGGTCTTCATTGATTTTTTTTTTTTAATTTTATTTTTGCAAGAGTTAAGTGATATTCAGGCACCCATATGTGTTACAGTACAGAAAAATCCCATTGAAGGAGGAATCATGAAAACTCGATTCTGTTTTAAATCACTCTGGTTTAAATGATCCTACTTTCATCAACATTTAAGACTTTCATACGTAGCTTTTAGACCACTAAACCAACAGCAAAGCACAAGCTTGGCTTTATTCACGTGAGTAACTCTACTGAAATAGCAGAGAATGCTTTTATGACCAAATGTATATGAAAGCATAAATCCATTCAGAAAATCCAAGGTTTAGTTTTAGCCACTCAGAGATTTAATCAGAATTAAATGAGAAGTCGAGTGGATATTAACTTCTTCCAAAACATTTTTCTTTGAGAGTCTCAAGGTGGATTTAATTCTTTCATTTAATCACTCAAGTTTGACAGTTTGCACTTATAGTATTCTGGAATATCAAGCAGAAGAATTTGGAGAATTCTTCATGGAAGTGATCATTACTTTACTGGAAAAGCCCTTCATTTCAAATCTAGATTTCCTTTTGTATTTTCAAATTTTGAAATTTTTAAAATTTATTCCTATTGGTTCTAGGACTTGACATATTTTACATGAAATGACATTGTCAAGAAACATTTTTTTTGACATTGCTAGAATAAATCTTCAGCAGGTAACGTTTGAAATTACAGGCCACAAATCTTGGTAAGTGCTATTTACTAACATGATAATTGTGGAACATTCAATGATGTGTTAAGTACCATGGAGTGGCAGTATAATTACAGTACATGGCACGTTACAATATAAATATAAAGTAAATACATGATTATTTCTGGCTTAGGTCACATGGTAAATACTAAGTGCAATTATGGCACCAAGTAATCTGCAGGAACGTGTAATTACTCTTGGGCTCAATTCATTTACAAATCCTTGTCCAGCTTTTCACACCGTGTGGGTTGTGGAAACTGTAGAAAACAGATTATTCATGGCTGCAGTGGCCTCTTTATTACCACAGCCAAACCTCGTGCATGGATGACTGCTCTGCTGCCCTCTCCCACGTCCCAGAGGATGGAGGTGAAGATTGGCATCATCAAGGCAGCACTATGTAGCCAGATGACCATGGCAAGCTGGGCCAAGAGTGCTGCAGCTCATTCCATGAACTCAGCTGCTGTTATATCTAGGAGTTGTCATCTGAAGAGTTTTGCTTTGGTGAGATAATTTCACCCCATTTTTGGGTTATCCATCAGCAACGTGGGCTCTGCCTTACTCTGCATCCTGCAAATCCAAGGCTATGGCTGAGTGCTCCTCCTCACCAAGGCTGATCCAGGAACCTGCCCTTTTCTAATCTCTGCTTGGATCCCTCTGCTCTGTCAGCTGGGAGGTTTGATGGGCTGAGCGGGATGGTGTGGATAACACAGCCAACAGCTCCACAGGTTCAAGAGAAGAAATGGCAGTAGAAGCAACCAGGGCATATGGAAATATTGTACACCTAATGGAGAGCAGACATTGGACTCGGATGGTGTGAAATAGTCAGTCTATGGACAGCCACAGTGTGTGATAATTGAAAAAAAAAAGTAGGAGAAAAAAAATTTAAAGCCACCATAGAATCTTTCTGTTTATCCAGCCAAGAGGACAACATGGTGCCTCAGACATCACCTGCTGCCTCTTCTCCCAGGCACCTGGGCCCTCAAGAAGGTGATCCTCTCTGCATTTTGCTAGGAGAATTACCAGTATTAATCTTACAGTCTGTCAACAGGACCTGAACCTGGGATCCTCACTGTTAAAGCCCAGATCCCTCGAGACAACATTAGCAGCTGCAGCTGTTTGCCATTAGCCAGCCCTGCTCTCCAGGGATTGCTTCTGAGGTAGCTGGGATTTTGGCCTGTTGCTTTTAGGGTCAGCTGCAAAGCACTTGGAGCAGAGGCAGGAGGTGGGGACCCAAGCTGGACACAGCAAGGATGTGTCTGCCATGGTCAGTGCTGCTCTGGCACGCACAGGAGGGGCTGGCTCCCGAGTGGAGGGGGATGACACTTGATAGACTCTGATGAAAAGAAAACTTCCAGAACTCAGGATGGGCACCTCCTGCAGATTTGAAACCCTTGTGATGCTTGGGAGTGGGAATATCCCAGCTGAACAAGTAGGCACATGTTGGCTAAAGGACAGTGTGACTCCCGAGAGACTGAGCATGGTTCAGAGGAGGCACCTGCATTTTGGCTCTCCTCAAGAGCTAAAATGATGTTCTTGTCTGAAAACTGAGAGTTGTGTTTGGCCTGTCCTCAGCAGGCCAAACACAGCTTCCAAGCCTGGGGAGGTGGATCACCCCAAGACACAGCAGGCAGCCCATGCTGCGTTTCTCTGCCATGGTCTCCTCCTGCTTCCCTCTCCCAGCAAGGGGAAAGGCTGCCCTGGTGGGCCAAAATATTGGAGCAGAGATGAAAAGATATGATCTCTCAGCATTTTTGTTTTATGCCTCTACACTCCCATCTGTTGTGTTTTCTTTTGTTCAGTCTTACTTGGTTCAGTTTTTCTCCCACTCTCTCTTGGCCAGGAGAGAAGGAGAAATAACAAACAGCCTGAAGAAATATTTCCAGTTGTGTGGCACACACTGTAGTGCACAGGGATAGTTAAAGAGGGCCTTGGGGCTAAACCAGGGGAAAAATAAGAGAAACACCAACGAGTCTGATTTAGCTTCAAAATGCATCTGTGTCTTCCCAGTAAAACCACTGAAAACTCCTCTGAGGTTCCCAAAACTTTGCATCATGCCTACAAAGAAGTGTCAGTTTAAAATTTCTGTCTTGCAGTAAGCTGGAATATATAATTATATTTTAAATGATTATGGTGTCAAGAAAAACTCCAAAGCAGGAACCTTCTTATTTGTTGCACACCATTTGGTTATCATGAAATAAGAAACACGCTTAGTCTATGCTGCAGCCTTGAGAAATCACTATAAAAATCTGTCATTGCAAGCAAAGGCTCTTGCTTACTCCAACCACAGCTAAGGCAGTAATGAAGACATGAATTATGTGTTACCTAACTCAAGAGAAAAGATCCTTGCCCTAGTTCAGCAGACTAGTATAATTTTTAAGATGCTGTGTCTGATGCTGAGCGTCTGAACACTCTCAGGTTGTTTAGAATCAATTGGCTTAAATCTTGTGCAATGAAAGTGTATTTGCTGGATAGGTTTGAGCTCATTGCCATGAAAATTAACATTTGCAAGGGCAAATTTCTAAGTCCTGCCTCTCTTTGTTACTTCCAAGATGTTATGGATACAATTTTGCACTTGCAGTTATGTGTGGGTGGAGTTCGTGTCATTTAAACTTCTAATTACAGCATCTGATTGCACCCACGGATCTTATCTGCTAGTTAGACACGTCAGTGACATGCACCAAAACTGCAAATAACTGCAAATAACTGGGGGTACAAAATTGCACCAGCAATTATTTGCACCCACTGAAGGCAAGGAATGGGTATAACGCAGGCCATTAAATTGTTTAAAATACTTTTCTTACAGTGGTACAAACCACTGCCAGGGGTGTGTTACCTGTGGAAATGTAGAACAAACACTAGGCTGAATTTTGAGCAGCAGCTGGGTTGGCTTTGTAGCATGAATCTAACCAAGGTTCCCTTTGTGGGTGCAGAGTGTGTCAGCCAGGTCTGAGTTTATTTACCTGGCTTCCTCCCTCAGCTCTGCTCACGACAGTACCAGCACAAAACTCTTCCTTGAGTCCAGCTGAAGCCAAATGTGATGCCTACACTGTGCCCCTTAAAAAAATGTGCTCTGGCAGTGTCTGAGTCAACACCACAAATTCTCTGTGAGTACAGTCTGATTTTTTAAACAGCCTGGGGGCTTCTCTTAGCAGCCAGAGGAGATATGTTGATTGGGTTCATACTCATATTTAAATTTAAGCTCGCAAGTGTTCTGATGAAAAGAGGCAAAAATGGAGTGAGGACAGTTTAGAAAGAAAATAAAGCTCTACTCAAAATAACAGAAAGCCACTTCATGACCTGCCTATTATTAATCCAAATAACAAATTGTACTCATCTTTAGGACATGCCCTTTTGCCTCGGTCTCTGGGATCTTGCCATCATTTCCTGGAACTCTCAAGGGCTGTCACCAGCACCACAGAAAAACGTAGATATTGCTGTGTGATTGTGCTACAACTCTGTGTTAGTCCCACCCTTTTGCACCTGGGTTAGAGACTGATCCTCCTCTGGTGCAGTATGGTCCCTGTCTCAGAAACCTTCCAGGCTGGTTCCATTCTCTGTATCAGGCATGAGACACACAAGCATTTTTTTCTCTCATAGATTCATGAGTAGCTGAAGGTAGTAAAATTACTAACAGGAGCTGAAATACTGGTAGTTACATTTCTTGTACAGCATCATGAAACTCTCTGTTTTAATGTCTTTTTTTTTTTTTTTTAATAGTTTTCTGTGAAATGATAAACATCCTAACTCAGAAATGATGTACATTTTACCAAGGATGTTTTGCCATCTGGATTGTAGTCTCTCACAATAACCTAGGTGTACACGTCTTCAGATATTATTTTTTTCCCTATGACGAATACATGTAATTATTCAGAGTTAGATCTGAGCTTTCCCAAGCAGCTGGGAACATTACAGGAGCTGAGCTGGAGTGGGGCTGCTTTTAGAAAGGAGCCCTCTCAAAAGCAGAAGACTGTAGGGAGCACAAATATTTCAATCCACACAGATACCAGTGGTGATGAAGAGGTCCTACCTTGGAGCTGTATGGATATTAGCTTTTTGGAGTCTGGCCCTCATAGAAAACCTGGGAGGATTGTCTTCTGTTCTCATTTACCCTGGGGTAAATCCAGAGCAAACTCAATGATCCAAATGGAACTAATCCAGATTTCTGCTGGCTTAAATGAGAACATTGTTTTCATATACTAGTGGGGAATTCTGCCTTCTTTAATACCATATTTTTGAATTTTGCAGCCACCATGGGACACTGAAGCTTTATTTTTTGGCTTATATTTTACCCATGAAAGAATTAATTATTTCAGCTTCCTAGAAATCATTGCATGATTCAAGTTACTCTTTCTTCATGGCTTATTCAAAAGTTGGGCTTAGTTTCCACCACAACCGTTCCCTACTTTAAAACACTATTTATATCCATAAACCACTGCAGGTTGGGAACAGCCAATGAAGAAGTAAAATAAACACAGCATTGCCTTTTAGCTGGAGTTGTACTCTGCTCCCCAGAAGGGATAAAATTTGTAAATTAAACACATGTTTAATTAGCTTTCCATCTTTGCACAGGATTGTGAGGACGGGCATAGTCACACGGATATGAAGATACAAGGTGCTCACGTGACTCCCTCACAAAAGATTCAAACCAGTAAAATAAATCATGCTTTAAAAAATTAAGGGCTGTGTTTGGGGCTCTGCAGGTGCTGGCCCAAACCTGTAAGAGCCACACTGAAGAAATTTCAAAGCAGTGAGATCAGAACATGGTATCAAAGTGAGAATATCTGGGTTTTACATGGGGAAAAATAAAAAAATTTCCTCAGGGGAAAGCAGTAATATCCATCCTGGGATTGGAAAGGTAGTTTGCATGTACTTCACCATCTTGCAGTCTGCAATCATACACAGTTAACCTGTCATCTCAGTGAGTGACACTGCTCTAGTCAGAACCTCATTTCTCCCTGTTGTGAGAGAGGGAGAGAGGAGATTCTCCTTTGCTTTGATAACATGCTGTATCCCAGCTGAAAGGCATCCTTCCTGGGGAGACCCTGTTTGTATGAGGAGGAGGTTCAGTAACCACTCGTAACCTAAAATTAACAGTAAGTGTAAGATCAGTCAAAGAGGGTAGCAGTCCCTTTTTCAATGAAGTTAATTAACGACATTAATGAAGGTTTGGGTGCCTTTTGCGAAGGAGAGCTCTAGCTCAATCACAAGGTGTGAGTGTTTGATGCAAGCAGCCTGGGGCATGTTTCTGGGTCTGTCACAGCAGGGTTGTGTGAGATGTTCAGACTGATTCCTGGGGCCTTTAAACTCCAGATCTACCAGCTCTGCCTGTGCTGGGAACACTCTCCAGAACATTTGTGCTATGGATAACATTGTTGGAATGACACTATTTCTAGTGGCAAAAGAAAAGACCTGCTATCTACAGGTCACTGTTTTTGTTGCTGTGCCTGTTACCGCTGCTTGGAGCTCAGGCTGCACAGATCCTCCAACCTTTGCTAGCCCCATGCAGGGAACTGGAGCTAGCAGGGGAGGAGGCACCGAGCTGTGCCTGATGTGGATGAGACATGAATATGTTCAGAATCTCACTGGAGAGGTCTGCAGGTGGAGATCAATGCTTGCAGAAGTGTCAGCCTCAGTTTTCTGACTGAACCAGAGCTGATGTTCACCTGGCAAAACCCTGTCATGGAGGTGGGCTGACACCACAGAATCCCCAGCCCCTCCGGGGAATGGATCCATTCCTCTACACCCACTTGTCACTGCACTGGTATCAGCTTGGGAAAGCATTTTGCACTGCCTGGGAGCTCTGGCAGGATGGGTATCTGTGGTTTTTATATAAAACCACAGTGATGCCTGGGCATCAGGCAAAGCGTCTGGGTCCTGGTCCCCAAGGCTAGGGAGAGTCCCAGAACTGAAGGGAAGGAGGAGGGCTGGTGGTTGGTGAAGGGGATTTACTTTTTGGGAAGAGCTCAATCCTGGTCTGATATCCACTTGGAGGGAGAGAATCTTCTGGTTCTAGTCTCTCTTTGTTTAGATTTAAGACAAAACCCAGATGTGCAAGTCCAACCTTGCTTGAATGACCTCTGCCACTGTGCAGACACCTGGCTGCAGTTCCTGGCTTTGCTGAAGGATATTTAACAAAGATTTCCCTTTTCAGGCTTTCAGTTTCCTTTCTCCTTCCATTACAGTGCTCTGTATTACTAAGAGTTTGAGGAGCACCAAACTGCTCCCCTGGGGGGAACCCCACTGTCAGCTGAATGTCCCAGCCTCCGTGGTGAATCGGACACATGGAATATAGAAGGGTGCACTGCAGGGCACAGGGATGGGGCACTGGAAACCCAGCCACGAGGGCAGGTAGGGAAACCACCAAACAAACTGCTCTGCAAGGCACAGTGCATATGTGTGTGTAAAAGACGTGTTAATTCTAACTCCATTTTGTGTTTCTTCTCCCCAGTGAGCATTGCTGACGTCCGATCTGTGTTCGTCGCTTGCTATTTCCAAGGAGTTATCAAGTTTAAGTGCTGTCTTTTTCTGTCTTACAAGAAGGGGATGTTTGAGCCTGCTGATTAAACACATCCCTTGCTTTTCCCTTTTCAGGCACAAATTTCCAGACTCAAACTCTGAATGTAATTTCTATTCCTCCCACACCATATGCGTGTTGCAGAATTTTACTGTCACATTCCAAATCTTGCAGTAAAAACTTTTGCAAGTTATTCACAGACAGGATGGGTACTTCAGCTTTGACTGCTCTAGACTTTTGGATCAGGATGGGCTCTTCATTTTTTGATGTTTTGATGTTTGGATTTTTTTGGTTTTTTTTTTTTTTTTTTACATGAGGGATTTCAGCCCTTGGAGATCTGGAGAAAAATGGGCTGAGAAACAATTGCATGGATCAGTCACAGTTCCTTGCACTGTGCTATCAATCAAGGTAAAACACAAAATCCTAGATGACCTTGTAGATGTTTATATACCAAAATGGACAAGCATGTCACTTGGGTGAAAAACAGCCACCAAAAAGGTACTGAAACGATCTGATCTTATTACAGTGTGTTGAGCAAACTGTCTATTATGGCTTCTGTATTGCTTTGCTATTGCACACATGGACATGACACAGCACATCACACACATTACTTTTAATTTGGGAAACATCAACGGGGAAGCCATTAGGAGCAGGGCAGGAGCTGTGACACCTGTGAGCAGAAGAATGATCAAGGGTGATTTGCAGAGGACCCTTTAAAGCATTGAAATTATTCTCAGGGCCAAGCTGTGAACTTCATTCTCCAGGAGATCCAGGGCTGTTGGCTGGTTACTCATGGGAATGCTCTCCAGGGGGAGTGGGTGGTGCACAGTCTCACTGTAAATGCTTGTTTCCCTGAGTTTCTCGCCGCCAAGCAACTCTGATAATTATAGTCACCCGCAGGTTGGAGACATGCAAAACCAGACACTTGGGAGCCCTCCCTGGAGCAACTGTACTCCAGGAGTTCCAATCCCTCCTATTCTGAATTTCGGCTTCAGGATCCTTTCCTCCCACGTTCAGTCTGGACACTGGATTCTCCTTTTCAAGCCGTGGCTCTGGAAATGTCTCATTAACAATGATGGATAAGGGAAGGTGAGAAATGGAGGTTTAGCCCTCAGTTCCATGCCCTCTTGTGTGCCCCAAAACATGGAGTGTGCCCCCACGGCACCAGCACTCTCCTTGCATCCTGTTTGTTTCCCACCACAGTGAAGTTGCTCTGGGCTTTATTTATGAAGAATGACAGGTGATTTCTATCTTCAGTGGCCTGAATGCTCTCAGGGATTGCCTCTGCCTGGAGTACACAGGGCAACAGATGTGACTGTCTTCAGGCCACACTCAGATGCTTCCTGGCTCTCACAGACCCTGAACAGGACCACCTGATGCTCACAAGGTCCTCTCTGCCAAAGTCAATGAGAAAGTAGAAAAACATGAGTTGTTCTTTTCTCACCTGCATTTCAAGTGTGTGCAAGAACAGGGCATTCCAGACCTGATAAACTGAACATCTGCATTCAGAATGTTGGGAAAACAGGATGTTGGGAAGACAGTGTGCCCCTTAGGCAATGAACAGAGAGCAGAACTGCACCAGCAGTGCCTGCAGAGCCACATCCCAGAGTGACTGAGTTTGGAAACTTGAACACCGTAAGAAGATATTTCAGCCAAGTGCCTCATGGATGGCAAGCCCCTGATGGTTGATTGGGGCTCAGCACAGTAGGAAGTACTTTGCAGAAAGTGCTAGGGCACCTCTGAGGAAGTGGCAGAGCTGAAACTGCTCCAGACAAGGCTGCAGAGAGCAGAAGCCCAAAAGCTGATCCCTGGGAAGGACCCTTTATTCAGTCCTTCCACTGGGGAAGGATTTCTTGGGTCTACCAAGCCCTGTAGAGATGTGTTTGGATTTGGGGTCACAAGGTGGAAGTATCTGGGGGATCACATTGCCCTGTTGGTTTCTCAACACTGGAAGAACACGAATGCAAAGAATGCTGCCAGGACACCCTGGAGTCAGGGTCTTCAGATGAGATCACATTGCTGATCTGTTCAATGCTGGGCTTGACTACTTTTCCACCTCCTACTACTGTTTTGAGCCAAAAAGTGTTCCATCTCTTTTAACTCCTTGCTCATAGTACTTAGGCATAAGAAAATATTGCATATCAAAGATTATCCTGAAACAAAATGTTCCTCTGGAATTGCATTGAGGTAGCTGATCTTTTCCTATGCTTCTAGTGAGTATATTCAGCCACTCTGAGTCTTTGGGCTGAATTCACTGGCCACCCCAACCCTGTCCTTCCCAGAACAGCAGCCATTCATCTGCACGAGTTACTGGAGGGGAGTAGCTGGGGAGCAGATGGAAACCATGTGCAAATCCTCAGCTATGCTCCTGCCTGAGCTTCGGGCCAGAACCAAATCCTGTATTTGTGCAGCCTTCTGGCTGTGGAGGTGGCATAGGCAAGGAGCAGTGTAACTCAGCTCACAAAGCCAGAAGGCAAAAGTGGGATATATTTCCTCATTTCCCCTTGGAAACCTCCACATTTCTCTTCTCTTTATTCCTCTTCTCCTTTGTGTATTCTCTGCTCTCATCTCCCTTCACAAGAGTCCTGTGTGACAAAGGGATGAATATCTTTGATACCTTCCTCTCCATCAAGCTGCAGATATGATGAGAGGGAGACTCACCACAGTCTAGTTTCACTCATCAAACTTCAGGCGCTTCACCCAGGCTCCAAAATTAGAAGCCTCATTGTACTGACTTACTGCTGTTTGTGCCAGCAGCATCTTGAGGAATGGAGAAATACTGGCATCTTGAGAGAATGATTCACCCTCCTCAGATGTGAAACCCTCTCCTGAGGTGTCTCTCTCTTCTCTGTGACTGTAGCTGGAGCCCAGATAACGACAGTCTTAACTTCAGTGTCTCTGCCTGCTATCGGGTGGGATCCATCTGAGCTGAAATGCCAGCTAAGCAAAACAGCCTGTCAGAAGTAAGGTGGGGAATATGAACAACAAGACTGATGCAGCCTTTACTGTGAAAGGAAGAAAAGTTATCAGAAGCCTTTAAATCTGTTTCTGGGCTGATTTTTTTTTTTTTTAAATAGTCTACCATCTTGCAACAACTTTCTGGTAATTCACTTTGAGCGAGGGCAGTGGCAGGTTTTTAGTGGTCATCTTTCAGGACAAGAAAAAGCACTCCCACTCTTCCCCACTGTGGACAGGTGATGTGTCCACTGAAGAAATCAAAACAAGTCCCACTCTCCCCTCCCCACTCCCCCTAAAAAAAAAAAAAATTAAAACCATCTAACCCCTACCAGTAGGTAAAATTTAAAATAAATGGTTGCTGCTTTTCAGGAAAGGGACCTAATAGGAAATATAAAACCTCTTGAATGACAAACCTATATCTAGCCTGCTAGCAGGTACTACTTTCCCCAAATATTGATGCTTTTAAGCCTTAATCCATCTGTCAGAGCTGATAGGATATTTTTAAAAGGAAAACACCGCTTCAGGCTATTGGGGAGAAAATGGAACAGAGTAAGTTAGCAAGATGTGTTACCTGTCTCTGACAGCTAATGTATCTTCCTTCACGTCACTGTGCCTTTGTCCTCCTCTGGTACCAGATAAAAACAGAATCATTATGGATGTCCCCAAAAGACAGCTTGGTAAACACAGAAGATAAATTAAGTTCTATATTCTCCCAGTGGGATCTCAGCACAGAAAACTCAGCTTGGAGTCTGAGTGGAGTCCAGGTACCTCTGATCCATGGTTGTGTCTGGAGCCACTGGGAATGGCAGGACCTTACATTGGATTAGGGGTTTTCTTCCTCATTTGTCACAGATCACTCTCGCCTTTTTGCCAAGGCTCTTCTGCTCATATGCATGGTCAGATGATTTTACTTTCAAAAGCCATTTAAGCCATTTAAAGCAGGACTGATGAGCCTCTCAGGTTAAGGCATCGTCCACACAAAGTTATGGTCAGACGAAAGGAAAAAAATAAAATGGAAAAGATGGGTTGGAAGAAGCAAAGGGGAAGAACATGGGTCTGCAGCTGAAGGAGGAAGAAGAGAACATACTCTCAAGGCAACTTAGGAACTGCGTTCTGGTAACTAAAGTATAGAGAGGTAAATATTATTTTGAAAAACCCCAACATTTACTTGTCTGGTGGCAGTACAGTGCGAAACCTTACAAACAAATAATTCAGAAGAGGACAGCATGGATTTAACCACCCAGATAATGGTTCTGCATTGTTTTCTTGCATTGAGGAAGAAACAGGATATGCCATCAGAAGGGATGATTCTGCTGCCAGCAGAAGTTGCCCTCAGTATCTCCTTACAGAGAAGAGTTTTCAGCTGAGGTTTTCATTACCCACCTGCACAAGTTTTCAACCAATTTATGCTCCATGATTCTGCTGCCTGCTTGAGGGCATGGTCCCAGGTCAGTCATGTGAGACACAGGAAAAGCAAATGGTTCCTCAATGAGATATAAAGAAAATGCCTGACTTGCTTCCACCCAGGAGAATTGAACCATGGCCTTGAAGGTCACCTGCTGCAGTAAGACTTGTGTGTTTGGGTTCACTTTCCAACTCCATTACAGACATCTTTTGTAGTCCTAAGAGATTTCCTGTGGAGCATTTCTAGAAATCTATGCTATTTAGTAGATAAACTGATTTTATCAGTCGCTTCTGGCCTTAGATTCTGTCCCCTAGCTTCACACGCTCATATCCCTGTTTTTAAAACCTCCCTTGGGCTGCACTATAGGATAACACACAGCCATCCTCCAGCTGGATTGACTTTACCTTTATGGATATGATCAGAATTTTTGGCAGGAGTAAATCACTACTGCACCTCTGTAGGGAGTAAAGTAAAAGGACTCACTCATTTAAATATGTGCAAATCAAGGGTGGTTTAAGAATTTCACTAGCCGAAGAGTAAACACAGAGAGAAAGGAAAGCAAAGAGTGGGTTCCTTTGCCAGTACACAATGGTATAATGCTTAAATGCTTAAAGTGGACTTATTTCTAGCCATGCCCCCTTCATGATGTTATTTTCACCTCTGCAGAACACACATAAACCTGTAGCAGCTCGGGAAGGTCCCTTTCACATCCAATTGTCAAAATTACAAAGTGCTTTAGGATGCAGGAAGGCAGGAAATCCCTTCCCTGGGAAGTCTTTCCCTGACATCCTGACCCTTGTCACATTTTTTTGGAGGCAGCTGGTCCTCCACCTCCTTCCCAGAGGCCTCCTACAAACACTCACCAGCCCAGCTCTGCTGCTGCCTTCCTGCTCTCCACTTCCAATGGAGCTTGTGTGTGGTTGGTGTTTTCCCATCTAACAGACTCATATTCCCGAGCTGCTGTTGGAAAATAGCCAGGAGAAATTCTGCCACTAATAAATTGCCACCTGGTCTCTGAAAACCTTCTTGGTATCTGGCTTTCTTGTAATGTATATGGCTTTTTTTCTGATTCTCCTCTTCCTTCCAGTTTTTCATGGGCCCTTAAATACTTTCCTTACCCCTTTTATTACTCTGTGACAAGTTTCCTAGTTTGTGGGGCAATAAATTAACAATGCAAAACCTTCAATACTGGATGTCAAGTGACTTATTTTTTTTTCCCCTTCCAGCCTCAATGACCTAAAAAGAAGATCCAGTGAAGGCTACAGTTCCTCCTAGAAATGCAAAGATATTTTAGGCAGATCCTGGCCACTGATCATGGCTTTGATGCTTATACACACCTGCACACCACTCTGTCCTGGAGACTATTCCTATCCAAGTTAACCACAATCACAGAACAAAGGGCCCTATACTGCAGGAGAAGTTACTTTTAAAGGCATTTTGAGGATGAAGTCTTAAGAAAATGTGTGGTAAGTGTAGGAAGATCCTATCTGAAAAGGCTTGTGTGGTCACTGCTCTTTTGTGCCAACCAGAATGGCCATACAGGGAAGCTAGACTGCATTGTAGATTTGGAGGGCTTAAAATCCACAAAAGAAAATACCTGGGGGTATTCAGCTAGTTAGAGGGAGATGGAAAAGTGTTGGTTAGAGCTCAGGAAGGACTGGAGCCTTCTGCACTTCAGTCCACTGTCTCCTTGGCACACACATTAACAAATTTTGAAAAAAAAACCAACACTGAACGATCTTTTAAAAAGAGGAAAGGTTTATGGGTAAGTGGTATTTTGTCCTCCAGTTTTTTTCTTAATGAGGTCAGAACACATTTAAAAATATTTCCTGAGGTATCTTGCTTAATGTGTAGTGCATGTGTTCAGATCAGAGAATGGTCAATGAAATCTACAGTTCTCCATCCCTCTGTGGTTTTTAGCTTGTTTAGAGACATGGACAGTTCCCATAAATGCTGTGCCTTTTGGGGCTGACTGCATGCCAGACATACTTAGATGTTTTGGTTTCTGTGCTGTATCACCTTGAACAGCTCAGCCTTGGGTGCTGTCCCCAGGTCACCTCTAGCCCTGCTCTGGGGGAAGGCTGAGAGCAGCACCACTGACCATGGGGAGACATCAGATCTACTGCTTGTTGCTGATTTTCTATTGCAAACTGCTCGCCATCATTCATAATTTCTGTCTTGCTTTTACTTTGGGCAAATTCAGGCTTTAAGGTGTAGATTAATTCCTGTGGAGACCATAAATCCATCAGGACAGGGCCGAGGTCTCACTGTCCAAACATACTGAGCTTAAAACAGCTGGTACCTGCCAAGAGCTGGGCTGCAGAACCAGGGATTGCCTTGAACCAACTTGTACTCTTTTCTCCTAGTGTCTCTGCCTGCCTTCCTAGACCCCCTCTGGGATTTGACCACACAGAGTGCGCGCGCTTAATTAAAATTAGTTTAAAAACAGAAGCAGTTGAAAATATGCGAAAAGATGCTGGGGACACAGCTGGCAAATGCAGAGCCTCGAGTTAAACTGAATTTAAAAAAATAGATTTAAACCCACTGAGAGTATCCACACAAGGGTTTCTACCAGTTTAAGTTAATTGGTTTAAAAGAATGCTTTTAATTAATCCTGTGTGTTCCTGTAGGTGGCTAAGACCTTCCTTGGAGGTAGTAGGAAGTGGCCAGCATTCTCAGACAGGGCTGATGGCAGAAAGAAGCCTTTTTAGTCACCCGTGTCCTCCTCCCATGGGAACCCATCCTCTGTGCCAGGGATGCTGATTCAGACCCATGAACTATCATAAAACTTTTTGTATCACCTGGGGCGAGCTGCTTAACACTTTCCCCATTTCTCAGCCCAAGAAGAAAAGGATAATTGCATCTAATTCCCTGAGGTGCCTAAGAATAAATATATAAAGCATTAGGAGGGGACAAGAGGCTGCAGTAATGGGGGCCACGTTAAAAGTACCTCTTCCTTTCCATGAGGTGGTTCTAATGATGTATTTTGCTTTGCAGGGTAGCTGCTGGCCATACATTACTTTTCAGACAATGAAGGTTTTAGATGTGTCACCAGAACGATTATTGCCAAACTTGTGATGTATATTTTTATGAAATTTAAACGCTTATAGTGCCTTGCAAAAATAAAGCCAAAAAAAAGAAGAAGAAAATTAAAAATCTACAAACATTTCACCCCTAACATCTTTCAACAGATCTTGAGGTGTTGGATGGAAAATGAATTTAACAGGATATTACAGTTCTGTTGCAATATTTCTGGTGTACAATAATATTATAGTTGGTGTTAAACTTTATTACTAGCCCTGTGATAAAATTAGTTCAATATCGGCTGCTTTTATAATATGGTTTTACAATTGCAAACATGGTATAATGTGATAGTAACAAAAAAAATAAGAAAAAAAATCACAAACAAACCTAAACCCCCTAAACCCAAAAACATGGCATGGAGGGAAGGAACAGAAAGTTACCTAGCATGAAGGTGCAGGACAGGGGCTGCATTTTAATGTGGGGTGCTGTGAAATTTTTTTGTCTGGAATGGCTTGAAGCCAGAATCAGCCTTTTGATTATATTACACACAAGCTGGTGACTGTCACTGTGAAAAATGTCACATGGGGAGCAGGCAGGAAAGACAGGAAAGAAGGTAACAATTTCATGGCAGTGACTGGTTTGCCCAGAGGAGAATTTAGAGCAACGTAATTGTGCTGTCACTGGCTTCCCAAGGAACAGACACTTCTGAAATGGGACTTTTTGAGGTGATTTGTGCTCTTAAGTTGGGTGAGCCTCAGAAGGCTTTAGTACAGTAGGGTGGAAATGCAAGCCTGAGCAGTGCTATAGCAGCAAAGTCAGTGTGTGGTGTTCAGACACCCAACTTGCAACACTCTGCCATGCTCCATCAGACATCTCCCTGTCACTGCCATGTCACTCCCTGTTTCATTTAGAATCATTGAATCTTAGAATCCTTAAGGTTGGAAAAGGACTCCGAGATCATCAAGTCCAAGTTGTTAACCCAGTACCACCATATTCACCTCCAAACAATGTCCCCAGGGGCACATCTACATGGCTTTAAATACCCCCAGAAATGGTGATTCTACCACTTCATTGGGCAACCTGTTCCAATGCCTTAAAGCCTCATCAATGACAAAATTTCTCCTACTATCCTGTAGGTGTTCCATCACCTGATGCAACTCATGGACACTTCTGATTCTCCTATTGCTTCTTTCTTGGGAGAAGACACCAACTCCCAGCTGTCTGCACCCTCCTGTCAGGGAATTTTAAGAGGGTGAGAAGGTCCCCCCTGAGTCTCCTTTTCCCCAGGCTGAGCCCTCCCAGCTCCCTCAGATGCTCTCATCAGACTTGTGCTCCAGGCTCTTCCTAACTCCATTCCCTCTTCTGGACATGCTCCAGCCCTTCAATGTGTGGTGAGGAGCCTTTTTCTTTCAGTGNAAGAAGCCTTTTTAGTCACCCGTGTCCTCCTCCCATGGGAACCCATCCTCTGTGCCAGGGATGCTGATTCAGACCCATGAACTATCATAAAAGTTTTTGTATCACCTGGGGCGAGCTGCTTAACACTTTCCCCATTTCTCAGCCCAAGAAGAAAAGGATAATTGCATCTAATTCCCTGAGGTGCCTAAGAATAAATATATAAAGCATTAGGAGGGGACAAGAGGCTGCAGTAATGGGGGCCACGTTAAAAGTACCTCTTCCTTTCCATGAGGTGGTTCTAATGATGTATTTTGCTTTGCAGGGTAGCTGCTGGCCATACATTACTTTTCAGACAATGAAGGTTTTAGATGTGTCACCAGAACGATTATTGCCAAACTTGTGATGTATATTTTTATGAAATTTAAACGCTTATAGTGCCTTGCAAAAATAAAGCCAAAAAAAAGAAGAAGAAAATTAAAAATCTACAAACATTTCACCCCTAACATCTTTCAACAGATCTTGAGGTGTTGGATGGAAAATGAATTTAACAGGATATTACAGTTCTGTTGCAATATTTCTGGTGTACAATAATATTATAGTTGGTGTTAAACTTTATTACTAGCCCTGTGATAAAATTAGTTCAATATCGGCTGCTTTTATAATATGGTTTTACAATTGCAAACATGGTATAATGTGATAGTAACAAAAAAAAAAAGAAAAAAATCACAAACAAATCTAAACCCCCTAAACCCAAAAACATGGCATGGAGGGAAGGAACAGAAAGTTACCTAGCATGAAGGTGCAGGACAGGGGCTGCATTTTAATGTGGGGTGCTGTGAAATTTTTTTGTCTGGAATGGCTTGAAGCCAGAATCAGCCTTTTGATTATATTACACACAAGCTGGTGACTGTCACTGTGAAAAATGTCACATGGGGAGCAGGCAGGAAAGACAGGAAAGAAGGTAACAATTTCATGGCAGTGACTGGTTTGCCCAGAGGAGAATTTAGAGCAACGTAATTGTGCTGTCACTGGCTTCCCAAGGAACAGACACTTCTGAAATGGGACTTTTTGAGGTGATTTGTGCTCTTAAGTTGGGTGAGCCTCAGAAGGCTTTAGTACAGTAGGGTGGAAATGCAAGCCTGAGCAGTGCTATAGCAGCAAAGTCAGTGTGTGGGGTTCAGACACCCAACTTGCAACACTCTGACATGCTCCATCAGACATCTCCNGACACCCAACTTGCAACACTCTGCCATGCTCCATCAGACATCTCCCTGTCACTGCCATGTCACTCCCTGTTTCATTTAGAATCATTGAATCTTAGAATCCTTAAGGTTGGAAAAGGACTCCGAGATCATCAAGTCCAAGTTGTTAACCCAGTACCACCATATTCACCTCCAAACAATGTCCCCAGGGGCACATCTACATGGCTTTAAATACCCCCAGAAATGGTGATTCTACCACTTCATTGGGCAACCTGTTCCAATGCCTTAAAGCCTCATCAATGACAAAATTTCTCCTACTATCCTGTAGGTGTTCCATCACCTGATGCAACTCATGGACACTTCTGATTCTCCTATTGCTTCTTTCTTGGGAGAAGACACCAACTCCCAGCTGTCTGCACCCTCCTGTCAGGGAATTTTAAGAGGGTGAGAAGGTCCCCCCTGAGTCTCCTTTTCCCCAGGCTGAGCCCTCCCAGCTCCCTCAGATGCTCTCATCAGACTTGTGCTCCAGGCTCTTCCTAACTCCATTCCCTCTCTCCGGACATGCTCCAGCCCTTCAATGTGTGGTGAGGAGCCTTTTTCTTTCAGTGAGCTTCTTCATCTATTACCTCTTACTTCATGTTTGTGCAGAACTTGGTGCAACAGGAACTATTCCCCAGTGTTATTTGTGGTTTCTAGACGAGCATAAATCCCAGAAGATCTAGGACTGGATAGCCTAGGTCTGAACTGGTGCAAACCTGGGCAGCTCTAGTGGAGCTAGGATGAAGCAAAGACAGACAAAGAAAGTTCTCCTAATGGTGACTGAAAGTCTATGTCTGGAAGCAGTGACTTCAGAGCTGTGTTTTGGATGGTGTTTCAAAGGTGTGCCTTGCTGTGCCTCCTTTGGTCTTAGGGATACCCTTCAGGAGCATCTGGCCCTTGCTGCACCTTGTCATAGAGTACATGATGAAATCAGAATAATGTCATTAGTATTATACTATTATATCATATTATTTTTCTTTTTCTTTTTCTTTTTCTTTTTCTTTTTCTTTTTCTTTTTCTTTTTCTTTTTCTTTTTCTTTTTCTTTTTCTTTTTCTTTTTCTTCTTTTTTTCTTTTTTGTTTCCTTTTTCTCTTTTTTTTTTTTTTGTGTGAAGGCAGGAATTTTACTTCTTGGGAAAAATGGAATCTGCTGGATGCTGCTATTAGAAGCAAGGCTGGAGTTACACAGATTGTTACACAAACAGTTACTGTTGTCTGTGCAGAGCTCTGTGCTGATTTCCAAAGAAATCTCTTCTATAAAACTATTGGGCCAACATGGCTGCAACATTTCCTCTGCTTCAGCCTAGTCTGTTCTCATGTTGGAGCACATCTCTAGTAAAAAAGGAGTGGAAGGTGGAAAGAATCTGGAAAATGTATTGCCTATGTGAGCAGTATATGCAGCCAGCAGAAGCAGATTTTCCTAATAAAGAGAGCTGGGAATAGTCAGGAACACTCACTGAAGAGCATAAAATCCTTTGGGCTTTGTTGTAAAGATCTAGTGGTACAGATATGTGGTAGTTTCCAGAAGGAAAACACAGCTAATGAAAAGGCATGGCAAAGTTTCAAAACTCGGAGGTGAAGTTGAGACATTCCCAAATTAACAGCTAAGCTGCAAACTGTCTGTGGAAGCCTGGGCTGTGCTAGCACTTTTTTAACCCATCAGGTGCTGAAACCAGGGAATACTTTGTGCTGGATGCTTGTACTCGATGGCATCAGCACAGTCCTGGTATGATAAACACTCCTCAGTCCAGAAAGAGAGCAGGGTAGTTGTAAGGACCTGCTCAGAAGGACATCACTGCCAGAGCCTGTAGTCTAGTGTCTGGTGGTTCTAACATGCTTCAGTCTTGCTATGATTGCCTTATTTTGCTATTCCTATAGCTCATGTTGATTTTCTCAGACCCTTCTCAGATGAGCTGGTCCTGAAGGCTTCCTCTCTCTGAGACTCCTCCTCTCCTCCAACCAATCCACGCAGAAGATTTGAGTTCGTGCAGGAGTTTCTTTTAAGCAATTTTTTTGGCTCTGGATTGCCAGATTCTCCACAATGCTCAGTCCACTTTACTTAGCTGAGTTGCACCTCATGGGATGCATTTCAGTGAGCAAGGTGATGGATTGGAGAGCAGCACCATTCACTGCTCCATGATCTTAGGGGCCTTTTCCAGGTGAAAACATTCCATGTTTCTGTGAGCAGCATTTAAAGGAGAACATAGCACTGTTGTGGATGATTTGATTAGAAGTAAAAGTAGCTGAAGGGTATATGTGAACCTGTAGGTGGCGAGAATTTAAAATGGTGGATAATTAAAGCCTGCAGATAATCTGTCTGCTTAACACCGCAATGGCCTCGGTAGCTAATAGTGTTGCCTCCCCCCATGTCTGGAATTGGTGGGATGCTTAAGCTGCACTGAAGATAGGAAAAACTTCTTGAAATTGGTTGTCCTTTCCCACAGATGTGTATCTGACTCATCAGCAGCACTGCCCCTTGCAGAAAGTGCAATATAAGCTCAGCCAGGACTGCCTTCGCCCTTGGCGACACCGAGGGACCTGAGCTGGGTGGCACCACCCTCTCTCTGTTCCCAAATGTGCATCCAAGAGCCACCTGCCTCTGTGTCCCTGCTCTCGCCCTCGGGCAGGGTGTCTCCATCCCGCTCTGGTCGCTAGGGGCCATCTCTGTCCCTGCAGCCCCTCCCGGAGCAGCTGGCAGCCTGCAGCATGCCAGGGCAGGAGCAGGGCTGCCTTACCCCTGGCCCCACAGACAGCCACCCCAGGGTGCCCACCAGATCACGGGAGCGAGGCCTTTTCAGGGGTGATTAGGAATACAAAGGGCTGTGCCTGACAATTAGAGAGAGGCTGTGGGAGTGTGACAAGCATGACTGGAATTTGGAGCAGATGAGCACTAAAATCACCCATGGCCGCGGCCTCAGCTTTATGTTTCTGCAGCAAGTTTCAAAGCTGGGGGACAAGACTTGTTGGTTTTTATTTTTTATTTTAATGTAGACTTTTTTATTTATTTCTTTTTTTTTTTTTTACCTCTTTCACAGGGAGTTGAAAGGAAACTGTGGTACCAAATCATCCCGTGGTGGATGTGGGAGGTTTTAGAGAATTTAGACCTGGAGTAAAGAACGGTACCCAGCAACAAACTGTAATGAGAGTGTGTCCTTTCAGAGCCAACCATCAGGGAGAGCAAATCAATCACGGCCTGCTCTCCGCTGGGACCAGGGATGATTGATTCAGCTCCTGTCGGCTGTCCCTGGGCCGGGATGTGCGGGAACATGAAAGGAGCAGAACAAAGACCCCATTACCGCAGTGGGCAGAGAGCAGGCTCCCCTGCTGCTTGATGCATCTCTCCCTCTCTAAGCCATTGCAGCCTCCCCTTCTTTGTCCTCCTTTCTCCTCTAGTGCTTTGATCCCCACTTTCCAGCCAGCCCAGCCCCAGTTCCCTTTTCCAGTTACTCCCAATTGTGATATTTCCTTGCCAGGGGAGTCCCAATACTGTCATGTTGCAACTGCTGTTCTCGGCCTATCCTTGTGGTCAGTCCTTCTTTCCCATCCTTTTTTTTTCCTCATCCCTGTTCATCCACCCTTGCAGAAGTGATTATAAAACTCAGGCTCAGACAAGTGTCTGCATTTTGGGATTCGTTACTGGTGATGCACAGGCCTCCCAGTCCTTGCCTGTATTTCCTAACGTCTGTTTCTCTCCTTCTGGGATGCTCCCATTTTTCTTTATTTATTTGTCTCAGTTAGGACCATGGAGTTGAGTCACAGAAGTGGAATGGAGCATAGTTATTTTGGTTTGAAAAGAGTTTCTGTTCCTTCCCACTGCACAGAGGAGTGTGAAGGGATGAAATTTCGCCTGTGATTTTTCTTCCCTACACTTCTTGTTTTCACCCACATTATTCATAGTCCCTGGCTCTTCCCCCTCAGGGCTTTTCTGGGCTCCTGTTGCTGAGGCCCCCCAGAAAACTGATGGCTGCAGCTGGCAGTGCCAAGGCATGAACTAAATGGTGTGAGAGGTGTGCCTGGAGCTGTCTCGCTCCTCTGCTGAGTGGCTGATGTGATTCTGGTGCCTCAAAGATGGTGTGAACCTTCAACCTGTAGCATCTTAGGTACCTTCTAAGACCCAGGGCCAGTGAGGGTCTTGTCCCCAGGTGTGGCTATTGAGGAATACTGAGTCCATCCAGCTGGAGTTCATAGGCTGTGGTGTCTTGGGTGCTGCTTTCTCTGGGACTTCCTGACTGAGGAAGAACACAGGTGCCCAGACCTCCAGCAACCCAAATGCTGGTTTTGTTGGCCTTTGGCTTGTGAAGGCAGATTCTATTGCTTGTTTTGCTGTTGTCAGCTGTTGTTAGATGCAGGAACAAGCACCAGAGCTACAGGCATATCTTCATAAGGCCAGGGGAAGGTTTGATACTCCAGGGTACCTGGTCAATAGATCTTTACTGCTTCTGACACATGTAGAGTGGATCAAAGTAAGGAAGACTGGCCCTTCCTATGCTGATTCCTGGGACAGTCCTCCCTTTAATATGTCCTTTCTTTCTCAGCTCTGTTTAATCACCCCTTCATTACTCATTCCATCTAAAAGAAGTTTCTGGTTGTGCCGAGTGAAGAATTTTTATTTCTCCAATCCATATGCCCGTGCAAGCTCAGCAAAATCCACTGGCACAGAGCAGCTTGGTTAGAATTCTGCAGCTCCAGGGGTAGGCTTTGAACGTATTTTTTTCCCCTTTGTCTTTGTGTGGACACATATACACACACAAGGAGAGGGCAAAGGCTAAAACCTCAGAGGGGCTGCTTACAGTTTCATCAATATTTCATGATTAAGAAGGTGACAGAATTCTGCTTTATTTAATAAGAATATTCCCTAGGTAGGTCCTGTTTTCCCAGCCTGCTCCTGTAATTACTAACTGTTTGTGCATTAGCTGAGCAGCTTCAACGAATTGCCCCCCCCTCAACTGTTTTAAATTAAGGGGTTGACTTTTGCCTTGGTCAGACCCATGCTTTTCCTGGAAACCAGTGACATTTTTCATAGATTATTTTAAATGAATCAGGAAGGGAAGAAAAGAAAGTGTGAGAGAGAAGCTGGGTGTGATTGGAGGAGCTGAATTTCACCCTCTCTGAGCACAGCTTGTGAGCATCAGGCCGTAGTAGTCAAAATGTCAGAAGAGACTCTCTAAATTAAGAATTGTGATCTGGGGCAGCAGTGCCCACCAGCTGGATAAGTGGTGGCCTGCAGAGAGATGGGTTTGGAGCCGTGTTCACCACTGCCACAGCTCCCTGCAGCAGAAGCTGTCAAGGGCATTTCCACAGCAGAGAGTCCAACAGGCCAGTACCTGCTTGGCTTCCCAGGGCTACCACAAAATACCTTTTTCTGAGTATGCTCAGGGCTCTGCATAGAGTCCCTGGTGCTTTGCAGACACAGGAAGCATGGGGAGCATGGCCATATTTTGTGCTCCCAGCATAGAGGCTGGAAGGGGCTACAAAAAAGCACCACAGGTCTTTGGCTCCCCTGCGTTCCTGCAGCTCAGTGTGGGGATGGACACAGCCCCAGTGTGAAATGGGGACAGGTGATGTCCATGGGGCTGTTGCCACACCATGGGAGCATGCAGTGGTGCATACAAGGGGAAAAGGAGGACTTAAGCCTCCTCAGCACTGTCACCTGAGCAAATCTGTGGCAGGTCAAGAAGTGTTTTTATTGTTGGCTCCCTGTTGGTTCATCTCCACCTCCTGATGTTTTGAGGCATGGGATGCATCAGGGGCAAGCATGGGGGTTCACGCTGAGGGCTTGGACCCTTGAGCTCCTCCTGGTTGGTGCAACACACCCCCTCGTGAGCTTCTGGGAGAAAATCTGGTTTTCCCCTTGGACACAGCAATGGACTTCAGGACCCTAGGAGCTCTGCAGCCCTTGGGATTACCCCCTTAACAGGATATGTTTCATTAGCATCTCCAAGGGATGCTGTTAGACCATCTGGAGGTGTCACTGTGGGAAAGCTCCTTCCTTTCAGGACTCCCCACCGCTCTCTCTGTCTTAGTCTGCAGAGTCACAGCTTAAAGGGAGCAGTGTTTGCAGTGAGGACATGGCAAGCAAACGACAAGGTGAGCCACCGAGGGGTGTGGGAGGACGTGGGCAGAATTTCAGGAGGTCGCTGCTGTGTTCTGCCTCCCCACATTCATCTGACTCCTTTGTTCCAGCCTTGGGAGGGCAAATTCCACAGGCGATCAGCGATTCAGCCTGCGGCAGCATCAAAGCAGCCTCAGTTCCAGGGCTCCTGTCTGATGTGTGGATTCTCTGGCACAGGGACAAAGTGAGGATTTTCCATCAGCTGGGGCACGGAGAGCTGTATGTGTTCAGATGTGTGTATGTCTCTATTTGGCTTCTCTCACATCTAACACTCCTTGGGGTCTCCACTCTTCCTTCTGCTCGGTGATGTCTCATCTACCTGGCTGCCTATTTTTGTGAAACTTAAGGAACCTCTGAACTCTGGGAAGATTTCATCTCTTTCTTATTGGTGTGAAGTGTCTGTTTGGTTCAAAAGTTATTTGGGTTGAAGATACACAGGTTGGGATTTCACAAATAAACCAGAAGTAACCCTTATTTTCACCATCACAACTCCCACCTTGCCTCTCAGCAGGAGCTAGGAGTGCATTTTACAGAACTATGATTTTTTTCCCCCCATTTAAATGAATACCTGAATACATGTAATTGGAAATGCTCAGTAAGTGCCATGAACATGTGCTCTGGGTAAAGATAATTAATGTGATGTGAACGTCACTGCTCACCAGTCTTTTCCATCTGAACATATCATAGCTATCCCTCCTTCCCCTGGATACTTTTCCCTCAGCCAACACCACATGGAGTCAGTGTGGTGCAGCAATAGGATCTAAACAAAGGGGGAAAAACCCTAATCTGTGCCTATTTATCCCAAAGAACACTTAAGACCTCCCGAAATTGTCTTCTGAGTCATGGAGACATCCTCCAGTAGCCTTGGGCATATGGTCTCCCTGTGGGGCAGCAGCATGGGTGGCTCAAACCAACAGGCAGAATTATGTTTCCACGGCTGCCTGCATTTATCTGGGACTCTGATGATGTGGTCTGGGGTTTGCACCTTCTCTGTGCTGCAATTTTCCTTTGGTGAAATGAGGTGCTGCCACTGACCTTGTGTAAAGTGCTTTGGGCTCCTCAGCTGAGAAGCAGCCCATGAAAATCCTGCATTACTGGGAAGAAGAATGTAAAGTCCTAAGTTCAGAAGGTGACTGACAGAGGTGTTGGCAGCTGTCATCTGCAGGCAGGGATACTCTGAAAACCTAATGTCAATAAATGGGCACTGTGGTGGCTCTGAAAGCTCCTGCTGTGTAAAGGCAAGATGGGAGTGACTCCAAGAGGATGCAAAGGTTTTCTCTTGTCTGTGGCAAATCAGCAGTTTATTCTGAGCTGAGATTAGGCAAATTTACTGCTCCAGGTTGAGGAAAGGACTACCAGGTTCTAGAGGGCAGGACATGCCTGGTGGGGATTCTGCTCAAGCTTTTTTCTGATACAAAAATTTATAAATGATACTGTCCGCAGAAAACAAGTTGCCTTAATGAACTTTTTCACACATCAAGTTCAGCTCTTATCTTGCCCCAGGACGTGGGTTTGCTTTTCATGGAGAGCTAAATGAAACTAACCAAACAAGCAAACAAAAAATAACAATTATTTTTTAACTGTTTATGCTCTAGCTGAGAGACTATGCCTTGAGGTGTTTGCCCTTATTTAATGGATAATTTTCCTACATTTCTGCATGTGGATGAATTTATATCATTCTTTTTGAGCTTTTCAGAGGTGGGGAGGCAGCTGGGGTCAATAGGAGGCTGTGCTCTGCTTCACGGCAGAGCCTTCTTGCAACAATTAGAAGTGGATGCAGTTCTGCAACAGCTGTAGATGAGACTTCCAGTTTAATTAGCCTCTTAGCAGATGCACAAGTGTCTCAAGAGTAGGACAAACAGCTGGACTTCATGCACCCATGTGAGATGCAGGACAGTGATTCAGAGGCATAGGAAGCTGGGGGTCTCGGAAGAAGATTTCCGCTTGGCTGCAGTGCCTTTCCGAGCTCTCCTGTGGCTCCCAGTCCTGTGGCTGATCTGCAAGGTCAGACTGACCCATGCTCCCAAGCACTTCTGGAAGAGGAATTTGCAGAATTAGTCTTGCATGTTAAGGGAAAGGATGGAGTCTGTTTGCTCAGTGGGACTTCAGCCCTTCAGACTCACCACTTGCTTTGGCCAAGTGAGATTCTGCTACAGGATGGAGCAGGTCACCAACTCCCAGGGCTGCTCCTAGAGTTGGGAGTAGAGCTGGGTGTCCCAGACAGCCTCTCTTGCACCACAAGGCAGCATGATGAGGTCTGAAATCACCAGCTGGATCTGTGGACAGCAGGTCTCTGATCTCATGAGCTAAAATGCCATCCACCCTTCAACCCTACAGGCGCTAAAGCATCTGTTGGACCTTAAAAATTGTCTAGCACTCCAGGGGAGTTCCCAGCCCCTCTGCCCCAGCTGACTCCTCCAACGAGGAGCCTTGGTGCTCCTGAAGGCTGTTGGATGAGCAGCAACACTTAAATGTGTGCCCACGGACACAGCCTGTCAGCACTGATTGCTTGTCTCACTCTTTTCAGAGGCTATTTTTTCCTGCTTTGAATGTACAGGCAGGATTTCTTATTTGAAAACCAGCACTGACTGGACTAGAAGTGGAGCAACCTGGGCATGTGGGTCTGTAAAACTGGCTGTGGCACAGACATGGTCAGCAGTGGTAGAGTGGAGGCAGGAAGGGCAACTCCTTCAAAAGATGTGTCCCATTTTATTTATTTCTGTCTGTCTCTGCAGAAATATTTTGTATTTCTGCAGAATACAGCAGAAAGGTACCCATGACTGAAGAAATACCTGAATAATAACTCCATTATTCCTGGAGTTCCCTGCAGCCTTTCAGAAAGAAAACCTAGCCCGGGAGGAAGAAGTCACAAGCTATTCTCCCTTATAAAGACAATACAGAAGGGATGGATCTCACATAGTTTGTACGCAGCTCTGAAGCTCTGTTTGTGCTGATGACTCAGTTTGCTGCAGTGATACTCACTGAGACAATGACAAAACCCTTCCTAGAATGCAATTTCTCAGAAGAGGTGGGCTCACCTGAAAATCAGCTGTTGGTTAGTAAAACTTGATGTGCTGACTCATGTCTTTGTGCAGTCTGGGCTGGTCTGCTGTGACCCAGGGAGGGTTTTTTTGGATATGAATGCAGAAATCTTTGGTATCCCTGTGCTGCTACAGAATCCTTAACAACAGTTTAATCAGGAGTAGTTGTTACTGTGAAAAACTCTTCCTCACTTGCAGTATGTTTCACACAGTCAAGGTCTAGGAGAAAGTTATATAGCAGACAGTAAACCCCCACCTACACTTCTCTCTTTTTTTTTTTTATTTTTTTTTTTTTTACAGACAGATGTCAGTGCCTTTGAGTGTATGCTACTTTTCAAAGCGGCTTTGTAAGCTGATAACACATTCTTCCAAGGCTACACAATACTTAGCACTGCTCTAACAATTTTTGTCTTTGAAGTGCTCTCCCCTGTGTGAAAGGAAAGTCAGTCTCTTCCCTGAAGAATTTCAAATCTAAAAAGACAAAGAGGGGTTAGTGGAGAATGGAGCTATGAGAAGCAAGTTCTCAGACAGTAGTTCACTTGATATAAACAAGTCTTTTTTGGTTAAACTGAAACTTGGAAAATGGCACCACATTTTTAAGGTTTTTCAGCCCCAAATATGTAAGGAAAACATTATTGGAAATATTGCAGTCTTGTAACTTGCTGTTTGCTAACCGAAAATTTTACATATCAGATCAGTATTTTGCTTGGCAATATAATTAACTTTTTTCCTCAAAAACATAAAAAAAAATCCCATGGAATGAAACAGATAATTCATTTTATGTTTTCTGGTTCAGCCACTGAATCACGGAAAATAAAATCAATGCAGGGAAGATCCCCTAAAAAAGAAAAACGTTATAACCCCTCCTGTAAAATGGAGAAACTAAATGGTGGTGGATACCACCACACTGATTTTTATGGTTGACCTTCTGGCTACCCTTGCCCTTCCCAGCCCCATGTCATGCATCAAAGCCAGCTTTGCTGTACTCATGATTACTTGAGCACGGCGCTGAGATGCAGCTGCATTCCTTCATCCTGTGCAGGACCCTCCCAGGAACGGCTCTGCACAGAACTTCTGCCTCCTAGCTCCTCTTTCTTCAAGATCAGCAGACAGCAGAAGGAATACAGGAGTTTCTGGAGGTACTAAACAGGAGTTTCTGGGCTGGCTGCTGCAGATCTATCCTGTTGTATGATCCCCTTTGGGGTATGGGTAATACCAAACCCCACAGAGGCTGTGCTGGGCAGCAGTGAGATGTGAAATATCAGCCTTTGCCACAGAAGAGCTCTCAGGTTTGGGCTAAGCAGCCTCTAGGTTGAGAGTTTTAGGTATCTCATTGCCGGAGAAGAGCAACTTTCGCTTGAAAATTCTTCTTCAGGGTCAGTGGAGACCCAATAAACAGCTGTGTTGGTTGGAGGAAGAGTTTGTACCTCCAGAGAGAATCCTGGTCTTGAGTTATGGTTGAAGACTGCATGAGCTATGTCCTATAAACAAGTTTGGCAATGGCCAAAGGAATGTTGCCTTTGCGAAGGGGGTGAAGCATCTTCCTTGAAGGAGGAATGGGGAGAATGTGCCCTCAGCTACACTGATTCAGGAATATTCAGTCTTCCTGCTCTGAGGTGGCACCAGTGTTCCGTTTGTGTATCTCAAACTTCTCTCCTCACTTGTAGCTGAGGCTGCTTGATGGGACCTTGAAGGAATGTTTTCTCCTAAAGCAAAGATCTGAGCGTGGTCTTATCCTTGAACGAGGGGAGGTTTTGGAAACCTCCCATCCTGCAAAGGACTTGTAGTATGAAATTCATCCCTCACGGGGGTTTGCACACCCTGCTGCAGACAGAGGTTGTACAAGGTGCTGGAGAGCATGGTGAGGCTAAAGAGTGGGTCTTCCCCTTGCCTCAGAGCACTGTGATAACAGCTCACACCACAAATTTACAAGAGAAACAATAAAAGATCACCATGAGCACTCCGAGAAGCCCCTGCATAAGGCCTCAACCTTAAAATAATTAGTATTGATTTGCTCCAATAACCCAGGCTGCATGTGATAGTTCCACAAGGTACATCTGCCTAGAGGCTTTGTGCTCAAAATAGCTGCCTTTTCCGCTCTCCTTCAGCTCCTGCTTCCTCGCTCCTCCAAATCACTGCAGAGTAACGTTCTGCAGGGAGCTATGGGGAAAATCCCATTATAGACTGTGTGGGAGCTCAAAAGATATTCAAAAGAAGTGAGCCAGGTTAAGTGAGGTTGGAGTATTAGAAGACAAATTGCTGAAAACCAGGCCACGCTTCTGTGGTTTGCAGCAAACAACCAAAACCAGCGCCGACAAAATCAATTCCTTCAAAATTTTGTTTGAGAAGAGCAAACGCCCTGTTGTCTGCAGGTGCTAAAAAGCTGGCTGGAAGTGTTGCTGAATAAGTTTTAAAAAATCCCAATTGCTTACCATGGCTGTGCTAACAGCACAACCATTCTCCCTGGTTTTATCATTCGGGAATATAATCCCTGCAGAGGGAGGATGCCTATTGGCATTTTCACGTTAGTGACCAGCACAGTGCGCACAAGAGAAAGTTTAGTTATGGTTAGGATGAGGGAGATGAGAGGGCCACAAAGGAAGAAAAGGTTCTCTGACCACTGTTTCTCCTCCTCCTTCCCTGGTTTCTCAGAAAACATCAGGGAAGTTTCTCTTGCTTCTCCACAAGCAGAACGGGAAGGATTTTAAAGAAAAATTGGGGGAGGTTGGAAGAAAATTAGTTCAATATGTTCTGCCAGTTGGTCTCCTTATGCAGCCATTACCCTCTACATTGGTTACCTTAAAGCTTTTCTGACGTGGGCAATTACTGGTCCCCAGAGAGACTGAAAAAACACATTTCACAATGTGATTCTGGGGCTGCCCCTGGGCTCCAGCTCCTTCCTCTAACAGCTGGGCACTCTTCAACCCCCATGTACATTAATGCATTCCAAAGAGTCCCGTAGCAAAGGTTTGGGTAATTTTTTCCTCTTATTTTTCTATTTGCAAAGCCAAAATAAATAAAATAAGTAGAGGCTCAAAGGTACTTATAGAATGATATAAATCATTGGGCTCTTATGTAGTTAAATAGTCATGCCCTGAAAGCCAGGTTTATACCATTCTTATGCTCTTTTGGGAACAACCCCACTCTCCAAAAGGGAGGAAGTCTCTTTCTGTAGCTTTCCAGAGATGCATGCCCCAAAAGGGGAGAGAAATATCCTTCCAGGGAACTAAGAAGCAGCAAAATTTGGGAGTATGATTTAAAGGAATGGATGTTATGATAGCAGTACTTACTGTACAAATGAAGCCTTACGTGTGAGGTCATTGGGGATGAAATTGGACAAGCATCAAGATCCAAAATGATGAAATGAAGTGGAAGCTAAGTACAAGATGAGCTGCTTGTGGTGGACCAGTTTGCTCCCTGATTTAAAAGCACTTTATTTCTGAGGGAAATAGATAAGGGATGCAGTGACATGGGGAAAAGGAACAATTATCCTATTTCCATCAGTGCTGTTGCTGGAAGGGTGATCTGCTGGTTTCAGTGTCATGTGGGACCACGTGTGACTGTGTGTCCCATGCTGTGCTCATGTAGATCCACTGCACACACGTTGTACCCCTGGGTCTGGGCCTTCCAGGTCTGCAGGCCTGTCCTCAGACTAGATTTAACCTCTACTTTGAACTGAGTAGCTGGGGCATGAGGAGAGGGGGAGCAGATGGACTTCCCCTGCTCAGCCCCCGTCTCGTTCAGAGGGACTCAGCCTTGCTTTGATCACACTTGCAAGTTTCACAGCTGAATGGATGCCAAAATAGGAGCTGCCTTCTTGAAAATCTGGCCTCTAATAGCCTACTTTGCTGAAAACGAGGAGATTTTGACATTTTTGAGTGGGATTCAGCCCATGGATTTAAAAGTCCAGCTGTCCAAATTCCCACTATAGTCAACGAATGTCAAGGATGTCATGCACTTGTCTAAACATAGGCATTAATATAATTTTAAATGGCCTCTTTTATCCAAGATATCTCCTTGGGGCTGGCAAACACTACCCAAAATCTGTGGAAAACTGCATCCCTATGGAGCAGTATCTGGGAACAAGCCAGGACACCCTAGAATTTTTAATGGTACCAGATGCGTCTTTTATGCAAAATATTTTATCTCCTGATCAATATTATGTAGAATCAAGAACAATGGGCTTCTACAGATGATGAGCATTGACTAGATCTCCATTGGCTACAAAAGACATTAAGCATCTAGCTCACAATACGACTTAATTTAAGAGTCAGTCTAATCCTTGATCCCATAACTAAGAGCTGATTCCTTCCTTTTGCTGCTTGCAATTCACAGCCCAAGTGTAACAGCCCTGAGCTCCAGACTGGTGACCCCTGTCCCAAACCACAGGGTATTACAGCAGACTGGCTGGGACATGGGTTAGGTCTGGCTCCTTTGGGAGCTCTTGGCTGGTTCCTGGGGAGACAGTGACAAGGACATGGCCCTGGTGGCTCCAAAAGGACCAGTGGCACAGTGGAGCAGGTTGATGGTGATGCCTTAAATGGCTCCCTAGAAACAGAGAGCAGACAGGAATAAAGGAATCAAGGAGGGATTGATTGGAAAGGCCTTCAGAGGTACACTCTGGGCTCCAGAGGCTCCTGCCTCAGTGCATCCCAACATGGACAAGGACAGCTCCCGAGTTCTTCCCACTTGGATCTCAGCATCAATTCCCCAAGCAGAAGCCAGGCAAGGATGGAATTTGCCCAAGCTTTTCCCCCTCTCCCCAAGATTGTGGTTTACAGTTCTTGGTCTGGGTGTCCTTGGAGAGCAAATTAGAGAGGTTTGTTATGTCTATCTTAGCATAGAGAACAGCACTTAATGAGCTACAGGGAACTTCAGAGTTACACTGGAGAGTACAGGAATTGAAAAATATAAAAGTTCAAACCTAAGGCATCAATGGCCAAAACCTGGGATGGTTCTGGTTCACCAAGTCCTGGAGCAGCCCATGCCCAGCTCTCCATGTAATCCTTGACCTGGCTTTTCCCTTCTGCTCTGTTCTGTCTGCAGTGTGTTCATATTATTAATCCATGTTCACCACGTTTCAGGTGGTGGTCATGATTCTTTCACTCCTTTGGAACTAAGGTGGTTTTTTTGCTTTATTTTCAGGCTTATATAAATTAAAGAGCTAAGAAAGTGTACATGGATATGACCTCATTTTTCCCTCCTACCTCCCCCCACACACTTCCCCAGTTGACATGTTTGTGCAAATGTTGAAGATGAATAACGTAAATAGACTTCTTTAACGGTGATAGCTTATTAAAATAGCATGGGTGTGTGAATTTCCATCGCTAACCAGGAACCCTGCTGCTCACCAGTGGCAATGCCATCCATGCATTATTCAGCAGATGAAAAAGGCCATTGTTCCTCTGTTCTGGAATTAATCAGTTCAGTATGAAGATTACCTGTCACCAAAATATCGTGTTTACTCAGTCCATCAAAACAGCCTTCTCTGACAGCAGTTGAGTTTCCTCCACAGGGCCCTTCATGCTAAAATATGTTTGTAAATACAACAGAGACCTGGTGGTGTTAAGGAGATTGCAAGGAACAACCTTTTTAATCTGTCTCGTGTGCTGGAGTTCAAAGCCTGTTTTGGGGGCAAGAAGGAAGAAATGCATGGAACAAGGAGCACCTGTGAGTTATAATTCAATCAATCTGAAATCTATAGTGTTATTGTGACAGATCTAAATCCGACTTTCAGGCCTAAGCACTTTCCAGCTGCAGCAGAGGTATTTGAGGTCCTTGACTTCATTATTTTGCTTCCATGCTGTTTCTGAGCTTCGGTACTTTTTTTTACTGAAAGTTGCGGCCTTTCTTCCATTTCTCTTCTCTTGACCCTTGACCTCTTACTCCTTTTGCTTCTCTTGCTGCCAAAGTGAGGTATTTGAACATCTGGCCTTGCCTATTTTCACCACTCTGCTGTATCAGATTAAGGAGGCCCAAGGTTGAGCTGTGCTGTGGCACATCTCAAAAGACTATTGTGGACAGGCTGAGGGAACTGAGATCTGAGTGGACAAAACCAAAAATGTCTGTAAAGCAGAATAGTGTCCTGCTTGGCTTTTTATTTTGGCTTCTGAGGGCCCAGGATATTTGAAATAGGTAGAAATTCTACTTATGCATAACATCCTCCATCTTTTTATACATGCACAGATTTTCCCTCCACAAATACATATTGAAATATCCATTAAATGGGATCCCATACCTTCAGATACATGTGCAGTTGCACAGTCTCAAGGAAAACCAAGTGATATCCTGAGCAGTGACGGAGGAGGAGGAGGATGGAGCTGTCCCTGTCGTGTCTCCAGGTCCTTGCAGAGCCCCAGCTGGGCAGAGACAGATGTGCAGCAGCAAGGTGCTGCCTGCCTCTTTGTCTGCAGAGGCACTGATTTCAGTCTCTCTCCCTTAATTTGCCCAGATGCTGCTTTTAATTAAGCTCCAAAAGTTTCATGGTCTTTGAGACCTCTTCCACTCTGTCAATTTTTGTAGGAGCTGGCAGGCAGTGTGATCACTTGCTTCTGTTTAAATTCAGGCTGAGGTTTGTGCATGGAGCTGACTGTTTCCAAGCAGGGCTAATGCATTCACCTGGGGTGTGAAATATCAGCGATGCTGCGTGTTTCCCAGATGACCTTGACTCTGAGAGTGACTGGCCATATGCTCACTTAAGCTGATGGCAATTTTTTTCCTCTCTTGTTGACTTCAGGGGGTGTCTGATCAGGGCCCTAATCTCCTTGTGTCTGTAATCTCACTCAGTAAATGAGCACGCACTTTGCTTTATTTAAAATGCGAGCTCCTCACGAACACTGTTTGTACGGAGTCCAGGATGGAGATGTGGGGGCTGGTGTCTCCTTCTGGGTCAACTACATCCAATAATAAACACCAAGCCTTGCCACCCTCCCAGAGGGATGCTGTCCCATGGCCAAGGACTTTCATAGCATGTCACTGTCTCTGACTCACAGCTGTAATTCAACTGTGACAAAGGCAAGGACTGTAATCCAGGGAATAGGTTGGCCTTGTTGCAGGAGGAATAGGTCCCCTCACGGAGAAGCAAATGTCTCCATGTCTGTCTGCTCTTAACTAGATCAAATCTGGTTGCTCTTAAAACACGTTTTAAAGATGTTCTGCCATTTCTGAAATTTCCCAAGGAGAAAAAACTCACTATTTTAATGGAGAAAGCACAAAGAAAGATAATGTCGTTAAAAAGTATTTGGGGTGAGGGGAGGATAAGACTGGATAATGAAGCTGGTATCGAATATTCCAATTAGTACTTTTAGAAGAAAACTGTTTTCAGATGTGTTTCTTTGTTCTCTTGACTGGCTGAGGCCCATTTTGTTGCCCTGAATCCTGGTGTCTCTGCTTTTACTGTATAGATCATGTCCCTGGCCTGGCCACTTGAATTCCCTAAGCTAGAAACAGCTTCATTCATTGTAAATATGTCAGTTCTGCTCCAGGCTCTGTAATAATAACTCTTTCACTTCAGCTGATGAGATCTAGATATCAATCTTGCTGAGGTCACCAAAGGAAAAAAAAATGAGCTTGGTCACTTCTCCATTGACAATTCAACACAAACCATATATCTCTGCCTAGGGCGCCTCACACTTCCTCCTTACTTTATCCAAATTGCACGAAAAGCACAACTGAGATTTCACTGAGCTTAAAAAAAAAAAAGATAAAAAAAGCCCTCCATGCATGACATCATTCCTATTTGGTACCTCCAATATCACAGGGACAAGTGGCAAAAGGGTTCTCATTTTATTAATGCCAAAAATCTCTAATGGAAAGAAGCTGTGAGGCTGACCTAAGCTCTCCTCAAATGCAAAGCACAAAAACCCTGCACCCAGAGACATTACATAAAGCTAGTAACAGCCTTTTCTCTGGTGCTACTGAGCAGTGAAAAAGGAGCAAATGAATTCAAGTCTGTTTATCCCCATCTGGTTAGATGATGTGTTATTGGCAGGCCTGGCTGAATTTGCTTTGTGTGGCACCTTATACAAGACACCTAAGGCATATGTCTTCCAGATAAAAGCCAAGTCCCCTGATTAAAGGGTCAAAGCAGAGTGCTGACAGTAGGAAGACGAAGCAAGCTGTTACTGAGCTCTGCGGAGGGATGGGAACGGAGATTTCAGAGCAAGACAGTGAAAAGCTGAGAAAAGACGCATTTCATCCAGGCAGAGATACCAGCACTGAATGGACTGCACAAGATGCAAAAAAAAAAGTACCTGCTGTTCATTCAAACTGGAGAATTCCCCTCCAAGGGCCCAGGCAGGGGCAGTGGGGAGTGGTGTGTGAAGGAGACCTGGCAGGGCAGATGCTGCCATGTGCTCCTGCAGCAGGTCCTGCATTGGTGGCCTTCACCACCCCCCTTGCCCTGCCTGTCTCACCATCACCTCCCTCCTTCTCCTCACACCCCCCACTCCGGGCTAGCTCTGGAGACCTTGGGATCACCAGCACACAGGACTGGGGTTGCCCCCAAAAAAAGCACTGACCTTTACTGGATGGCTCCAGGTCCCCAGTCTGGACCAGCACCAGCCCTGGAGAGTAAGAGTGGTTATTCACCACCATTTGTCCCTCTCTTGTCTGTATTGCCCATTCTGTCAGGTTTTTGCCACTCATATCTCCCCTGAGGACATCAAGGCAGCCCTCCTTCCATCCCAGAAGTGGAGTACTGAACCTTCCCTGCAGGAGAAATTTCTATCCCCCAGTACCAGGCATGCTCCGGCAGCTGCAGCTCCATTCCTGGGTGCCCTGTGGAAGAGACTGCTGCACAGGATCCCTGAAGCAAAGATTAATTAATGAGTGTTTGCACAGCACTTTAAAGGTGTGAAGAGCCATATAGATGCTGCTAAGTATCATTGTTAATGATGATTAGGTGTAATATTGTAATATATAAATATTGCAGAGTAAATAGCATGAAGATCATGAGAGAGGATTTCTCAGCAGTCATGGACATTTTGTCTTTACAGCTGGAGACACATCCACCCATTGGACACACATTGGTGTGGGATTTGAAAGGTGCAAGCAGTGGGAGGAGAATAGTCAAAAAGCTATTTTGGTGATAGACTGACAGTGGACTTTTTATATGGAGTGGGGAGAAGGTAGAAAAAAGTGGCATTTTAAAACAAAACATTGGGAAAACTGACTACTGAATGAACATAATTTCTTCAGTCCATTTTAAGGCAACTCAAACCTCACCAGCAGCAAAGTTTTTGCCAGGATGTCTTTTGTCCAAAGGCTGTTTTTTGCTGATGAGCACTGAGAGTGTTAACTGCAGCCCAGGGACTGCCCCCAGCATTATCCAAAGAGCCACTTAGAACATTTCCTTCCCTGTTATAGGAGCTTTGCTTGTTGCTGGAGGAGTTTCATCTGCACCCCTTGGCATCTGTGCCAAATGTCCAGGTCTCTATCTGGGCAGGCAGATAATTCCTGTCCTCATCTCTGGGGATTGCTCTGTGAACATTGGCATGTGTGTGTCCAATCTCTGGGCATCTAGAGGGACCAAGGTGGACAAGAACTGCCCTCTACATGTGCTGAGACTGGGCAAAAAGGCTGTAAATCTGAGGGTTAAGCTCTTAAGCCAACACACCTGACTTGCAGTTTTAAGTGAAATTCTGTTAAAGTCAAACACCTTTGTATCCCAGAGCCTGGGGCCCTAATTTCTCAGATTCTCACTTTCCTCACCTGTAAGACTGAGTACAATAATTCCCTTTATGAAACAGGAGGAGATGTATGGCCAAAGGGCCTGAAGACAAGGAGAGTTAACTTTTATTAAGTGAATTCTGAAGGCCAGAAGGACTGCTTTGATCAATAGGTCTTGTCCCTATAACCTTCCTCTGCACGGTTTTGTACCAATCCTTCAGCCTCTGTGTTGGTGCTGGTGTCTTGTTATTCTGTGCCTTAACCCACCCCTGAGACCTCATCTGCCTCCCCCAGTGCCACCCCAGAGAACAGATCTGGTACCTGGTGCCTTTGATACAAGATTTGCTGCAAGGATGAATTTGTTAAGATTTGTTAAAGGCTATAATTTGATGGCTGAGGGGCAGGTATATTAATCAGGGGCATGGGAATGCTATTGGAACTTTAATTTGCCAGAAAGAAAAAAGAAGAAGCGAGTAGAGTGGGGAATTAGCACATGATAAATCTACTTAATATACAGAAAGAAAAACTTATAGGGAGTGAGCTGCTCTGTTTCCTCTCCTTTCTGTCATTCATGCCTTATTAATAATGCTTGTGATGTTAATTTTCATCTCACACAAATGACAAATAAAAAGGCCTGATTTATATTGTTCTTGAAATACAAAGATTCATACACAGGCTTGGAGAGGAACACTGATCTCTCATTCCCCCTGGTAAACATAAATATTCAATAATTAATATTGACTTTTCGAAAGGCTGATCTGTTCTCTTGATCTCTACAGCAACCTGTTGACCCTGTCATGTGTTACAGGCAGCATGAGATTGAGAATTGAGCCTCCTGTGTATCTGCATATACCAAGTGAATCCCAGTTGAAAGCTGCTGTATTAACTGCCTTTGACCTGCCACCACCACGCTACTGCCTTCCTTGAGAAGTAGCACCCCGAATACACTTTTGATGCAAAGCTCTGGAAATTGTTATCCTGTATTTGCTCAAGGGAGTCCTTGATATCCCCAATTGCAGCTTGCAGAGAGAGCTCTGCTGCACAACAGATGGCAGGAGAGCCTGGTTTTCCCAGGATGTGCCCACTCTTACCCCAAGAGTCCTTTGAAGTGCACTGCAACCCTCTATCTTAAATTTCCTTCTATACCATGTCGGGGAGATCTGTGCTTCCTCCACCCCTCTGCAGAGTACCCAAACAGCTTGTGGAGGGAAGGAAATGCCTGAAAGAGAAAGAGAAGAACCAAACAGCTCAGTCCTGAGGGGAATTTGGAGCTGGCTCCTTCCTTGGTGCTGGTGTATAGAGACCAGCAGGAAAGAGAGCAGGGAGTTGGAATTTTTGGCTTCTAGCAGCTGCTTCTTTCATCCACGAGAACAGCAGTGAGGAAAAGCCTGCCCGTAAATTCTCCCAGCTCGGGACAGCAAATTGCTTCTGTAATTGCAATTTTTTAAAACAGCTTTTAAACAGCACAGACCACTGCTGACAGCAGGGTACCAGCTCTTCTTGAGGCTGAATCCACAGAGGACCATCTCTGTCAGCTCCCCAGGAACCACCGACACAGAAACCTCAGGCGACTTGTTGTGTCATCCCCGAGAAGGACCTCAGCACTCACTCTTTTCTAGAGCATCACTGACAAAATAGCCACAGAGGAAGAACATGGAGAAATTGAAGGAAGGTATAACTTCCAAGATGTTATTTTTTAAATGAGCATTAAAATAAAAAAAACAAAAACCAAACAACCCAAACCAGCAAAGCCCAAACAACTCCAAGAACACCCTCAGCACAACAAAATTCCTCTCTGGACTCCCTAGTGGTTTCATCAGAATATTTTCTTGCTTGCTTGACCTCTCACAACACCCCTGAACTATAAATAAACTTGTGATAGTTATGACACAATCCAGGCTGCCAAAGCATGCGTGGAAAGTGGATGGAGATGCTATGAATGATCTCTTCCATTTGAAGTGTTACTTCACTGTATTTCTTCCCAGCGACCAAGACAAGAGAAAGAAGAAAAAACCAGTTGAAAAATGTTTTCTCATTTTGCACTTTCAAAATCATTCCCTTTTAAAAAACCTGCTTTTAAACGTATAGGTGTTTTTTCGCCTGTAAATAAATGGCTCTTTTGTGCAATGAACATATTAATTGGACCATCAAACATTTCAAATACACTGTGTTCCCTTTTGGGTATCATAAATATCACAGTGTAACCCCTGCCACTGTTGGTTTCTGTTTCACAGTCAAGATATAGGAAGAATCATTCTCACAAAAATACCTTACTCCCTGGAAATATCTTGTTGTAGGTTACCAATCAATCCCTTAGGAATCCGTGGGCAGATTCCTTTCTTGTTATGAATTGGTGGCACTCCACTGAAGTCAATGGAGATTGTATAAATCAAGGGTCTCACTCCAGGGGTGTGTCTCCCACTCCCTCACGTGTTTTAATCAGCTGAAGCAGGGAGCTTGCTGTATAACCTGTTTGGGGAAGGAGAAACAAATAACATTAGAGAAGTGACCATCTTTAGGGCGTGGATTTTCTGTTTGATGCTTGGGCTGGTGGTGATGGCTGGGGAAAACCTTGTTGGAGAGTGTTTGCAGGTCTGTAGTGACTGAGAAGAGATCTATTCTTTTAAATATTCTAACCAACTTTTCAGGAGTTTTGTGTTTATGAAGTGCACTTCTGCCAGTGGCACCTCTGACCACAGCAGCATTACTTGTCTGAGGCTGAGCTCTTGAGTTCTGTTTGCTGACCCATTACTGCATCAAAAACTGAGAGATTGAATTTAGCTCCAATAAAATTGCATTAAGTTTCCAATAGACATCTCTTATTTCCAATTGGATATGGCATCTCCCTTTGAAAAAGAACCAAGTGCAGTGTTTCCAACAAAAACCTCTAGAGATCTTATCTGTGACCTTCTCTCCAGAACTTTTAGTGAAGTCCTGTTGGATTAGGTACTTACTTTGTTAGAAAACATACATTTGAACTGGTATTGATAAAAATTTCTGGGTTGACAACACTTGAAAACTTGTATTTGGAATGTAATAGAGTCATAGGAGTGTCCAGAACACTCCAAGATGATATTTTTCTCATAGAGTAAGAAGACTATGTATTGTAGAGTGGGGAATATTTCTCTATTTCCAAAGATCATCTATGGGAAAGAGTGAAATTCTGAACACCATCTCGCTTTTGTCTCTGAGCATCATCAGTACGACTAGACATGAACCAAATGTCTCCACAAGCATTTATTACTCAGCACTCAATAAGTTTTTCAGACAGCAATTGTCAGGTATTTGGTTTTTTAGGCTGTTTGTTCAGGTGACTGGCTACTATGTGATTAAAAGAATACTCAAAACAGGAAAATAATATGATACAGCATATTGTGCTTTATTGAAGGCTGAATATTATTAGTTCAGCCTGGCACAAATTTGGAAACATTCTGGACATTGTGTTTGTTTCTTTTGAATGCCCAAAGTCCTAGCTCTATTCGTTTACAAATAACAAGCAAAGCAATTCCACAAAATACCAGGAATCAAATTCAAGCTGTTTTGTTTACACTCATTTGCAAAATCTGTTTCCATTCTCTGACTAGCTCTCATTGTAACTAGAGTTTATCAATATTTTTCAAACGCCAACATTTCAGTGAAACAGATTTGTTTGGGGGGAGGAAGAGGAAATGTTCACTTCATTCCAAAAAAAGAAGACTACTCATGAGTCAAATTGTTCAATTTTATTTTTAAAAAGTCCTATTTTCAATCATAATTCCACACATCTTGCGAGTTTCTCATCTGAATTAGAAAGTTTTCAAGATATTTCCAAAAGACCCCTAAAAAAAGCTGCTGAATGACAATTTCAAGTTTCCCTTGTTTCTGTCCAGTGACACTGATGTTTTTGAGCACACCTATGTAGAACAAATGCTTAATTTCTCTTCCTATCTCTGGCGCTTCAAAGTTTAATTATTATAAATTATGGAATTATCTAGAGCTGCAAGTGTACACAGACCCCCACCAAAGGCTTTAGAGAAACAATTCAGAAGGAGCCAGAGCTAAGGGGGACTAAATCAACATGTTCTTGTCATCACTTAGAAGGTGATACATGCCACATTATTCACCTCCTCTCCCGACCTGTTCCCCTACAGAGTGCAATCCCTGATATCCATACTGTGAGTAACCTGTGGCACAGGCTTGTCTGTAATTTCTCATTCTTACTCGAAACAGAAAACCCAAAAGATTGTGCACTGGCTTCAGGGAAGTGGTGCCTGACTTAGGCTGAGCTTAGAGCAGAACTGAGCCTGACATTTACGGCTGGGATTGCGGGTCTATAACATTACTGATTACTTAATATCAAATGTTTTGTGACTGAAATAAGTTCCCTGGTAGTTTGACTTAACAAGTACGGTTTGTACAGCCCACATACTTTTAAAATAATTATTTTCCTCCTACAGCTATTAGTGAAAGCTGTGACATCTTCCCCTTCTTCGCAGTGATATGTCATCTCTGCTTCAGCACCAGATGGTCCAGGAAAATGAGCAGGAGAAATAAGCATGTCTATTTTCCCCTTCCTCAAAATGGTAAGAAAATAAATGTGTAATAAAGAAAGTGTTACCTGTGCTAAGATAGAGCCTCTGGATGTGATTTCCTCCTTTGCTCTTTCCTCCCTGCCCCCTCCACCAGTGCAGTCATGGCTGGATTATGGATCACATTATGGATGGACTGGTCCTCCCCTCAGACCATCCTCTGGAGCTTCAGGTGCAGGAAACACCTCAGTCATCCTTTTTTATCAAAACCTGTTGTACATCATGTATCATACTTGATCCATCTCGTGATTAAGGCTCTCTGTCGGGATTAGGAGAATTAATATTGGTTCCTGATATGTTATGGGGACTTTCAGTGACCTTAAACATTGTTCATATTTTGTGTACCCTCAGTTGTCAAGAGGACACAGTGACTTTTGCTTTTTTTCCTGCATATTTAGAGACAGACCTTGTCTGTGACTCCTGAGTCAGGAAATCCGAGTAGGGATTCACTCTCCTGTCTAGAAAGGTGATTCTTACACTCAAACCTGTGAAGTAAAACCAGAAATGTGAACTGAGTATAATGGTGAAAATAATATTTATATGTGTGTAGAGCCAACAGACTCAATAGCTTGGAAGAACATGACAAGGGAATCATGGTCCCACCACAGGACTCCCAAGCCACAGTGCCAGGCCATCCATGCCTTAGCTTTGGCTGGAAACTGAAGATGGCACTAAGTGCCAGCAAATATACTCTGGTTACTGGATTAATAAGAGAGGACTTTTATTGCCCCTCAGGGCCCTGCCTTGTCCAGCACTGCTGCACAAGTGTTCCCCAGGCTGGTGTCCAAGCTGTCTGGGAAGGTTCAAAACTGTGGTGTCCTCTCTTGTGATGTTCCCAATAATTTACCCTTATGCAGTCTCAGTGTTCAGAGACAAGAGAGAAAGAAAGAGGAGTCAAGGATGGCCTTTCCAGTCCTTCTGCTGCCAGAATTCCTCATACATTAAGGCTGTTTCACACACATCCACCCTACAAGTCCGACACAGAATCACAGAATCACAGAATCAATCACAGAATCACAGAATCACAGAGCAGGTGAGGTTGGAAGGGACCACAGTGGGTCATCTGGTCCAACATCCCTGCTCAGTCAGGTTCTTCCCAGAACACATTGCACAGGATTTCATCCAGACAGTTCTAGAATATCTCCAGTGAGGGAGATCCCACAATCACTCTGGGCAATCTGCTCCAGTGCACAGTCACCTGCATAGTAAAGTTCTTCCTCTTAACTCAGGCTGGAATAAAAGCAAAGGGAAGGTAATTCAAACATTAGTTAGCATGTAGAGCTTTATCTTCCCTTTTATTTTGAGCTGAAGATGCTAAGACAGCTTGAAATTCAAACTGTCCTGCTACTGCTGCCTTAAGCTGCAATGTCAGGTCAGCAATCCATGCAAGGCACAGACCTTTCACACTGGAGGCACATTCTCCCTGCCCTAGTGGAGGATCCAGTCTTGCAGTCTAATCTGCTTGCATGGGAGGTAACAGCATTCATGAGGGTGTGAGCACGAAATTCAGCTGTGAAATGTCTGTCCCCTCGTTTTATTCTGCTGTCTGCTCATCAAAGTGTTTGTTAATCTTCAAATTCCCTTCAACTTCTGCTCCAGTGAATACATGTTTCAGAGTTTCCTAATACATGTTTCTTGTCCTTTTTCTTGAAAGCCCTGTCATTTATCAGATAATAGAAACAGTATGACTGAGATCTAGCACAACCCAATAAGGATATAAAATATTCTGGGTGAGCATCTTGTGAAGAAAAAGGTCTTGAACTTCCTTCAGCAGTAGCTTGACAAAAGCAGGAATAAAAAGTACCTTTGCAAAAGCATAGATTGGGTCATAAGTATTTTCTGGCCCAAATTACAGCTGTTTATCTCTTCTTAAAGGCATCCATCAGAAATGGTTTGAGCAGTCACCCACAGTTTTCATTCTTGGCAACATGCCATGCTTCCATTTTCTTTTCATTACTGACTTACAATAAATTGCACTCATGTCCCAAAAGCAAAAGTCTCTCCAGTCCATTATCATTCCCTAGGGTCATTCTTTCAAATGTAGTTAAACTTGGATCTCTCTTGCCTCTGAGGCATCTCTGTTTTTTAGACCCTTTTCCATTTGGACTGACTAAAGCCCTAAAAGGTTAAATGGCTTGGTCAGGGTTATACAGTGAGTCTGTGGCTGGGCGAGAGAGAGACCCTGCACGTGACAATAACCAGCCAAGCCCCCAAGCCCTCAAGCAGTATAAAAGGATTTTATAGGCAAACCAGCTCAGAAAATTGCAGACTCTTAAATAGTTGAGTTTATAATGGAAATACTAAGAGAAACCTGACTGTAGCACTGGAATAGTAGTAATGCATTACTTATTCCATTAATGGCTGTGTTCTTAATAGAAGCAGGTTCATTACATGGTAAGAAGCAAAGTTTGCATTAAATAGAAACATCATTTGGTGTTTTATTGATTAAAAGGAGATTAGATTTCCATGATGTTCTTTAGCAAATAGGATGCCTCGGAGGAAATGTATATATTTATATTATAAGCAGGAGGGTTTTATTACAGCATAATGGAAAGAAAATGTATCTCATAATGATAGTTTATATCACACAAGGGATCTGATAACTAAAAGTTTAACTCCTAACCTAGCAGTGAAGTCCAGAAATCTGTATTCATGTATTAGTGCAAAACTAACATTTTCCATTTGGAAAGGCTATTGTTCCATGCTGCAGGTAACACAGAGGTTAGATCCTCTCTTCTCAACCGGAAGATCAAATCAAACCTGTCCCTGTGGACTACATGGTGAGGGCAAATTACTACACTGAAACCTCAGCATCAGCAGAAACATAATCATCTCCAATCAGTGAATATATGGCACACCCTTGTTTCACTTCTCCCTGGATCCTTGATGGTATAAATACCAGCAATGCTAATTACCCACCAATGATTNCAGAGGAGCCGACCCATGGTACCCCAAAATCACCACAGAAACATTTGTTAGACCAGAATCACATCAGCTCAAATGGGAGAACATCCTGATGAAGGCCAGGGTGGGCTAAGGCACCTTGCAGTCTGCTCTGACCGACACCTTGAGCCATCCTACAAATGCTCTGATGCATATTCCCCAAGGATTACCCTGGGTTTGGGCTAATGGGTTTATAAACTAAAGCTTTAAAACACGGTGTGGGTTCCTGTGCTCATGTGAGTGTGGGGCATGTGTAGGCTGACTTAGAAGCAAGCACCTCCATGCCCCAGTGCAGAGAAGAACCTCCATGCATTCCAGTTCAAGCTGAGAAGAAACATGACAGGTGAGTGCTTTTTCAGGGGTGGATGTGATTTTACTGAGTGTATGGGCTGGTTCAAACACTCCCTCAGTGTGCAGCCTCTCTGAGACAATGTCCCTGCAGCAGATGTTGCCATTCATGGATCTATGGCTTGAAAAGAAGCCCATCGCTTTTCTATCTGCCGTGAGTCAAATCCATCAAGTCAGTCAAGTTAATTGAAAGGCACCCATTAACTTCAATGGGGCCAGACTTTGCTCCTAAATAATTCTGAGGAGTTCAATTAATGTTAATGGACACCTAATGCCGGTAACTAACAATCTCCCTTTAACAACCTAATTATTTCTTGACAGATGTTGGGCTAGTAAATAATCTAGTGGTCTTTGGTGGTAGCTGTTAGACAGCTTTGGAAAAATGCCTCTAAAGGCAAAGTAAAAATGGTTTTCCACCAACCACCCTGCAGATGGTCAGATTTTACAACTTGGCTGAGTTTTGATGACCTTTTTTTTTTTTCTCACTATGGCTGAAATATGTATGATAGGAAGGATATACTGTAAATGTAGCTTGGTTGGCTTTACCATTCTGTCAGAGCACAGGGTTATAATTCCTAAGTGCTTACTGGCAAGTATGACCTGATCATCTGTAGTGTAAATTTCTGTAAAATAAAATACTTGTTTCTAAAAATCTATAAAATAGGGTTGAGGAGACTTGTGCCTGACTATGAGCTTTACCCAGGGAGCAGCAACAGCTCTAACCACCCTTTCATCATGTGCTGCACCTAAGGATGCTGTTGTTCAGAGATACAGCAGGTCAGGGTTTCCAGATGTGTGCTAGGGCTGAGGTGGGAAGAAAGACCATTTTAGAGGCCTCCCAAAACTTTCATTACTTAACATGACAAGTGCCTCTTGCTCTCAAATAGCCAAACACAAAAAAGACACAGGCAGAAGAGTAAAAGCAGGAGATACCTGTGGAAATGACTCAATCTGCTGCCCTCTAAGGCCCAAGATGTCCTTTTATGCTGCAAACAAGGGTTCCCAAAAGGTAGCTGACATTTGTCACACAGGATGTAATCCAGCTGGTCTGTAGGTAATGATGATAGCGATAGGAGCATGGAATAAATCAACAACTGCTTCAGGAAACACAGCAGCACCTCCAGATGGAAAACTACAACCTTCTGAAGAATTTATGGAATATCTAAATTTATGTTGAAAAATCAAAACTCTTCCATAAGTGAGGATAGGGGGGCAAAATTAATGTGATTCCTCTCATTTTAAGCAAAAAGTCATTGATTTTGCCCCTGTAGCTCACCCAAGCTGTGAGATCAGTGCAGCATTCAGCCTCCCTCTGCATCTGCCTGCCTTTCATGTGCAATCTGTGTGAAAACCTCCTTCACTCACAGAAGCCTTTTTCACCAGATTCAGAGGCCACATCTAGAAAAGACTGTTTCTGTAACCATGTCCACCTCCTGCCTGGCAGCCTGCCTGGTGCTCCCTGGCACCAGATTTGCCTCCTAGGCAAACAACAAAGCCCTCAATACTTATTGTTTAAATAGGAATGAGGCATAACGATGATATTTATATAGTCCAGCGTGTGTCTGATTCAGATTAAACTGTGTGAGGACCATTTTTAAGGATACAGTTTCCTTTTGGATGGTACTGAAAGTCTTCTCAGTGTGTTTAATGGTGCTAGACCTGGACAGGAAAAAGGTAAATTTGATACATCTGTGAATTCTGTGTGTTCAAGAGCCCGCTGGAGAAATGCCAAATAACTTCCCAACACAGTCCAACCTGAAGATAAATACTAGGGTGTTTGTTACAGAGTGTGCTTGAAGGCACCAATCCCATATTTCAGGGAATTTGCCTGGCCTGGGTGTTGGCATGATGGTCAGAGCAGAGACAGAGGCGAGCACTGAGGGTGCCACAAGTGGCTTCTTTTCCAGCCAGTGTGGAGAAAATGGGTGTGATTATCTGACCCTAGAGCTGCGTGGTTTAGGATGGGCTGAACTGCACAACACAAGTGTCTGCTTCTCTTCATGGGTACAGAGTGAGGTTGTTCAGCTCCAGAGGAGACATTCACAGTGCCAGGGCAAGCACTGGGTCAGAGCAATCTCTCCCATGGCTTTGGACACGGATCTCTCAGATGGCTCTTAAGTGTGACTGGAGCAAGCAGTGTTAGTCCAGGCCAAAGATGGTGATTTACAATTTGTTGCTCACTTCCTTGAGAATTGTGATCACTCATTGTTCTGAGATGATTCCTGTGAGTTGATTCTTTCATTTGTTGACTTCTGTTCTTCAGTAACTTGGTAATAATGCGCTCGTTTTATTTCTATTTTGAGGCAACATCAAGTATGACTTGTCTCAGTGTAAGGCATTGCTGGGAGCTGGGACACTGTGTGGATGAAGAATTTTGATGGATGAGATGCAAAGAAGCACAGAACACGGTGACTAAAGACATAATCCTTACATCTGCACTTATAAATAAAATAGGTCAGGGCCTGGGCTCTGGTGCTAGAGCCACTGGCATCTCACAGCTCATGTCTATGCATCTGAACTCTCTTACACTCATAATTAGACTAAGACATGCCCCAGATTAGACTGAATGATCTAAAGGTCCTTTTTTTTTGTTTGTTTTTGGTAGGTCAGGTGTGGATGCTGATCACAGGGTTCATATGTGGGGATGAAGAAAACATGGAGATGTGATCTGTGGAAGTGAGGAGGCAGTGGAAGGCAGGAAGGCTGTACCTCTCTTGTCAAACATGGGAGGCTTTGCATCATTGCTGGCAGAGGAGGGAGGCCTTATGAAAAGGCCTTATGAGGTTTTAGGCATGCCATTATCCACTTGTCCAGGCTTATGACCTGGGTGAACCTGCCACTTCTTTATCCAGGCTTTTCTTAACAGTCACGAGCACTGGAGACTCCTCCAGGTGACAATTTTGTGGTTCTGCAAGAGTGCAGGAGTTCATGGAGCTGAAATAATGTGCCAGTCTACATCTGTGAAGCTTCACATCTGGCCACTGGCTGATAGTTTGAAAAACAATTTTATGGTTGTGTTTATTGCTCTGTGTGGCTGTAAATGAGGATTAGTCCAGTTCCAAAGTAAGAACAGCACTTTAGATGATAAGCAGACATTGGAGAAGAGTATGGGGGCACCTGGATCTTGTCAGCACTGAAAAAAGTAAGGAGAGATTATTTGAAGAAGTGAGATTTAAAGACAGATTTGGATGTGTGAAGATAGAGGCCCAGATTCTCAACTGTTCCCAGCTGCTCTCAAAATACAACACAGCAATAAAATTAGGATTTGAAGCTCTGGGTGGCATAGAACTGGCAGATCCCTGGGGGTTTTTGTACCATTCATTTCAGGAATTAAAATTAGGAAATCCTGCTTGTTGAAACTTATTCTTAGGATCACATGTATAAGTCAGAGAAACTCTACTTTTGATGGATTTGAGTTGTAGATTGAGCAACTCAAAGACATTTATAATCCCCTTTGGTCATCCACTAGAAGTATTTCAATGAATACCAGAAGAATGTGGCCCAGGGAACATCCTCTCAAAGAAGGTTGGATTTTGGAGCACAACAAAAACAAGAATGGGAAAATGTAGTGATAGAACCAAGAAGACAAAAATAATTGTGGAATAGTGTGTAAAAGGGAAAGATGAGGTCAGAGGCACTACAGGAAGAACAAACTGTATTTTCCCTGTCCCCTTGCAGCATCTGCTAGCTAACACATTCTCTCTCTCCTTTTCTCACTTTCATTTTCTGCACAACTCAAAGATGAAACTGCTCATGGCTTTATTTTTGGCTTTTCAATATCTGTGTCCGTATGAATTTTGCTCATCTGTATATCTCAAATAAATGAGATATGAAATGTAATTAAGCAAGTAAATTAAATTAGCACAATTTGTCCTGTCCTTGTTCCTTGCCTCAAGTCCATCTCTTACATGTTTCCATGACTTATCATTTCTTCAGGGAAGGAGACTGAAGGCCTAAAAAGAATAATATGTCGAAATTAGCATGGCACTGAAGGGGTCCTTGAGTTAGTCTCATTGTACATTAACAACATTAAAAGGTTGAGATCCATCCCCTCACACCCTTTGAGCAGTGACTATTTCCTGGGCTATATTTACTTATGAAGGGAAGCAAATGAGGAAAGATGAAGGTACATGGTGTATCTACTCATGCTGCTGCTACAGAAGCTCTCAGAGCTCATCCCTGTGCTGTAACCACCAGGTGAATGATCAGGTTGAGTGTGAAAAGCAGAGGAATGCTGATCTGGGTCAAGAGACCCTGTGGGTTTTGAAGTGAGGGAAAAGAGCTTTGTGTGAATTCTGCATTTTCATCACACTCTGAGTAGCTTGGGTGGAAATTTTCCCTTTCATTTTCCCCCAGTACTTGGAGCTGGTGAGATGATTGTTTTGTATTTTCCTTTCTTTCAACGTTCGTTTTCTTTACGGAAATGCACATTGCAAATGTCAAGAGCCTCCTGTTCCCATATCTATTTCATCTCAACATCATGCAGTTCTTTGGGCTGACAGATGATATTTCTCAGTGTTGTAACACTACAGTGTTAAGAAAACATGAACCCATAGACCAGATCTGCTTCCCAGGCTTCTTCTTAAAAGCGACCCTTGGCCTCTGGTCCTGGCCCCTTGTGCCCATCTCCAATGGCACTGCCTTCTGTTCTTTTATTGGGGTTTATAATGCATTGACCCCCATGGGGAAATTATGGTGAAAAGAGGCTCTACCAGCCTAGGAGAGCAGCCAGTGGCCACCAGCAGTATTGGAGAGGAGAGATGAAGAGCCCTGTGGCAGTCAGAAGATGACTTTTCTCCTACCATGTTCACACCTCAGTCTCCTCAGGTAGACCTTGCCAAGTGTCCTGAGAGGTTTGTGTTTTTGTTCTGCTGCACTCAGTTCTAAAATCTGTGCCTGATTAAGTCTATGGCACATCTGGATAATCTGAAGTCTGTTTAAATGGCTTTTCCCTTTTCCGTATCCTTCTGAGCTCTCAGCCTTGGTCAAGATGCCATCATTTCCTGGTGCAGCACGGCTGGATTCACACAGTGCCAAGCACCATTCTCCTGCAGAATTTTGGATTTATCCTGTGAGCCATGTGATATCTATTAAAAGTTGTACAGTACTTGCTGACCTGCTACTATTAAGGGAAGAGTGTTACCTTAACCTAGACTCCCCAAAAGAGGAATGGAGGAGCTGTTTCTGGTTCTCCGCCTCCTCCTCCTCCCAAAGCTGATTTTTATTTTTTACAGCCCCATTTTCCCATTCTTTGGGGCTTGTTTTCTTCATTCCAGATGCTTTGGAAGGGACCACACAAGCACCAATGTGAATGGCTTGAATTCACAGAGGGAGGTGTAACATGTCCTGGGGTTTTTCTCCTACTTCTGCCCCTGAGCATTAGGGACACTTATTTCAATGATCTAGCTTGCCTCTGGGTTATGAGATGTAATTCTCCCTTTGGTCCTGCCTGCTCTCAGTGCTCCTGGCTCTGGGGCAGAGAAGGTGCTGGAGGAGAGAGCTGTTTGTGTGGCTCTAGCCACTTCTGGTAGTGGTAACCAAATGCACTGCTGCCTGTGACAAGCTCATTAACCACTTTGCATATTGGCTCTTACCTCCTCCTGAAGAACTTTCCTCTAGGGCTCTCGCTGTGCATTAGCTGGAGTGCTGCTTTTGTGATGGAAATAAAGTGGCTCAGACAGAAACATGAAGTGTCCTCTTGGGGAGTGCTTTAAACAAGACACAAACCCCAGTTGTGGTCGAGATGTGGTTCCCCTTTTGTCTGACACCAGAGGGGGACAGGAGGAACTGGGTAATGGCCACCATGAACACAGCCTGGGCAGTGGAGAGGGATTGACTTGCCTGATTAGAGAAAGATGCACTTGGTCAAGCTGTTTTCAGGATATGGGCAATGCCAGAGCAGAGAGAAGACTCTTCCCAGTGTTATGAGCACAGTGTTATGGGGGAAATATGAGTAGAACCATTCAATACCCTACGCAGGCAACCCCATCCTCTCCTTCACCATCCTGCCAACAGCAATGAAACCCCAGAGAACTTACCCTGGGATCTCTTGGCTGGTGCTCATGGTCTTTGCCCACGTGGTACATGAAAAACTGTGGTTCATAATGATGACAAAGAAAGCAGAGCTCTTCTGTTAGAACCACAGCCAGCAAAACTCCTTCTCAGAGGAAAATAGGACCAAGTGCCCCAGTATTGGATCCCTCAAAACTCTGGGAGGCACTGGTGCAAGCCACCCCCTCTGCAATATTTTCACTGGACACAACAGCAGCAAGAAGAACCAGTCAAGTCCCCTGGCAGTGAGGTTTTCCCATTTTGCCAGGGACACAGCAGTCTATTCTCATCTGATCCCAGCTGCCTGTCACAAGGACTATTAACTGAGGTGGGACTGTTGTGTTACCCCAAACCAGAGGGGTCTGCAAGTTGGCTTTCTACCCCAAAGGAGCACAGTAGGCCTTTTGGGCTCTGCTGCCACCTCCATAGCAGTTTCTCTCCTGCAGCTAAATACAGCAGGACTGCCTGGCTTTATGCATGTGAAGGAATGAGCAGAGTAGAACACAGACTCAAAATCTTGTCTAGATTTTGTCCTTGGGTGCTTCCCTGTGAGCAATATCTAGAGGGTATTCATTTACACTGCTACCAGGGAAGCCCCTACAGTCCCCTGTCCAAGGACTATGCCTTGCACCAGTTGGGGCTAATGGCTGGGTGGGTTCTGCTCTCTGAGTCAACCCCAGCACAGACCTGAACGTGGCCTCAATTCTGCACCATCGCCAAACTGGAACCACTGGGCTGAAAATTTACGATACTGGGATGGGCTGAATGCAGGAGAGACAGGACTCACCGCAGAGATCTTTTATAGGAGAACACAATGTGCACAAACCTGGCCCAGGGCACTTTGACTCCCAGTGGTCTGAGCAGGTTTGATGGTAGACATAATCTGGCCCAGACTCTTTACTGGAAAAAGTTGTGTCAGAGCAGCAAACTCCAGCTCAGCTTGCTCTGTGAGGATGTGGATGACTTTAAACCACGTGCTTTACAGGTCTCTCATCTCTGCCTAACCCTGCTCATGGAATATGGGAGAACTGGGCCCACTCGTGAGCCTTCATTAATTGCAGATGGCAGCACTGTTAAGGGAGTGGTAGATTTTGGTTTCTGGGGAGAAGCTCTGCCTTGCTTTCCTCTTCACACCGCATCAATTTATCCCAATGCTGTCCTGATATCCCCCCCTCTACTTCGCCTCGTTAAAATTGTTGCACAATAATTGTAAATTTTACAGCGCTCAAATTAGATTATTTCCCTTGACACAGAAACAAACAGACTGCTAGGAAATGACCATTTCAGATTACTGGAAGAGTCACACGATTCTCCCGAGCCCAGGCCAATTGCTTTTCTCGGCTGCACATGTGCAATCCCAGGGATATCATTTAGGGCTGTGCACACGAAAAGAGAACTTGCATCGTGCCCCAACACACATAAATAGCCACGGACCCCATCCTGAGTCCTGCTGTCATCAACTCCAGACCGCTGTGCTCATAAACCAAACACAGCAAATTTAATTAAAAGATGATCCCACAATGCTAATCAGATACATGTGCAGGTTCCAACCGTGGGATCAGGCCCAGAGCTCTTGAGGGCTGAGCCCCACCCACTGCTGTGCACTTATTTAATGACTTGGGGACTGATGAACCACAGGACTGGGCTTTGGGTTGTTTTGCTGGTGAACCAAAGCACATGCCAAGAAATGCACCCAGAGGTTTTTGCTTCTTTCTCCATGATGTCCCTGAGGCTGGCAGCAGCAACAAGCAGAGCTTCCTGCACCATGCAGGCAGGCAGGTTGCCCAGAGCAGTGCCAGGAATGGGTTGCTTTGATCCAGCACCAGGCTATGCCCACTGTGAATTCAGCTCAGACCAGCGCTGGATTCACCAGGCCACACAGCAGCGAGGCTCTGTTCAGCTTCCAGCAGCTGCCAACACTTCAAAAGGAATATCACCCTGTCATTAAACCTGCTAGATGCTGTACAGGGACATCACTGTTGTGGCTATGCTGTGCCCTGAAGCCTGCAGGCTCTTGGGTCTTGGCTCAGATATTATGAAAATAAGAGAAGTGGAGAAATTTTACCATTATTGGTTGTTGAGCATCATCCTCACAGGAACTGTGGCAGCAGGAAGGCATCATTTGCTTGTGTATGGAGACCACAGGATCATTAGCGTGGGTCAGAAGGTGTAGGAGAGGCTTGCATTGCTTTAACTTGTGCTGGGTTTGGGCTACAACCTCTGTAGAGAGAGCCTCAGCTGAAGCCCACGCTCTGTCTCCTCTTATCCTTGTGATCTGCTCATTGGTGGAGGAGGAAAGGAGCTCAGTCTGCTTTATTCAGCACCTTTCCTCCTTTGACAGGAGAATGAAAGGCCCTGCCCTGAGTCTCTGTTGTGCAAACAGGAGCAGGAAACCCCATTTTCCACGAGCTGTTCTCTGCAACGCTGCCGTCAGCTGCTGCGAGGAGGAATCCAAGCTAATGATAGCAGTTATTCCAACAATGTTAATGATTTGTAGAAAGATGAATTAAGCAAAGAGAGAGAGCTGCACAAGTCTATTATTACCCTGTGCCTAACTCTATTAAAAAGAGCTGAGCTGTTCATCCATTTATGAGCCATTGACAGGGAGGCATATATCTCCATGAAAAAGGTCAGATTGCGCCAAAATGGTCATGGGCACATTTCTTTTCAAGGAGGAGCTCTCTGTGACAGAAAGTCTGTGTTGGCAGAGGGTTTCCAGATGCAAGGCTGTCTGAAAGACTTCTTTCCTGCCTGCTGCATACACAAGGACTTACCTTCAGTGTTTGAGGTGCTGATTAAGGGGAGAAGAAACAAAATTTTGCCCTGACCACTTGCTTGCACCTTGCACATGGCAAAGGCTACGACCCTCCGGCAGAGGAAAGCTCTTCATTTCTGGGGCTGGGGCAGGGGCAGGTCAGCCTTGAGGAAAGTTTAATGTTTTGGATGTCGTTCCTCTGCCCCACTCCAGTCTAACCCATGAGGCTTTCCTTGACTATCTGTCTTGGAGTATTTTAAGAAGCTGTCATTGTGGTATTGAAGTGCCACTTGTTTAGTGCAGTTGGGATGAGACAGAGCTGAAGTTCTCTATTGATCTGTAGAAGAAAAATAGCCTCAGCAGCAGGGGGGATGCTACTGCTGGCAGCAGCACAGGCTGCCTGGGAGGAGGTGGGGATGCTGAGAACCAGGTTCCACACCCTTGTGGGTGAGTACACATTAGAGAGGACCTGGGCAAAGGGTGAGACAGATTTGAAAGAGGAAATACTGAGCTCTGAGTCTGGTTTTGTGTAACTCTTGATAGCACCAAGAGCAGATTAGCCATCACCACCTCAGTATGGATGCACCAGGGTCTGTAATCCCTGCCCTGCCATCCTTCCTCAGCCATCAAGCCTCTCTGGTGGTGGCAAAGTCTACTGTTGTTCAATTCACAATGGAAGTCAAGTGACAATGGCTCTTACCTACTGGTGAGCTACACAAAACTCAGCTGGAAGTGATGACCTAGAAATAAAGCTTCATATCTCCTTCTGTCTAACAACCTGGTGCTGCTCTCTTCCTTGGAGCAGTTTAACGATGAAGGCAAAACCTGGCCAAGCTGCAGGTGCAGCTGGTTCACCTGTTGCTGTGAAATTCCTGAAAAGATGTTCAGGAGTGGATGTGTGTATGCCTGGAATTTTTGTCATGTCTTGGTTTCAGCATGTTGTGTCACTTCTGTTATGTTGGGCCATGGTGTATCATCCCTGATGCCATGACATTATTTGCTGACATCTAAGGAAATAAGATGGAAGCAGGGTTTCATCTGTCAGTGCTGCTTAATATTTGCACTATGGTCATGTCTAGACAGCTGAAGTGAGACAAGGCTCTACAGTAATGGCAGCACAGCAAAAAGAAGGTAACAGGTAGACCATTGCCTGATATGCTTTAAGCTGAACATGAAAGGAAGGCATTGGAGGAGGGAAAAATCATGTCTGTGTTTTCCACGGCAGCTTGGGCCACAGAGAAAATATGTCACTGATCAAGAGCACAGAAACCCTCAGCAGGGGAGTGGGATGGACCCTGCTCTGCCTGATCCCACTTCCACACTTCATTAGATCTATCCATCCTTGTCCACCATTAAAAACAGAGGCTGTACCAAAAAGGAACTCCAACACCACACTTTACCCTCCAAAGCTTTAAGAGTAGTCTGCTGTCTAGACAAGGCACACAGTCCTGAATATTTCCTGATATTTCCCCTTATTGATAATGATGTGCAACACAAGATAAGCCCCTGCTGAAGATCAAGTGTTTTTTGTGACATGCAATCCAATTTGCCCACCTCCTGCTGCCAGCCAGAGCCATGCCATTGCAGCTACTTCATGCAAGACAGGAAATGCTTGTGAAGCTCCTTTCAAGGGACATTGCTTCCAAACCAAACCCAGCATGTAGGTTATAGAAGGTCGTTCCCTGAGACCAGTGATGGGTGAATAGGCTTGTGTAAAATAAAAGATAACCCCAAGTGTCTGGGGGTGTCCTGACCTTTTTCTCCAGGCTTGGAAAAACTCTTTTCAAAAGTTTGCATGCACAGTCTGTTGTTAGCCAATTTTTGGTAGGGTTTTTCTGGATGGGTGGGAATGACATATCTCTCAGTTATTGGCTCCATCATGTTCACTTAACAGGCTTGAAAAAGTCCTGTTAAAACCTAGCACAGCCATGGGGAAGAGCCTAGGTTATGTCCTCTAACTCCAGATCTTATCTTGGATTTCAGCCCTCATCAATTACCACAATTCAGACAAATCTTTTTTTGCTAATTCAAACCAAATGACCCTAGAAGACATTCAGTTGACATCCTAAATAACACATGTCCTCTGTCCATTACTCAGGCAGAGTGTGGCTGTAGCTCCCCAAAATCAGTGTCCCTCTGCCCCAGGGCTCCTAAAGGACTCAATTCTACCTCCACACATTTCCGAGTCTCCTTACTAAAATCACTGTGATAGATCTCTGGAGACAACAGTGAAGGTTATGTTAACAAAGACAAAAGGGTTTAAGCAGAGCTGCTTGGTGCTCTAGGTATCCAGCCCTATGTCCCTTAATTTTGTCAGCAGAAGTTCACAAAGCAGTTAAACAAAACAAAGCAACAAGTTAAACAAAACAACAGGTTCCCAGTTTGAGTAAAGAGTTTGCTGTGGCCTGAGAAGTCCTTTGTAAAAGAAAAAACCAAACTCGAACTGAAAACTTCTTGGACAAGCCGAAGTCCTTAAGGAAGAAAACGAGGACTGCAAGCAAAGTACTGGATAGCAGGGTCACTATTTTCTTTCAGAACAGATTATAGATAAGAACCAACAGGCACCGAGCAAAATTGATTTCTGTAGCAATTAAACCTACTCACCTCTGAGGAGTTTGTTACCACCTCAGAAAAGAGGAGATAAATGCCAGGAAAAGCTGCAGAAGATGTAACAGAGCATTGTGCACCACAGCCAAGCAATTTGGTCGTCTCCTTTGAGTTTCATAGGATGAGGAGATGATGTAGCTGAATATGTGGCAGAGCTGGAGGGGCTAATTGAATGTTGTTTGATTAGCAACCTCCTGAGGGATCTGCTGTGAGACAGATGGAATTTCATCATTACGAGTGCCATAAACCATCGCTGGTTGCTGGTGGAGAAGATCCTCACCTGGCCCAGAACAGCGCTGTCGGCAGCAGCAGTGAGGAAACTGAAAGGCTGAAAAGATGGGTATTTATAAATACCCAAATCAACTGAGCTGACCAACCATAAAATGGAAAAGCTCAATGAAAAAGCAGCCTGTTTTGTAGCAAAATTTGCATATGAGCTAGCCCAGAGTCATTTATGCCTCAAGATGGGATGTGCAGACAAAAAAAGCAATGGCAGCTTTCAAAAGCAACCTCCGAAATGCACTGTTTCATCCAGAGGTAAAGGAAGGCAGCAGGGGGAGGGTTTTATTTTGAGGAGGAGGAAGATGCAAGAAATATCTGCTTTCCAAAAGGCAGTGATGGACTTTATGGCATAAATGTAATGTTGAACTGCCTGTCAGTTTCCACAGAAGCACATCCAAAACCCATCAATGAATTTACACCCCCAAGGGCAAAAGAGGAGTGAACCCACTGCTGAGTGCCACGCTGATATGTGGGCTTGTTTTGGAGGACTCCTTCTGGTGACAGACTCATGGTTTGTTTCTCAAAAACACAAATGCAGGGATAAAATATGGATTCATCCTAAATACCCAGGCCAAACCCAAAACCTGTCAGATAGATATTGCTTGCAAGAATTAAAAGGGAAATGTCAAATAGACCCTGCAGATACACTATTTCTCTGTGAAAATACATGCAGGTGCATATAAAGGGTTAGGAGATCTAGAAGGGAGAATAACAGGGATTTATGGAGAGGATGGGCTCATGCCAAAATAGCTGCTGGTAGGGTTAGCTCCCCATGCCCTTGGAGGGAGGATTGAGGAGGGGTAGTGAAGGAGGGCATCATTCAGAGCTGTTCTTACCTGCCTGGATTGTACTTTGAATCCCTGTGTTTGAATCAGGAGAAAAAAAAGTTTCCTCTGCAGCAACTGAGCATGAAGCTGCATGGAATCAAGTCTCTGGAGGAAACAAGAATCCCATCCCTTGGACATCGGCTGGCAGGGCAGGACAAGGGGATGGAAAGCTTAGACGAGTGGGTGCACACTGGCAATCTCTGCAGACAGGGATAGATGAATACAGTGAGGATCAGGTTTCCAGGAGGACAAAATAGGCAATGAGAAGCCTCAGAGAGCATTGAAGAGAAAAAGAAGCTTCACTGAAAGGGAGCCTGTGTTTTACAGGAAAAATGGTGGTGGCCTCAAGTGCAAGAGAAGTTATTTCAGTAACTGGGGGCAGCATGACTCCATAACCAAGTGTCTGTTCTCGTAAAACCAGAGGATCCAAAGTGTAGTACCTGGAGTGCCTGGTGGGCAGGGAGAGGATTTACCTTATGGCTCTTCACTTGTGGCCTTTAAATAGGCCAGCCACCTTAGAGGCAACTAATTAATGAAACATAGTTTAAAAAATTATTATGATAGTTGCTCTCAAATGTTTAAATTCCTTTAGAGTCCTCACATGAAAACCTGAGGTGACTTGGTACCAGTGGAAAAAGTCAGAGAGGATCATGAGAAATCTAAAAAGCCTTGAGGTCATGGCAAGTGCTTTCCATTTGGACCATCTTAAAGATCGTCAGTGCCACATCCTGTGACATTTTGGTACATAATGTGAAGGCTACTGGAGGGTGGACAGATGGCTTCATCTTCAGGTCAGTGACTAGGGCAGAAAAGACTAAATTAGCTGGTGAAAGAAAGCTAAATTGTTGTGCTGGGAATAAAAGATCTTCATCACTGTCTAGATGGGAAGTATTTTATTTTTCTGGCATATCATAGCCTACTGAAAGGGTTCTTCCATGGAAAAAAGGGAGGCTGGCCAAGTGCACCCAAAAAAAAGGAAATAGTCTGTAAGGTGAAGGCTAATGTAGACATCCTCCCTCTACCAACAACTGGTACTGCAGAGATGGAGTCACTCAAAAAAGAGAGGATATCTCCTACCCCAGCCCAGGGAAGGAGTAGCTTGGACACATCACATGCTCTGTGCACAATACACACCATTTTACACTCAGAGACCAAGAACTGTATCAAATACGTTGAGTATTTTTTGTCTAAAATATTTTCAAAGGTGAGGAGGACCTGAGAAGTCCATGAGCATGGATTCTTGCAAGAAACCCTCTTCTCCTGCCCCTCCCCAGCATCACTGGGATGTTCAGCATGTAGGATCAATCTCTTGTGATTTATGAATTTGTGCTGTGGGACATACACACCTGCAGAACAAGGATGTTCTTGGTGTCCTCAGGGGTCTCCACTGCAGCTTCAGAGAGAGTAACCTAGCTGCAGCTGTATAGTAACAAACCCTAGGGATTGTCGAGGTTGAAAAGTAATGATTGTGGATACACTGAAGACTTTCTGAGCCCAGGTTGTGTGGGGCTTGGAGCAACTTGGTCTAGTGGAAGGTATCCCTTTCCATTTCAGGGGGTTGAAATGAGATGATCTTTAAAGTCCCTTCTAACACAAACCATTTGATGATTCTGATTTCAAGCAGTGTCTGAGGCTTAAGACCTTATCACAACAGTGTGCCTACCAGGTAATGTTTAAATATTGGAGCTTTGGTCCCTCTTGTATGAAGGAGCTGAGGCCATGAGATATGGGTGCACCACTTGGGCCCAGGTGAAGGAAACTTCTCAATTCCCTGGATGTTAAAGGGGGACACCTCTGCCATGTGAAGGAGAGGACATTGGTGCCACAGGGAGCAGGTATGAAATAAGTGACATGAAAAACTTCTGATTTTTAATGCAATGCATAGGAACTCTAGTTAATCATCTTGGTCATTAATGCAATGGAGGGATAGATGTCACAGAAGCATTAATAGCTTAACCAGGGCATTACAGAATGCAGTGCCCTCCTTGTCTCTTTTCTGCAGCTCTGTGATAAATAAGGCAGCAGGTTCCCACCTGCAGTGCTGTGAGCAGTGTTTGATTTTCTTCAACCAAACAGTCTCTTTGCTCAAGGAATCCTTTTTTTTCCCCCACCTTCATTAAAGCCCTGAGGAGCCTGATCCTTTTTGGGTAAACTTGTTTCTTGGTTATATGAAGTTATTTCCTTTTACTTCCTTTTCTTTGTTTCAAGGAGAGAAAAGCTGGGCTAGTCTGGAAGACTTTTATCTCCTCCCTGGAGGCACATCAGTCAACAAATGTTTGCGATTGCGTGGGTGCCAGGTACGTGCCTTAACCCGATCAGCCCAGGTCTGGAGCCTACAAGTGCTCTTAGAGAAGGATACAAGGACCCATGAAGGGAAAATCTGAGCTAATGTGCTGATGGAGATGGAGAGTGAAGTATAGTCTCTTCTTCCTTCCATTCCCATGTCCACACCAGCTCCTACCACAGAGCAGAGAGGTCAGGAAGGCCATGCAGTGGAAGATTCCAAAAGCAAGCCCACGTTGAATTAGTTTGTGTCTGAAGAAAAGAAGTAAATAAATCCCCATCCCAGTCGGCTGCTCAGCCGCGAGCCTGCAGCGAGGTGTGTGCCGTGCGTGGGACCGCAGACTCCTTGCCAGCACCTCTCAAAACTGAGCACAAAAGAGCACGGTTTGGCTTAGCAGCTGCTTTTTGGAGTTGTCTCTGGCTGTCATTTTTTGGGAAGGGATGGGGGCAGGGAAATTGGGTTTGGGTGGCAGATGGTGTTAAACAGGAAAGGAGGCAGTGTTTGTTTGCAAACATGGCGAGGTGTCGTTCCATTATTGCCCGGCGCTCTTGACAAAATCAGAGTGGGAGCTTCCTGCCAGCTACCGCGGGCCCGCGACGCTGCGCGGCAGATGAATCAACGCCAACCCGGGAGCAGGGCCCTGCCCCAAAAGTCCCCGCCGCGAGTGCGACGAGCAGGGGCCAAGGCGGCAGAGATTCGCTGCCAGGCACGAACGAGGCCGGCGGCTCCCCGCATTGCAAGGCTAGCACGGGGCACTGGCAGCGCTACCTTCAGCCAGCCTGCGTCTCTAGCTGTTCGTTTCTCCCCCTCACCGTCCTCGGAGATGGAGTGATATCTGCAGGGAGAGGGAGATGCCGCCCGCCCGTCTGGCCGTGCCCACGCGGCGGCATCCAGGCGCCCGGGACCAGCGCTCTGCTGCTGTCGCTTCATTCCCGCGGCAGGGAACAGGGCCGGGGGAGGATGCCACAGCCCGAAAAGGGTCAGGATCACCTCTGCAGCCACGGCAGGTCCCTTCCAGGAGGCTGCCCAGCTGTGGGTGCTGACAGAGACCCCGCCTGCACGGGGAGCATCCTGCTCCGGGCACGCAGCGGTGAAGCCTCCGCGCCCTTTGCGCACCGGGTATAGCTGCTGACAGCTCCTACAGAGCAGGGAGGGAGAAGCAGGATTTGGGCGTGTTTAGGAAAGTCAGCTTTGCCATGATCACAAGTTTACTGGTGGTGGGGTTGGGAGGGGAGTCAGGGATTTTAGCCTTCCCTGTAGGGCTCCGGGTCACAGTCAGCCTGGCAGGGTTTTGAGTGGCCATTCCTAGTGCCAGATATGGGCAGCACAAGAGACCCGGCAGTGCCCTGCTGAGCCTGCTGTAGTGGACATCTCCCTGCCTGCAGGCCCGTGGAAGGGTGAGCGCTGGGGAGCCGATATCCTGCTAATCCTGGGGCTGCAGCCAAGGCTGCCTCCATGGGCACTGAGGGCGCTAAGGACTGAGGAAGAGATGGCTGCTTTTGTGAGAATTCCCCTAAGCCACCACAGACCCTCTTTTTTCTTTCATTTTTTTCTGGAAACATGTTTTTTAGGACACTGCTGCTTGTGCATCTCCTTTCCTCTCCTGCCGGGAGAGCCAGGATTGATGACTCAGAAATTGCTAAAAACATCACGCTCAGCACTGCCACAATCAGGAGTCTGGCTTAAAAATCATAAGATTTCCACCAAACAGAAATCAATTCTTCTCCCTTGTCCTCTAGTGTTTTTGATGTGGAGGTCATGCTTCAGTCCTCAGCTTTGAGGAATGCATGATTTTATTTGGTTTGTTTTTTAATGGAAAATAGGAGTTCCCAGTTCCCTGTCTCTGGGAAGGCTTGAGAACAGTACCAAGTTGTGTGCCTGTCCCATGAAAAATGGGAGTGCTGCCCACATTCAAGTGTAGGAAACACCAGGAAGGACAAATGCAAACACCCAATTCTGCACCATTAGCTTCTATATGAATATTAATGGCCAAGGCACCACTGCAGTGAGTCAAGATCCGGGGAGCCAGGTTGTCTCTAGATCCTGTGACCACTTGCCAACAGGAAAAATGAGTGAACTTCCACTGGCTGTTTTTCAGGGCTGGATATTGTATTTTAACGAACAATCAGAAGGCAACTAGCTGGAAAATAACTGGACCTTTAACAGCCTTGGTGCTTAATTTACCATGTACTTTTTCTTACATTCTCCCTCTCATTGCTGATATTATATCAGCATGACCGCCTCCCTGACATCGGTTTTATTCAGATACTGCTGTTTCATCTCGCCTCTGCTCCTCACTCTGCTTCCCTGGGCCATTTCACCAGGTCTGCCTCACCTGTCAGAACAACCCATCACTGTCTCCTCAACCACAGCCCATTAGGAAAGGCTGCACCCTGGAAACCTCCATCTCCATGGTCCAAATGCTAACTTCTCCATTGGATTCAGGGCTGGTTTCAGGGGTGCTGAGCCCACCCTGTTGGTGGAAGGGGCCGTGTGTGGCAGCTCTTTGGATGGAGCCATTCAAATCCGGGATTTATGTGTTCTCCACGCTTTAATTGCATCAAGGAATCTCTGGCTCTGGCGGTGTGTAATCTCTCGACATTTCACATGCTCTGCCCGCGCGGTGTCAGAAGATGAATGGCTCATACAGATGGGGAGTGCTTCACATCCAGATACGCTGACTTACAGTGCTGATAGACTGGAGCAAGAGATGAAGGATAGCAGCAGGGACGGGTAACTTTTGCCTACCAAACCTCGTGGATTCAAAAATAAAATGCACTCTGTGTTTATCTGTAAATGATGGCATTTTCACTCGCCTGGTTTTTTCCTTGCAACTTCCAGCAGATCTCCTCCTTATTTGCTAGTCTCTAAACGATCTGCAAAGCATATCTTTGCCCTCAGGGTTTGCAGGGTGGCTGCTCCAGAGCCAGCCTTGGTAGAACAGGCTATTGAGGAAACATGAAGGCTCTCTTTAGAATATGTATGTGAGTATTGTTACTATTTGGCACTAAATCTGTCACCTGAAATGACTGATATTTTCTTAATGGTGCATGCATATTTGGCTGGCTCCTTTTCTCTGCTCTCCTTAAAATACTTTTGTTATTAAAGACTGTGGAGCAGAAGTCCTAAATTTAATTTTTTGGCGTGGTAACAAATAGGAAGAGACCGCACCATACCATCAGACGGAGTGGGAGGAAAGAGGTGACTTTATCTTCATCAGAGGAACTAAAATTAAATAGCTTGCCCAAGGTCATACAGAAAATCTGTATCATCAGATCAGGGAACTAAAACCAGGTCTTTTTTCAGAGTTTTGATCATAGGACAAGTTTCATCATCCCAATCTGCTATGTTTCACACGGAAATGTATTACTTACCTCTAGAACGGGCAAAACTTGCTTACGAGGGATACTTGTAATGTGTTTCCATCCAGTCAGAAGATCCACTGGGGATAAGTTCAAATGTTCTTCTGTAATTTCTGTATTTGCACTCAAGTGTTTGGAATAGATGAAGGAGTTAATCTGTATTGAGATGCAGTACAGCGCATGGAAGAAGAGTCATATCAGACAAGTTTATGTAAATAAATAGATAAATACAAGCACGAGTCAGAAGTTGGCTGATCTGAAATCTCAATGCTTGTAAATCAGCAAATGTGAAGGTTCATCCCAGGAAGGAGTAGAAGGGAATGTGTCTCACTGAAACTGAAATGTTCTGTTTATTACAACCACATGATAGCTAGTAAATCTTATTTGCTTGCCTAATAAATATTAAGTTACTTGTGCAGAAGAGGAGCAGCCCTGGCACAATTTGAGGCTTAGCTCAGAGCAAACCCCACTCTGCCTGGAACTGGTTAAAGAATTCTTCTGGACAACTACTCCTTGGTGATTGAATCTCTCCATAACTCGCAGTCTGGAGGCTTTTTGCCAGGCTCGTATGAAAATTCTTGGAATTTTGGAAACAATTCTGAGAGAGGATAACCAGTTTTGGCCCACATCTCTTCTTGAAGTGCGAGATCAGGGAAGAGCACAGCGATGGAAAGGGAGGGGTGGTCCTTTCATTTTGGTTGCATGCTTTCATTTCAGTTTCACACTGTAAGTGATCCTTATGAAGCACTCACAGGGCAAAAAAGTGATGTAATTACACATAGTTGACCAGCCATACTTGAGTGTCAGGAAGAGAGACCTGTCTGCCATAACCCAGGTGTGGTCCAGGGGAGGATGTGTGCATTCAGCTTTCAAAGATGCAAAGGGCTCTGCCCTCTAACCCACCACTGCAGTTATGTTCCCAATGTTCATTTTCTGGGTTGAAGTTTCCTGGCCATATCCTTCTGCCTGTACACGAACTGACTTGGAAATATTGACCAAATATAGCTTAAATGATATCTTTCTCTTCCCCTATGAAGAATGATATGAAAATCTGGATTCTTTTAAACACAGAAATCACAGTTGTAAATGTTCTGTGTTTGAATAGACCAGCAAATAGCTGCCATTAAAATGGGGACGGGGCTTTGAAATAGATACAACAGTAAATTTGCTTGTTTGTCATTGCAGAGAGTAACATAATGAGATGCTATCTACTTTAATTTCCACTAATTTGGCAAGTTACTAGAGTAACTCTAGGTCCAGATTTTTGGAAGATCTTGGAGGCTTTTGAGCATATCCAAAAATCTGGCTCTTATTTTAGGTGTCTAAATGGGAATCAAACACTTGTAAAACAATCTAGCCCAGTTGTGGGTGCTGAGCACTCAGAAATATGGCCTTCAGTTGTCGAGAAAATCTGGCTGCTAACACATTTCAAGACTGAGGAAAAACATGGCTGGAACATCAGGCCAAAGGAAACAATTTGTCTTGTAATGACAGGGTTGAGAGGTAGATGATATTTTTTTAATGCATACAGTACCTAAGTTTGGATGATCTCTGCTTCCAACTAGATGAGGATATAAAGACACTGGTAATGAGATTCATTACAGCAGCTTTCTAATCTCTTTCGCTACAAAATACATTACATTTGGATTTTAACTGTGTGTGCAGCACACCAGGTGGCCAAGCTGCTTTTACTGGGAGGAAATAAAGAAGCAGAAATGCACTGCTATGTAGTGCTCTTAATGCCTAATAATGTCATAGAGGAAGAAGTATGCTCCTGCTCTCTGTTGCTGATGACTGCCGAGCGAAGCACATGTTATACAAAGTCACATATGCTGGGGAATAACGCTGCTGTGGGAGCCCTTAGCTCACTGGTATGTGACACTGCAATGTGATTAGGAAAGAAATTACATACTGCCAAAGAGCTTTCCCCCATTTTGAGGGTGAGAGAGAAGAATCACCCCCTTGGAAATGTTATATCTGAGTGAATTTACTTTTCCATGGGCTGATATTCTTCTAAGGAAGAAGGATGTTCCAGCCACTGCTCAGCAGAAAAGACTTTTTTTTTTTTACTTTATTGGCCCAAGGTGGTCATGGGGCTGTGGAAGAAATTTCACCTTGGGTGAAGCGGAGAGCATTTCTCCAGTTTCAGGGGAAATTGAGTCCAAGGTTTGCGTTGTGCTGAATTTGAATATGGAGACTTAAAAATAGGGCTTCTAGTTCACATCCCAGTCTCTGAGGTGTTCCTGCTAACGGTGGAGGTGTGTTGACATGGCAACTCCCTAAATCTAGCCCTGAATTCTGTAAGCTTAGCTCCTGGCCTACCAGGACTCAGAACTCTTCTGATTGAAAGACTAAGTCAAGTCTGTCCGCTGAGGATGATTCTTTATCATGTAGGTGAAGTTGACCTATGGATTTTTTTCTGCTAATCGCATAAAACCCCTCAGAAATTTTGTATTTTAATTTAATAAGAGCAGAGCTGGGCTGCTCGCCTCTAGTACGTGGTCATGATTAAACCGTGGCAAACTCCATTTCCCCCTTTTCCTGAGCCTCCCATTATGCAGAATTCTTTTACCTTTCTCTTTCCCCCAATCTTTTTTGGTTTGGATTGGAAGCTGTGTACAGGCTGTGAGACATGGTGCAAGAATTAAATGCTATTCCCAGCTGTTTGCCACAGCTCGGAGTCACTCTTTGCCATGGGCTGGGATCCAGTTGCAGGACAGATGCTTTACAGTTTTGTTTGTTGGATTTTCTACACAAAGGGTTGTGCTCCACATTGACTGGGAGCAGGTGGCTTGTAGAAAGGAGAAAAACACACACCATGTTTTTGTAATTTTTTTGACTGTCTGCGGATTTTTGTGACGTATTGATTGCAGCTGGATGTGCAAAAAGGCAGGGCTGGAGGTATCCATGGGACTGCTGTGCCATCACTCACACAAAAAAGCTGATGCTCCAGGACTTGTGTTTTTCCCAGAGCTCGGCGTTGCTTGTGCCACAGCCCATGGGCGAGCTTGGCCAGCTCATTTCTCTTTCCCTTCTCCCATAAGTTCTTATTCCTTGGGAAAGCTGTGGGCTGTGTGGGTGACTCTGAAAATCTACCATGTGAGATCCCCCAAAATGCTGGAGAACCACCTAAGAGTGACTGAAATGCACCCAACCCTCAGCAGGCAGTACCCACACACCCTGGGTGTGTCTGGCTGTGGGGCAGGTCTGCTTCTGCCTCTCGTCACCTGCAGGACACCTGCCTGTCACTGCATGGAGGGAGCTGTCACTTCAGTGAGAGTTATCTTGGCTATTTCCTCAGCTTGTCTTCACTGCTGTCATGGATGTTGCTGAGAACAGCTTGAGAAATGAAGGTATTGAAATATGTAGGTAACTCGGTTTGCTTGAAAAAGTAGAAGGAGGCTGAATAGACCACTGAAGTCTAACTTTAGGGGTTGGCCCCAAATGGACTTGAGCAGTACTTGTGCTCCCTTCCTGACCTTATATTTCCTCCATCATGTGAGCAAACATGAGCCCTTCTGTGGGGAAAATTTAGGTGTCTCCCCATTCTTCTGGATCATAGCAGTCATAGAAAGGAATGTGCAAGAACTTCCCATTATGGGACTGAGAGATACCTGTGTGTGGCCCATATGAAACCCAGCATCCCTGGGGGCTCCAAAGGAAAAGTAACAGCAGCAAAAAATAGACTAATCTGGATGGCAATCCATGGAATGTTTCACCATATAATTTTAAGGTGAAATTCAGGGGGGATATGCAGGGCTGTCAAAAAATAACCATATAAAAGACATGGGAGCCATTGCTGTCAGCACATGACAGCAGTGGGTTTGGATTTGGATTGCTCTGAGCAACTTGGTCTAGTGGAAGATGTCCCTGACTGTGATGGGGGATTGGAACTGAGTGATTGTTAAGTGATCCCTTCCAACCCAAACTATTCTGTGATTCTGTGATTCTCAGCTTATGCAGTTAAAGGGTGGGATGGGGTGTGTGGTCCCAGCAGCATGAAGAGGAGATGAGGAGCCAGGATCCTTTTGTTCATAGCTGTGGTGATCAGTGTGTGAGCAATCCTGATGTCAGCACAGGTTTGTATAAACCAGTTGAGCTAATTAAGTCTGAGTAGGCGCAGATTTGGGAAAGATCAACATCTATTAGTGGCAAAGTCACAAACAGGAAAAGAAGCTGACATTCTGAGACTGCTCACAGCCAGCAGGTTGCCTGGCTCTGGGCATGACTGAAGAACTTCTGTGGAAATTTAGGAACTAAGGATAAAAATTACTTCACTTTAATATACAGGGAGGTTAACAGGAGTCCGCTGGAACCCTTTAAATTGGCAAGTAGCCCCATGGAGCCTAGGACATGTTAAATGATTGTCCTGGTAACTCAAAGCACAGCTAGGCTGGAAGTGTTTACCTCTTTCTTAAATAACAAACACTGTACAAAGCTCGATAAACAACCAGATCAAACCCCAATGGAGAGGCACTAGGAAAGCAGCTCGACAGAAGCATCTCTGGAGCAGTGCTGTGTAAAGAGGAGAAAATCACACAGAGATGCAGGCTGGAGCTGATGTCTGCTCTGAAAAGATTTACTGGCAATGTGGGGTGAAGTGTTTTGGGAAGGGCAGGTGCTTTTTATGCAGTGTTTTGAAGCAGGAATTAGAAAACTTTTCCAAGGTCTGAATCAGTCTTTCAGACTTGTCTGAAGGACCAGAAATGAACGTCAGCCCCTATTAATGCCAAGAAACATTGTGTTCATGAGCTGTATGAAATGGAATTGTGGCTTGTGGAAAGGCCACAAGGACTCCATTCCCATGCCTGAAATACATGGGATTCGGTGCAACAAATCTCTTTCCTAAACCTTCCTCTCTATCTATTACTTCTCTTTGCTGGGGAAATGTCAGTGTCACTAGATCCCCATAAACTCAAAGTATGTCCTCTCTGAAGCACCCTTCTATCTCCCTGCTGACAGAAGTAGGTTCCTAAGCTCCTGGCATGAATCTAGAATATGATGCCTCCAAGAAACCCCATAGCTGTGCCAGTCAGCTTGGTGCCAGCAGAGTGGCAGGGATTAGAAGCTGTGGTAGGATGAGACCAAGGAGAGGCAGCTTGGAGGTACCCATGGGAAGCAGCTGAACATCCCTCTCTCCTGGTGAATCCCAGTCCAGGCCTGATGGATGAGGTTTATGGATCAGTATGTGGCTTGAGGAGGAGGAGGGCTGTGGTGTCACACAGTTGGGTGTATGGGTGGGTGAGCTTTGGGGAGGATGTGAGGGATGCAGACCATGGTAGGATCTATGGGATCACTCAGAGTGGGGCACTGTGCCATGCACAGGGCTGAGGGAGTTGGGGAAAAAATAAGGGAGGGTAGAGGGCTTGTGTGAATGGGTCAGAGTTCACTCACAGACATTGCACCGAGGGTGCTGATGTATCCTGGATAAACATTGCTGTGACATTACTGACCTTGAAAAGCAAAAAAACTGGCATCTCTTATTTGGCCAAAATGGAGATCTCTGAGCCTTGTGGACATAACACCCTCGTCATGTCTAAACAGTGTGAACTGCTGGCTTTCCTCCAGCCTACCTGCACTTCTACCAAAGCCCTTATGCCAGGCCCCTTGTGACACAACACTTTGCTGTTTGCACCTTGCTGATGGGTTGTCAGGGCCGTGCATGGGAATGTCACTGCACGGGAATGTCCCTGCACAGTTTGTCACCGTGCAGTTTGTCACCATGCAGTGTTTGTCACCATGCAGTGTTTGTCACCATGCAGTTTGTCACCACGCCCTCCGAGTGGAGGAAGGCAGTGGTGACATGCAGGTCTCCTTCCCTGCCTGCCTCTTCCCTGCTCTGCTGCTCACAGCACCACCACTCCTCCCAGCTCTTTATCACCCCTTGCAGAAGGTGGATGTGAATGAGGGCATCTCCCAGGTGCTCCAGGTTTCTCCCGTGGGTTGGAGGATGGAGTGCAGCTTTTTCCTGCCATGGTGCAGTGATTCCCCACCCAAACAGTGGGCACTGGTTTCTTCAGGGAAAAAAGAGGAGAAAATCTTCTCTCACCATCTCTGCCAGCATGTCCAAGTGCAAAAACCAGCTAAAAGAAGGAAATACGACTGCTGCCCTCAGGGCAGATAAGTATTTGGGCTTTGTAAGGTTTTTTTTTTAGGGATGAGGAAACAGTGAGGTGGCCCAGGTACCAAACTGATACGATTTCATCTATTCACCAAAAAATGTCAGGAAAATCCTGTCTCTCTCTAAATGGAGTGGGGGCAATGAACAGGCATCCACATGGATTTAAAGGGCCCTAAGTGCAAGCAACTTGTCTTTTTGTCTCTTCTTAAGATCCTGTTTTTGCAAGACTTCATTTCACCAGCTTAAATCCTTGGCTGTGGGAGTCGAGGGAGGCCAGGAAACCTCTCTTTCTCCCCCTGGGGTTGTGTTTATCCCCAGAGCACCCCAGGGTGGCTTGGATGTTGATCTGAGCCCTTGGGAAGGTTTGCCCTCAATTCTGGATGAACTGCAAACATGATTTTGGCATGGCCAAAACCAGGGAATTCCTCTTTTAAGAGTCTTCAGATGCAGCCTGAGGTGGGGTGAGCCCATGGGCAGCTCTACTCAGTGTTTATGAATGAACATGACTTGACAAAAGCCTCGCAGACTTCTTGGCTATGATGGGGTCAAACTTGATGTTGCATCCAAATCCTGTGAGCAGGGGGAGCATTGATGATGAGCTCTGGAAAGTGGAGCAGCAGTGAGCTGTAGGTATTTATTTGAGGAGGAGCAGCAGTCATCAAATCAGTCAGATTGCTGGTGGGTCTGGTTGTAAACGAGCTATTGCTGGATTGCCATCAAGTCTCAAAGGACAATAGTGTGAGTGAAACAGCAGTTTATGGTTGTGGGGGCTTTGCCTGGAGTGACCTCTACCCCTGGCCTCTGGGAAATGAGGCAGAGGAAGCTATATGGGGGCTGGATCACCCAGGTTTCAGTTATGTTCCTTGAACATAGAGCACACACCAAAATATTTCACTTAAAAGCTGAAAGAGAATACTTACCATGATTTAAAGCACTCTCTTTCCTGCCCCCTAAGTATTTTTAAAACGGAAGGACAATGTCAGACCTTTGTCTTGCATGAAGAATGAGTTCATTTCCTATTGAAGTATGACCAGCAGAGCCAGCCTGGAAAGCACTGAGCTGTCGGTGCAGCAGTAGGTAATTTGTACACTCTGCTGCACGCAGTTTGTCCTCCAAAAACATTGGCTGAGTCTTTAGCTGCTTCCCAAGTCTTGGTCCTGGGAAAATCACTGGGATCTCTCCTCCTACATTCAAGTGGGTGAAGATTCAGGCTGAGGAACTCTTCTGCCTAGGTCTAGCTCTGCAGAGGGTGTTTGATTGTCCCATGGAAGTGAAAGAAGCGTGGTCACTCGTAGGGAAGCCTCCTGGTGCTCCACCTTTCTTTGGGGCTGATGTACCTACAGAGGGGGGCAAATTCCTCTGAGAAACAGGATGGAGGATTTACATTCATTTTGCTTCAGGTGTGATTCAGCTGGCCTAGTTTATGCACCTAAAAGACAGTTTTAGTTGCAAGCTCAGAGGGAGTTTGAGTTTGAAGCAGTTCAGGGCATCCTTTCGAGCCAAGTGAAGAGGGAAAGAGAATCCAAGAGGTGCCCACAAAGTCCTTGCACAGTTTGAACTTGTTTCACCACCACAAAGAGAAAGCTCTGGCCCAAATGTTAATGTTTTGGACCTTCTTTAATTTATAGAAGCCTAAGGAATTTGTGATCAGGTCCAAGCCATCTAAATCAGGTCTGCTATCCTTTTGTCTTGATGGTACATATCTGAGGACAAAGCAGGATGCTGCTGCAAGAATAATGTCAGCAGGATTTCCTAATCTCCTTGTTTCCCAGCTCCAGGGGGAGACAATGATCTGCATGGGTGATGAGTCAAGGTTTCTGATGGACTTCCTGGGTTGGTGGGGCTTCTGTCAAGTGCAGGTTTAGATCAGCTTGATAGAAGGGTGAGAAGGACCTGTTGGACCTTGCTTAAACAGACTCTAACGACCCTGGGGTAAATCAGCTTCTTCAGTAGAAGCTTCTTCATATTTTTTTTTTTAAACCAAATTCTGATCATTTGGAAACTGACTCATGGTGTTACTACAGGTAGAGCCTGCCTCTTTACACATTTCAACTCAGCTGCTCCTTCTCAGAGCTCTCAGCATCTCCTGTGGGCATTGGTTTCTGGACCGATGCATTGATTTGAAATTTTGGTCTCTGTAGGGTTGTGTAAATGTGTCTTTCCCAAGTTTCCCCTGAAAATTGGATAGATCCCTGGATTCAATTTGCCTGGACCTAAGAAGACAATGGGATGACAACAGGAAGGATTTGTGGGATGTGTGTTGCGTGTCTCTGGAGTCAGCATCCTCACAATAGAGGGACAAAATTCGGTCCTGGCTGCAGGAACCTCGAGCTTGACACTGTGTCTCACGGCACCTCCAGAGCCACACAATGTAAATGTTTATTGCCTCCTTCCCGTGGGCCTGTGGCTTGTGTTTTGAGCCCCATGCAATGCAGTGGGGAGGCTCTCCGGAGAGCAGTGTCATAAAGGAACCAGAGGCCAGATGTGTGCGAGGCTCCAGCCCAGAGAAAGGTCCCCGCGGTTTGAGTCCGCCAGGGCTGCAGGGCACGGAGAACAAGGGAAAATTGAGTCAGCCTCGGGATGCCATCCGGTCTTTAGGGCAGACAAATGCATGTAATCTCGGCCGGGGCTGTAAAGCAGCATTGCTAGGCTGGGGGAGAGGAATGCGCGGCCGGGGAGCTGCGATAATGGAAGGAGGGGCTGGGGAGAAAGGGGAGAGGAGCTGCATTCGCTTCCCCTATCTGTGAACTTGATGCAGAGAGACGTTCGTAGTTTCCAATAAGCAGTTCATTTATCTTAACTTAATGCCTTTTTACTCCATCGCTAGCAGAGTGATCCCAATTAAGGCAGCACAGCAGGGCTTCCTGTATAAACCTCCTAACACCGCCAGTTACGTTATTTGCTTCAACCAGCCAGAGTTATGATCACCAGTGAAAAATAAGCTTCCTATCTGGCAGCTGGCCAGATCCATCCCAGCAAAGCAGCAGAGTAGCAGGGCTGGGAGAGGGAATGCATTGAAATGTAAAACAGTTAACATTTCTACAATACATGTCAGCATCCACCAAGCAGTGTGGGCAATTAAGTAATGTTACATTGTACACTTCACCTTGGAAGAAAAGCTCATTTTGATAGAATAAAATACCCAAATGCCACAGTCTCTGCTGCTGAATTCAAACCTAAAGCAGTGTTTTCCCTTCTATGCACAACGCTTAGCACAGAAATAAGAAGGGGGAATAAAGCAGCATGATTTTAGGCTTAGAAGATAAGTAAAAGTGTGGGCCCTCAGCCAAGTTTCTCACCATTTAGCAGTGCTGAGATGGGATAAAGAGCAGATTTCTGACTGCTTCCCACAGCTACTTTTCTCGTTTTGCAGAGCTGTTTTATATTAGAATATTATTGAAAATCTTTCATTGCATCTTTTTTCCCCCCCTGTCTCCTCCTCCCCATGGCTTTCTGTGGAAGCAGCTCCTGTAGGGGTCCTGCCATCACCCTGCAAGGGAGCAGTGTACCTGTAGGAATGATAAAGCTTTTCAGTGGAGTGACCCAGGAAATTGTTTGTGGCTGCACATGTCAGTCCTGCTGCACTACTGGTTTTTAAGGTAGGGTGCCCCAAAATTTATGTGATAGCACTGCTAAGATCCTATATAGCCTTGAAACTGGGTGGTCACTTCACTGAAAAATCAAACAATGTATGTGCATCTGGGCCATTAGTCTGAACAGCTGAACTCAAGAGATGAGTGGAAATTGCTTGTTGCTTGAGTTCACCAAAAGGGAAAACCTGTCTTTAAAAAAAAAAAAAAAAAAAAGTGAAAAAAGAGAGAGAGAGAGAGGAAAAAAAGGGTATAAGCAAAAAAATGTAGTCTCTAAATTCCTGTGGGTTCTATTAAAATTCTTCCTCTGCTGGTATGTTATTGGAGAGCCTTTGGCTTTGAGAGCTGATTGTCCAGTACTGCTGGCTTGTCTTTTACAAAACCTGGATGCTGACTGGAACGAGATGAAAAATTTTAGCAGAAAAGTCTATTAGGAAACTAATTCTGGGAGATATTCAATAGACTTTCAGGCTCATTTCTGATACCCCCAGATGCCAAAATGGTAAAGAGGTACTGCACATGCTGCAGAGAAATAGAAGGAGAAGAATGGGGAAGGAGGGAGCAAAAATAAAGTGGCAAAAGTGTTAGCAACACTGGGAGGCAGAAAGTTTTAACCAGGTCTTTTCTCTTTGGTCCAGGAATCTCAGGAATGCTACTGTTAGTTTAGGCATCAAACATAATATAATTATGATATTGAAGGAATAAAGTTCCTAATTGCAGCTATGTGAAGTTTCTGGGGGGTGTATTGAACACACAACCTGTTGTTATTGAAATGTAAAACGTTTTTTTCAGGTTTTTATTCTGAACCTCTCTGTTTGGGGGGATTATATGCTGGTGCTGCATCTTCCTTTGGTGTGGTATTTTGGAAATTGGGCTGAGATTCCAAAGGCAGGCTCTGCTCTTAACACTTTGAGGGTGTAGGAGGCTGGCTTTGATATTTTGCATCGGTTCTGCTGAACCTATTTCAGGCTGCAGTTTGATGGTTTACACAAGAAAACAATCTGAAGAAAGTAACATTTAAAACCTGATTGTTCATGAGCTACCAAAGCCAGGAGAAATTGTGTGTAATGGGAGAACTGGGAATCCCAATTGTGCAGAGATTCCCTTCTGGTCAGCAATTTTATGCTTCTGAGTAGTTACTGGTTATTTATATTATACAGGGAATAATTTTTTTCAGACATCCCAGAAGAACAAAACTGGGCTTCTCAGGCAGCCAGGACCAAACTACTCCCAACAATGCTGTGTCTAGCAGTGGGGCACTCAGATTGCAACAGAGAGTCCTCCTAGAAAGTTTCCATGTGACATTAGCAGCATCTGAGCCATGGAGACTCCACTGAGCTGAAATGTCAGACACAAAACATCCTTTTGCCTCTGCTCCACTGTGGAGTTAAACACTTCTCTGCTGTGGACATGTGTGAGAATTGTTTTCTGGACTTTGCCTTACCATTTACCCAGGTAAGAACAAAGAACCTCCTGTTCTTTGTTTGAGGCAGAGCTCTGACACAGACAAAAAGTCCAGAAGGTCTAAGGCCCTGATCCTGCAAGGACTTCACCCTCTGAACACATGGACTTAATTGGGACTACCTGAGCCTATTGTTAAGCATACATGCAAGCCTTTCCCAGGCTGAAGCCTGGATTAGTTACCAGGACAATAAACTGCCAGTGGTGGCTTAGAATGCCAAGAAGCAGGTTTAAAATATTTAGGCTTCCAGGACCTGAATCCAAAGAAAACAGGTTTTGTATTTCCACATTCTGAACTGATCTGCATGACATTGTTTTTAATGTTCCTGCAGCACTCTGTTAATCTCAACTCCTTGTATTAAATGGAAAATTAATGTGCTGCCTGTGGTAGCAGCCTGGTTCACCTCCATGGACCAGCTCTGGCTGCATGGCAGCTCCAGCAATAGGCTAGGATGATCCATGCTTTTCCTGTGTTGTTTTCTGTCATGTTTCCTGATGTTTTTACTTATCTCTTTGGCCTTCTAATAATTGCAGTGGTCATGTTAGCTTGCAGCAGAATTCAAAGACTATTCTGTGTTTCCTAGAAACCTTTGGGTATAAATGAGCACTGCAGTTGTTAATGTGTCCTGTTACACCCAAATCATGAACATTATGACTTGTGTATCTTTCTTCCAAACTTCTCTTTGTCCAGTTAACACCCTTTTAATGATGTTTTACTCATCTGAAATTATTAATGATGCAACTCCAAACCCCTTCTCCTGCTGTTGTTTCCCATTTGGATTCCAAAATGGGATCCAGGAGCTTGAATGATGTCTGACTATGGAAAATCACTCCTACAGTGTAGGAGCTGTTCTGTGTAGGAGAATGAGTGATGGGTGAGGCCAGGTGAACTAGTTACTCATATTTTTTGGCCCACTCATGACAACAAAGACATTGAGGCACTGGAGTGAGTCCAGAGAAGGGCAGTGGAGCTGGGGAAGGGTCTGGAGCACGAGTCTGATGAGGAGCTGCTGAGGGAGCTGCAGTTGTTTAGCTTGGAGGAGGCTCGGGCAGGAGCTTATCCCTCTACAACACCCTGGAAGGAGACTGTAGCCAGGTGTGGATCAGCCTCTTTTCCCAAGGAACAAGCAGTAAGGTGAGACAGATCAGCCTCAAGTGGTGCAGGGGAAGTTTAAATTAGGTATTAAAAAAAAACTTCTTTGCTGCAAGGTTGCAAAGCATTAGAACAAACTGCTGAGGGAAATGGTAGAGTCACCATTCCTGGAAGTGTTCAAATAAATGTGGATTTATAAACGTGGATGTGGCAGGTTAGGGACACACAGCTGACCCCTGCAACTGTGGTTTGTGAGGCTTTAGTCCACCCCATTAAAAAGCAATTCACATGCTGTTACTTGGAAAGATTCTTGGTCTGTTCAATAGGACAAATTCATTCTCTGCCTGATTTTGGTGAGTTTTATAGCAGCCCTGAATGTAACTTCCTGTGCTCAGCTGAGACAACTCTGGGTAAAGCCAGCAGTGGGGAGAGCTGCTCTGTCATTTGCTTAAGGATCACTGCTACAGGCACAAAGCACCATCAGCAAAGTGTCCCTAAATGTGAAATCCTATCACATGTTCTGGAGAATAATTACAGAAAATACCCCTGTGTAAGCTGAGATACTGAGTACCCCAGTGCCCTGAGTTCCAGTTCCTTGTGTGGTGCCCTGGAGATATTTTAGCCAAAAATAATCCACAATGACTTCTGTGAGCCAGGCACTCTTCTGAGTACAAAAAGCCTGTGCTAATCTGTGATATGGAGAATAAATTCCACCCATGGCTTGAATGTACTCTGCACTCTCTGGGTTTCCTGAGCCTCTGTGAAATTGCACAAAGCAAAGCTCTGACAGCCCCAGCACACTGTGGTCACTCTCCAGCAAACTTATATGGCCCTTGATAGGCCCAAGATATGGAAAGATCCCAAATCTTTTTGTCCCTGTTTCAGCTAGAGGAGAAATGAGGCTTAAAGCCTGCCTTTGCTCTCTCTAAATCTGGTTCTCTTGGCAAGATGGGTAAAATTCATCTCCGCTATAAACATCGTCAAATATTTACATACAATAACAATTATGGGCATTTTGATTTAAATGATTAAAACACCAGGCTTGACTAGACACTAATTGCTATTGATTGTTTAATGATATTGTGGAATGGTAATGCAGGCTTCATATTGACAGTCAAAAGCAATTGACCGAAAAGTCATTATCCATTTTTAGCCTTACAAGTAAATTGCCTGAATTTTGATTGAAAAATATTGCACTGAAAGTAGAAGACCTCCTAAAGAAAAAGGATGAAAACTCTAACCTCCATACTATTGAAAGCATTTAAATTACTCTCCTGACCACACAGCAGGAATACAAGAAGAAATGTAACCTTCATTTCCAGAAGGAAGCTTTGACTACAGTCACTGGTTAGAGCACTAATCTTTTGGTTCTGAGGCTGGGATTTAAGTTCCTTCTCTGATTTTTATGTGCAGTATGTTTATGGCCTCATCTCACTCCTATAATTGGCATTGCATTTCATCACAAAACCATTATACATAATTTAGCTGTGTTCTTCATAGGTCAGACCTGTGTAGAAGGTCGCACTGGTGCTACCTAAACCATATGCATTCTGAAGATAAACACTTAATCTTGATTTTCATTTTGCTGCCCGTTCCTTTTTTCTTTCTTTTTTTTTTCCTTTTCTGTTTCTTTTTTTTTTTTTTTCAGTTTTTATGGGGAAGGGGGAAGGGTGAATCCTGAAAAGTGCTGTATTTTCTCAATAGCAGTATACTTTTAGTGTTCTCCAGGCATGTTTTTATGCATGCAGCTTACAGCATAATATAGAATCCTACTGGGTGAGGTTAAGGGTCCACAAACTCACTATCCTTCTGATCATGGCCAGTATGGGAACAGTGATGATATTATGTGTGCCAATGTTCCCCAAAGATCTATGTGAATTAAGGCAGAATCAAAGCAGAATCACAGACTCCAGGATGCTGAGCCTTTGGGAGGATCAGAACTGGAGTCAACTTAAACAGAGCTAATGGGCTCCAAAATAATCACCCTGGTGTTGGCAAACACAAATGCTGCATCTCATCTCTCCCACTGGAGTAAAAGGTTGTCCAGGTTTCAAACCAGATTGATTGCTCCAGAGAAGTGACTTCAATGGATTTCAGTTCAATGGTAGAATTCTCCCGAAAATATAAAATCATAGTTAACATGTGAAACATGAATGAACCTTGAATTAAAGGAAGGATTCAAGGAGACAAGGATTTCATTTGACCTGGTAATTGAAGGATGGGCATCAGCTAAGCAATCTGAATGTCCAGAAATCTTCAGAAATTCCCCACAGAGGTGTTTTTTCTGCATTTCTCTACAGAGTGGTCAAAACAGAGCTGGCTGAATTGCAGTGGTGAGATTGTTGGGCAGAGCCACACCAAAATCCAGCCATGCCTACAGCGTGGAGCCTGGCACCCACAGGGGCATAACCTGAGCATTTTTTGTCTTTGTTTGCACTGGGGTGAGCCATCTCCCGTGCTTAGACTGTCCTGGTCACATTCAGTGGGGAAAACAGAACAGCTCCACCAGAAAAGTCAGGAGAGAGAAGCACGATTAATGCACTTCAACTGGTTATGAAAAACATGCCTTTTTCGTACCACTTATTGCAATACTCAGGAACCTCTTCCAAGAAACTGAAAACAGTCACTATTCTGAGAGTACAGAGAAATCTCATCTCTTCTCCTTGTTCGAAGCACAAAGCTATTTCATTACAACTCTGAGAGGATGGGCTGCTAAATAGGATGCCTCAATCAATATTAAATCACAACTGCTTCTCAAGCTCTAAGAACAAAAATACTCACTTTGATAATGCTGCTGTGACCCCATTATATGACAGGTATAAACCAAGGCAACTAATGAGTTGTCACAAAATAATGTGAAAGGAACCAAATAAATTTATAAATAGCAATTCTGTTTTGAAACAATTCAGAATGTATTTTCTTAAATGAAATACTCGAAAATATCTTTTAAGTGCTGGTCTGCAGGAAATGTGGAAATATTTGCATATGCTACAATTTAGAATGGAAATTATTATTAGAAGGTTTTACCTGCCCACCCAGCACAAATCATGATCTTCCAATTTAGGAATGCACTGAGGTTTGCTTCTTTGTAAGACCAATGTTTTCAAATTTTTTTTTTCACTGGCAGACACTTAAAATCTAAACACAATCAACTAAAATTTACCTGGTTTTTATAAGACCATTGAACTTTCAATGGCTATAGAACCTGAGAACAAGTTTTATTCATTTTTAAGGCCAGGAAACCTTTAGAACAGCTCATGAAAACAAAACAAAAAATCCCATTGTTACTATGCCCATGGTCTATCCTAGTGGTATATTCGGCTAAGTATTCTCTTCCAGAAAAAAATATCTCTTTTTTGGGGATAACACCAACCATGGAGAATCTTTTTTCTTGGTATTCTGCTAAATTTTTGCATTACTTGACTTTTGGGAAAGGAACATGGGCATTCTTCTGTTCAAAATAAGTTGAAACTCTGCATACTGAATCTAGCAGATAAAATTTCTTTGCTGACAAGTCCATTAGGACCTGGAGTTTTCTCACCATGAAGTTGCTGATGATGTATAATTACCATTAAGATTGCCCAGTTTTAGGCTGAGTTCTGAGAACTTTGATCCTTTCATGTTGATGCCTTAAATGGCTCCCTAGAAACAGAGAGCAGACAGGAAGAAAGGAATAAAGGAGGGATTGATTGGAAAGGCCTTCAGAGGTACACTCTGGCCTCCAGAGGCTCCTGCCTCAGTGCATCCCAACATGGACAAGGACAGCTCCCGAGTTCTTCCCACTTGGATCTCAGCATCAATTCCCCAAACAGAAGCCAGGCAAGGATGGAATTTGCCCAAGCTTGCCCCCCTGTCCCCAAGATTGTGGTTTGCAGTTGTTGGGCCTAGGAGGGTCTGGGTGTCCTTGGAGAGCTGGAGAGGCTTTGTTGTGTGTGTGTGAGCATGAGAGATCAGCACTGAACGAGCTCCAGGGAACTGCAGAGTGACACTGGGCAGGGCAGGGTTGGGAACATAGAAAAGTTAAAACCTAAGGCATCATTGTCACCTGGCATACAAAATTGCCCTGTTTGGGAATTAAAGGAGAAAACCAAATTCCCCTGGTGTTCAGAGGCACTGAAAAGCTGTGAGCCAGGGACTCTGCTCGCTGATTTTGAGTGGTGGAAGAGATGAGCCTAATCTGGGATGACAGCTCCCCTGACGTGTGCAGCTCTGCCCTGGCACCGCGTCCGTTCCCTGCGCTGTTCTTGTGTGAAGAGCACACACGAACCAGATGTGCTTCTCCTGTCCATGAGCATTCATAGGGGAGTGGAGAGCCACTGGCCAAGCTTCACTGCTTGATGTTCATTATGCTGTTTCATTGGAGTTGCAGATGCCTCACCCTGGGGAAGAATATCACCTGGGGAAGGTGACACTGCTTGACTCTCCTAAGACACCTAAGCCCTGGGTGCCACTACCCACCAGCAACACATCCAGCCAGGAGGAAGACCCTGGTCTCTAAGCTGTGCTTGGCAGAAGGGGCATGGACCCCTTTTGCCCACCCCAATCAGTGCCCAAGAGCACTGGGACAATCTCTGCCTTCACTGCTGCAGCCCCAGGACTGGCAGATTCACAGGGCTGGCCAGAAGGAAAGGAAAATCTAACTTTAGCCTAACTGTCAGGGCTCTGAGCTGGAGGAAATCAAAGCTGGGCTCCAGGCCTGGCTTGCTGGCAATCCTGTGTCATTTTCCTTTACTCATCAAGAGGGGAACAGTAGAAAGATCTGTAGCAGGGACCAGAAGCCCAGGTCTTTTCTCTTGACCTCCAGTCAATGCTTTCCTCAGTCTTTTCCTGGTCCTTACTAGAGGAATTATCACCATGGACACTGACAAAGAGCATCCACATGCCTGTACCATCGTCTTTGCTGCAGCCCTGATCACATGTTTGTACCTCTAGCAGAAGAAGAGACATCCATCATGTATTAAATCAGGAATGTCTGGTGATGGATGGTGACCACACCTGTGCAAACCTTGAGGCTTACTGCCCTCAAACACCTCCAGGGCAAGACAGTCTTGGTGTGTTCACAGTTTTTTTGGGACTTTTGATGAATTTCGAGTGTTTAGGTCTCATTGAAGCAGCATTTGAGCTATCTAGATCCTTTTGTAAATAACTAAATGTGGTTTATATGCTTGTGCCTTAATATGTGGTCTTTTGATAAGATTCACAAGTATTTGGGAAACAAAATACTTTTGAAATCTCTGGCTATGAGAATGCAATGGTTTTATTTCAAGTCACAGAGACTTTTGCTGTTTACTTTAGAACATGTAGTCACCACTTCTAGTCTACCATATGCACACTGGAACTAGAAATGGAGATAAGAGCTTTATGTTTTTCTTTCCAAGATCTATTTATTTCTTGGGTTACAGGTGCTCTACCCTTAAATTGAAATGTTGTTGTTTGAAACTGTGAAGCTCCAGTCATGGGCAGTGCTGTCTTTTACATTTACCTTCCATCTACCTTTATATCTGTCCTTTCTGGTGTTAACAAGAGACTTACTAAACTTCTAATAGTTAAAGCACTCTGAAAAAAAAAAAAAAGCATATAGGCAATTATACTACAGCTTTGTTTGTACCACAGGTTGAGCATGCTGGAATACAATGCAGATATTAAATACAATCCCTTTTACCATACAATTAGAATAATATAGGAAGTACTTTCCACTCTCCTGGTAGTATCCTTGACCCAGAAAAGCACTTGCATGTAGGAATAGTCCCATCCAAGTGAGCAAGAATTTTATAGGATCAGAGTCAAAGGGTATATCAAAGGGATTTTTTTGTGTGTACCTGAGAACATGTCTGCGTCCACGCATATATTTCAGATTAATTTTTTTGGTGGTTGTTAAACACCAAAAAGAAAACTCTCTGTTTTCTGAATATTAAGGTCAGATCTAAAAGGAGGCAAATGCTGTCCTTCACTTCACAGCATTTACTGTGAGGCATCTGTTTGATGGCACTCCTATTAGCCCACGTACAGCACCGTGCCAGGGTGGCCATGTGTGACCCCTGGAGAAGAGCTGGCTGTTGGGATGACTGGGAAGGCGTTGCTCGTCCATCCCTGTAGACATGCCCTTAGTCATGCTGAGTGAATCACTTTTTAAAGAAAAAAAACCGAATTCCTAGATGAGAACATCCAGTTCTTTGGAACTTATGATAGTATAGTCTGAAGCTGGATCCAAAATTCATGGCTGACTCTTCCCGCCAACAATCCAAGCCAAAATTCTCGACAGGAATAAATATCCTGGAACCCTTGGAGAGTTTGGGATCCAGACCCAACTTCTGCAGCTCACATTCCTCTCCAAGGGATTGCAAGGTATTTTTTAATTGAATTGTTGTTTTCTTCAAATAATGCAAGGTTTAGAATTTGCCCTTTCACCTCCAACTCTGTTCTGTCACTCACGAGCAATCCATACGATCGTGTCCAGGTCAGGCATCCAGGGTTTGCAAACATGGATTTGCATAACTCTCTCTCTTTCCTTGTCTCAACTTTAAATAGGCATAAAAGTTCTGCTTGTTAGTAAAGTGCACGTGAGAGTTGCCCTTTTTTTTTAATCTAAGGATGAAAAAGTTGAAATTCTTGGTGCTTGTAACTGTTAAGGTCTGATTGGACACCGCCAGCAAGGAAGGGGACAAGCACTGGTGATTGGGAGATCAGCACTGTGGCTTCCTCCCTAGAGGTCTTCTAATTAATTGTAAAGACATTCCCTTGCAGTCTTCAGGCTTCAATCCTCCCAAAATACATAGCTCTGCTTAATATTGTGCATAGAAACTTGATATATGGGTCAGGGCCCCAGTAAACAAGTCATTGACTGAGAGAAGTGAGGGGAAGGAGCAGTTTGCTCATTGTCAAAATTGGCTGGGAATAGCACCAGAAACAAATCCTCTTCTCCTTAGCATCAGTCCACCAAACCCTCCCGAGTGGCTCCTTCAATGAAGAAGCTCTTGCTGTCCTCTCTGAAGGACACTTTGCAGTACTGCTGCAGGTGGTTTTTCACCTGGGAATGTGCAAGTACAAGCTCTAAAGAGGTAGAGGCAGATAAAGAACATCTAGAGCTCGAGAGAGGCTGCAGCTGATGGCATTAGAATGCAGGAAAGCTGCCTTCTTGCTTCTCCTGAAGAAAATCCTACAAGACCAGTTGGAGTCCCCTAATTCTATAACACCTGGCAAAGAGTTAAGCACTACAAAGCTCCAGCCTAGCAGCCACACTCTTTGTGAGTAGTTAGGAGCTCTCTGGCCCATTCTTCACGCTTTAGGAGGCCCCTCTCAAAGCAAATATACGTCAATAGTTTAGAGGCACAAACTATCAAATCATGCTGTGTTACTCAGGAACAGAGAGAAGAAACTGGTATAATGGGAAAAAGAAATGATCTCACCTGCCTGGTGGTAGAGAGGCATTTCTCACAACACTTAATCTAGGAACCAGTTTTAGCTGCTGGCCATATCTATCATTCATCACAACTTAATGAGAGAGGAATTGTCTCACGTCAGGTGTGGAGCTGTGCAACAGCATCAACAACAAACAATTTTTGCACTTGTGGAATTCTCTTACCTTTCTTTTATTTTTTTTCCCTCTTTTGACATATTCAGCACCACGCAGCAGGGAATAGTTTGGCTTTATTTAGAGCTGTACACTCACAGTGTGCTTTGCAAAGAAATGGATTTGTGTAGCAGCAGCAATGCAATGTGCTGCTTGGACTGTCAGCTCAGCAAGGGCTCACCCATGGATGTGGAGCCTATGGAGATGGACTGCTGATCAGGCATCAGAGAGATCCTCCTCCTTCAAGATTTTCAGAGGTAGTTTGCCAGCAGGATAAAAATGTGAATTGCAGAAATCCCACTGGACCTTTTTGATTCTTAGAATTTGAATGTTGTCCCCGAGGCTGTGGTGCAAGGAGCACACAGATGGATTTCCAACAAGGTGATTCAGATACTGGGTTCATCTTAGCTGCAGTGACAGCAGGATCCACATACCTACCTGCCTCTCCATCTTAGCCCTGTGGCACAGTGTCTGTGCAGGGTCCTGGCTTTTCTGCTGCCTTACTCAGGAGAGGAGGTGAAATCTCATCTTTTGTCCACTTGTTGTTTTCCCTGTGCCTCCTCTCATGGCAGGTGAACACGGAGGTATCTCCCTGTGTTTGAACATGCTTGCCTTCCAAAATTTTCTCTCTGTCCAGCCACAATATCATAAAGGACAACATATATTCAAAGGTAAATATACTGATGTCAAAATCTGATACAGGAAAGGCAACGCTAGCCAAATTACCATGAAAATATATGGGAAAAGGTGTCCCAGTGACATCCCGAAAACAACAAATTGCTATCGAAATATAGTTTTAGGTATGTCATTTATATATATATATATATTTTGATGTCAAATCCAGTTCTCTAGAGATTTTGCTCTCTGGCAGATGAGTGCAGTCAGAGAAATGACAGCCTCAGGTTTTGGTAGAAAAAACACTTGGTAAAATAGTAGGAAATAGTATTAGGAATAGTAGTAGTATGTCTTTGCTTCTCAAAACATCCAGACCTTGCTGGGAAGGGCAGGGGATTCAGGGACTCACAGGCTCTTTAGGAAGATGGCTTTTCTTGCCTGTGCTGTCTCTCCAGGGCATGAGGATCACAGTGTTTGCCAGCTCTGTGATCCACCTAGACCAGAATAAAAAGTTAAATGAACAAAGTGTGAAGTAAAAAAATATTCCTTCTCTCCCAAAATCTACACTCCTCTAGGCAGAGATTGGAACAACGTATCAAGAAACAATAGTATATCAAAATAATCACAGCCAATTTTGGGGTGTAAAAGATGCTGTGAAAAATGATGCCCTTCGTCCCAAATATCATGTGTCTCATCCTAAGGGAAAAGGTGACTGGGAGTTTTGGGGAAAAAAAAAAGGATAGTGATATTTAATATTAGTAAGATGGATTTTCACCCACTGTTTTTCCCCAAGAGTGTTCTTAGAAAACCCTGGACTGCTTTTGATTAGACTGAAAAGAATCAACCTGAGGCAAACACTCGATGTGGAAAACCTTCTCTTGTACGGCCAAAAAATTTGCAGAGTTGTAGGAAATGGAAAGCAGAACATTTTAATGAAAAGCATTGCCTTGGATTAGTAATAGGCAGTATTAGCTTCTGTAAAAACGGTATTGCTTATCCATGGATGAGATTACAAATAACCACATTTCTAAGAACAAATTATGGCATGTTCATAGGAGCTGCTCCAAAACCCCTTGAAGTCCATGCAAGCCTTTCCACCAATTTCACTTGGATCAAGTCCAAGGGCCTGAATTTGTTAAAACAGCTTAACACAGGAGAGCCTTACTTTGAGCTAAAATTTGCAGCTAATTATAAAAATAGTGTGCTGTTGAAGTAATGTACAGAGAAACCACTGATTGTTAATGAGAATAGCAATGGGCTTAATATGTCTACCTAGAGGTAATAAATAAATGAGTCTCAGATTTAAAGTCTGGGTAGCTACCTGAAGCCAGGGTGAAAGAAGCTCTAATACTCTTACATAAGCTGTATAATAGGCACTGAATTTGATAAAGATTTTGGAGGTTTGTCTGGAGACAATGGAGATTTAATAGCTGAGTGTTTTGTTTTAAAACCTCTTACACTAGTGTTACTTGAATACATCACTGGATTACAGGCATGAACTATAGATACACTTGTGAACAAAATACTGAATTTAAAAAAAGGACTTATGTCAACATTCCAGTCTCACATCACTTGACACAAAGCATCAAAACTCAGATCTTTGCATGTCCCATTTCCTTTTCTGTTTCTTTACAAGGATATAAGAACTTTATAGATGATTTGAACTTTTAGATGATTTTGATCCAATTCAAATGGCTTTCTTCCTTTATCCTATAAATTTCAGTCTGTTTGATCACACTAGTGGAATAGTACAGTTCTCTTCCAGCAGATAAAACAACTCCTTTAAATTCTTGTGGGTGTTAAATGTCTACTACCCCGGTGCTAGTTGTTATAAAAACTGATTCCAGGCTATGTTCCACCTGGAAATGCTTTCATTGGAAATTTCTTCAAGTCTTTTTACAGTGAGAAGGTTATTTTAGAGTTTTTCATTGCCTGTATAAATTCGTAGACTGTGAATCTAATTCCTGTCTGAAGGCAGGTACAGGTCTTACTCTGAAGGTGCCTGGAACTGATCCTTTAGAGCACTTTTTGGTATGGGGGTTAGCAGGGGAAATTCTACACCATAACCAATGCATTGTCTGCCTTCTCCTGTACGTTTTTGTAGAGTTTGTAAAAAAATAGAGTTAAAAACAGAGTAGCCAGAATATTGAGCAGATCTGGGTAACAGCTCAGTGCAGTGTGTGGTCACAGACACTGGTGAGAACCTGATCTGCATGGGTGAGCTCAGCTTTGTGCATATTGGGGTGGAGATCAGAGGTCTGCAGCTCTGTACAGGTGTCCCTGGGACAGTCACTCAGGTGGCTGGATGCATCACCCATGGCATCCCCAGCTCTCTCTTTGCTTGCCAGGCACAGCTGAAAAGAGCCTTTTTGGAACACCCCACCACTGCCAGTGTGGTTGGGGTGTGTGAGGTCACCTGTTCTAGGTCTGCTTTGTGCAGGCAAGCGAGGCTGCTTGGAGCTAGGGCGAGCACAGAAGGGACTCAGCACAGCCTGTTTTTCTGGAAAGCCAAGGAAGCTCTGTGTATCCAACAGATGCTGCAGCCCTTGTCGTGAGCAGGAGATTAATTGAGATCTGCTTGGCCTCAACTGAACCTGAAAGCAACCCTCCTTCCTTCTCCTCTGCCAGTGTTGGCCCAAAAACAGCAGAATACTTGCGTCTTGGAGTTGTCCTTTCCATGTGTGAGCCCTACACACACTCCCCCAGGCAGAAGCAGAGAGATTACTAAATCAGGAATGTTCTCTCTTTGTAGGTGGGAGAAAGAAATGGGAAGGAAGAAGATGTACCTGGAGACGGGGTGGGGGAAAGCTACAGGGCTAATTTAGGAAAGATGGTTTACTTAGCACAACAAACAAACACTCAAAGGGACAGTGTGCAGAAACACCCACCACCTTGGGGTGGAAGAGAGAACTCACTCAAAAGAGCATTTGCAGAGCAGGTCTGTGAGCGAGGACAGGGAGATGTCCTTCTTCCTCCACACCCAGAGTAGTTCCCTCACATTCATCTTCCACCTTCTTCCCCACTGGGGTTTTTTGGAGGGTAATAGTTAAGGTGGGTCAGGGAAAAAAAAACAGATGTAGCAGTTAGAATGGCTCAGGCAGGTAAGAGATATCCCTTCTCTTCAGAGCAATGAGTCAACACTGACAGGGGTTGAGGTTGATGGTGGAAAAGGGATGAAATTTCTGCATCTGCCCCAGGCCAGGGAGATGGGGAGTGAGGCTCCTTGGAGGGGATCTTTAAGCAGTTTGGGGCACAACTGATGAGAGGTGAAATAAAATTTAGTAGAAGGGATGGTGGCAGGGCAGAGGAGGTCCAGCTGCTGCAGGTGGGTCCAAATTGTGGTCATACGTGGGAAAAATGGTCTTTCCATGACTTCCCAGATGACTCTGAAGGTGCATGCACTACGACTTGCTTCTTAAAGGTGATGGGCTTACCTTTGTGACTCAGCCAACCTTTCCCATCCAAACTGGCCCATCCCAATGCATATATAGGATATTTGAATGGAAACAGGTAAAACCCACAGCTGTTGAGAGGCACTTGGCTCAGCATGATGAGCAGCAGAGCCACAGCAAGGGCAGCCTTGAAGCTTGTTGTGGTCCTTCTTCCAAGGGAACATTGCTGCTGCTGAAACACCTGCAGTCTCTCAGATGGGCAGCTGTTGGGAAAACAGCAAGGAAGTGGGTGGCTCTGAGGTTTGAAGAAAGAGAAGTCGGGAGAAGGATATGTTAGGAAGATGATCTGAATATTGTTGAGTGCAGAGGCACCAGCATAAACAGAGGATGTTGAAGACCCAGCTTTCCTCTGCCTTCTCCAAGCTACAAGAGCATTGTTCACCTGTGGAACAGAGAGGAAGCCCTTCCAGCTCCTGGTCTTGTTCACAGCAAAAGAGAAATAATTTTGGCTTTCAGTTAATATAAAACCCTCAGACTTCTTGAAAAAAAAAAAAAATAAAAGACCCTCTTGTAGCTGAGAAATGTGGGGACAAACTCTGAGTCTTTCTGTTGTTTCAGTTTTCTTTGTTAAAAAGTAAAAATACTAATGACCTAAATGCATTTGTTGTGGGGGTGGGTTGTGTCATTCTGCTCCACCATCTCGCTGAGGCTAAAAGGCCACAACAAGGGACAGTGATGCCATACAGCCTCCAGCATACTCTGGTATTATTAATATTGCATTGTGAAAGGCCTTTATCAGCTAGATTGCAACAGCAGTGCTGATAACACAAGGAAATTCCTGTGCACTATCAGTACAATAATAATTATATAATTGTGCCCCAGTACAACGTTGTCATTAAAAAGGGCTCAGAGATATAAAAAAATTCAGCCTCTGAATTCAAAAGAAATTCATTTGGCCAAAGTCCCTCTCACCAGTAACCTACTTTTCTGCCTGTTGAGGAAAGAGGCTGATGATCTGCCTGCTCTGCTTGTTTAAGGATCACCTCCAAAATAATGCCCTCCATGAAAAATTTCAGTCAGGTTTCAGACCTTATCATATTGCGGAGGCAGCTCTTCTCAGGGTCAGCGACGATTTACATATGTATGGTTTGCAACTTACTGTCAGCTGTTTTATTTTTGGATTTCTCATCTACTTTTCACAGGACAGACCACACAGTCTTGAGCTCAGCCTGGGGAACAGTGACTATGATTTCCAGCATGGCTTTCGGTGAGTTCAGACCCTACGTTGCCACATCCACCAACTGATTTAGCAAACAAGATGGGATTTTTTAATTTTTTTCTTTTAATCCTCCCACAGCTTTGCCTACCAGCTTCCTGAAAATCAGAGCTTTGGGCTTGTGCTTTAGTAGTGATAATTTCTTTTGTATTGGCAATTAAGCAGCATTAGAACTGTGCCGTGTGTGTCTCACTGACACCAGGGCTGGTCTCTCACTGAATTCCTCTCCTACCAAAAAAAGCAACATATTCCTTAAATCTTCCACCTAACTGCAGAGAAGTAGTTCTGAATTTTCCTTTTGACTTCGTCACTTATTCTGTTGCTTCTCTCCTTTTCCTCCTTTTGCCCCATTCAGAGGGAAAAGTAGAATCACGACACTGAAGCTTGAGTTTGGGTTCAGGGAGTCATGTGTTTTTAAAAAAATACCATTAAATATCAACTTCATAATCAAGACTGGAATCAGGATAGGGCTCCAAAACACCCTACCTCTTCCTGAGTATTCAAAACAGGCTGCAGAACAAGGATTTTTTTGGGACTCATGGAACCTATATTCCTGAAATGTGGCCAATTTCAAGCCATCTACCTGGGGCATGTGAACTCATATTTCAGCACTTCAGATAGGGAAGGCTCATCTTAAAGTTCTTAACCCTGTTGCTGTCACCAAGAGGAAATAGTTCTAAAGTGCCTTATTTTTGAGAATCTGGGTCTTAGACCTATGATCCAGGGGGTGGAAAATACCCAGCACTATGCACAGAGCAGCCTTATTGGCATGAGCGGGGTTGGGACAGGCATCTAACATTAAAATGCCTTTTCTGGGTTGGGTCTTTGCTTTTATTTGCCTCATTTGCACTTCTTAAAAGGGACATAATGATTGTGAAAGGCACTTCAGGGTCCGAGCAAGTCAAGAGCAATTGTTCTTCCTTTTCACTGCGAGGAAAAGAAACTTGATGGAGAATGGGAATGTTTGCCCTCAGAGAGGCTCATCTTTGTGACATTTTACAGTGATATCAAGCAAGACATGTCTTGCACTGCCCAGCACACACAACCTCTGATTCATGCCATTAACTTCAGGTTCCTACTCAGGCTCTTAAATGGAACCCCGGGTCTAAGCATTGTGCTAAACTGGGATCGTGGTGCTCTGCTTCTCTGCTCATGAAGACAAGTTGGTTTAATGCCAAGTTCACCTGAGCTTCTTGAGTTCATTTGGAAAACATCAGCCTACTCTGGACCACTTTGTTTTTTTTTTTTCCCTATATGTATCTTTGAGCCAGGTAAGGACACAGGCAACTGAGAATTAGTGACCATGCAGAGTCCAAGCACAGAACATCAGACACTTTAAAGATGTAATTGAATAAAAAACTCCATGAACCCGGTTTGTCTGGTTTTTATTTTCTCTTCCTAAACCCCTCTTCTCCTCCTGCTCCTCCTTGTGTCCCATGACAGCACCTCAGGTCTCCAGTCATGACAGGTGTCTCTCCTGGTGGTACAAATGCTGAGAGAGGATTCCTGCCTTGAAGAATTTCTGATCTAATAGAAGACAAGGCAGCAAAGATGCAGGAGAGAGAGAAGGAAAGGGAAAGAAGCAACAGTGAGAGCATGAGAAGGGCATACAGTGGCTTAGCTGGATGATTAGATGCCTTAAAAAGGCCATAACCCACAAGAATAGATTGTGAAAGAACTAACGGGTCTGTTACAGCTTTTTCACTTCTTTCAATATTTGTTCCTTGAAGCCAAGTTTGGAGGGTGTAATAGACTAAGTTTTGTAATGGTTTTGAAGAGCAGAACATTGTTCTTTTTTTTACCCCTTCATCTTTTTAACACCTTTCCATGTGTCTAGAAATTCTGAAGAAAATGAGTCAGTAGGACAGCAAATTCATCAGTGAATTTCACTTTGATCTCATCAGAATAGATGTCTGCAGATATTCCCTCAAGTCCCCTGTCCACTTCTTATTGACAGATTTGACTGCAACTAAAGAGTGGGAGGCCAGAAACAATCTGTCAAAACTCCTTTTTATTTTTGATGTTTCAGTAAACACAGCTCTTTAGGGATAACATCTGCCTCCCGAAGAAGACTTCCACTTTGGAAGAAAAGCAGTGGCATTTACACAAATATTTCCTTTCTCTTCCCTTTTCCTCCCTTGCCTTCTCTTCCCTTCATGAATTTTTCTCTTGATATCCTCATAAAATTGATGTTTCTGCCCTGTTACCTGTCAAGGCCAGGCTGGATGGGGCTTTGAGCAACCTGGGCCAGAGGAAGGTGTCCCTGCCCATGGCAGGGGGAGTGGAACCAGGTGATCTTTAAGGTCCCTTCCAGACCAAACCACTCTACTCTTCTCCAGCTCTGTAACTCCATCCTTACACAAGAGTTACTTGCTAAGCAAAGCAATTCAGCTGCTCTGACTAGAGTGCAATAGAAGGGAGTGGAAGATGAAGTTGATGGGGATTCAGTCCCTCAAATAGATAAATAAGCAAAGATTGGGAGCTATGGCTCATCCCTTATTTTATATTTGGAAAAATTTGCATTTATTCTAAGAAGTATATTTATAAGGTGGGCTCTTATACCTTATGTACATCAGACGAACTGCCTGAATTTTGGCTGGTCACCCTCAGCTTCCTCTCTAGTCAGTGGAGGTCTAGTCCAGGGAACTGATGATTCATTTAATCCTAAATTAGGCACTTAAAATGGATGAGAAAATCCTGCCTTAGGTACTCATTTGTGAGGGAATGGTTTTCTGAGTGACTAACTCACCTGTGACATCTCCTTGCAGGCACCTGGAGGTTGCCAAGGCAGACTCTGCCTTCTCAGGCTGATTCCTTGAGTTTCATTTCAATCTATCTGGTTTTGTGCCACTTCCTTCTTTGTTAGCAAATGAACCTAAATTCTGTCTTCAGATGCTGCGAGATGGGCCTGGAGGATTGGATTTAATTATCTCAAAAGTTGCAAATATTTATATTTCTAGTGTTGTATACTGGCAGGTGTGTCTTTTCTTGTGGAAATAAATCACTGTGTTTGTTTGATATAGACATCAAAAATCTGTTTCATATCCAAGTGGGTTTATTTACACCAGCTATTGAGAAAATAATAATTTACTGGAGAAATAGTTTCTATTAATATTCATTATCATATGCCTTGAAAACCCGTACACAAATTCTAATCACAGCCTGTATTAGTTCTGTAATTTGTGCACCTGACACGCAATTGTTTAAGAGAAACTCTCCCCTTGCTGCATTCCACAGTATCCAGATGAGAAAGAAGAAATGGTGAAAAGATGAGTGTTAATTCAATTGCAGTCCAGAAGAGCCAGCCGGGTTGAGCTCTCTGTAAAAATGGAGAGTTTTAAAAGCTTAACATAGAAATGGGAGTAGGAAGAAGGTCCTGGTGCCCTGCTGAGGTGTGTATATACTGAAGGGCTTCACTGAAACTGAGGAAGGGTTGGAAGACTTTGAGCTTGACTTCAGCTTGGGAATTGAATTTGAAAAATAAGCATTAAAATGTTTTTATCGTGGTTCAGTTGGAGATGGAGGAAAAGTGAAGTAAAACCTAACTCGAGCAACTGATTTAGTTCTATAGCACATTGGAAACTCAGCAGCAGACACAAAAAAGAGGAACAAGACTTCGGGGTGAGATTCATCTCTCCTAACTTCGGGGATAGGATCCATCTCACAGAAATGTGGGTGTATAGAGAGTGATTCACTGACCAGACGTAGGAGTCTGCTTTTGCAGTGAGACAAATCTCTTCCTAGGCTCCACCGACCACGTTAACCAGATCCCTGGAGCCGGCAGTGGGAGTGCAGACTTCCAGCTCACATGTAGACTCTTGCATTACACCATCCCACACTACCTCCTACCAGGCTGGCTTTGGGGACGGGATTTACTTCGTCTAATTTCAGACATCTCCACAGCGCACATCTCCACCAAGCTGGTCACCCTGGGCTCCCTGCACAGTCAATGGAGACACACAGATATTTTTAGGGAGTGAGTCATGCCAATGCAGATCTGTCCCTCCCCACTGCTGGGCTGCAAAGCCAAAGCCCCTCTTGCTCGATCCTGTGATTCCTGTGCTCGTCTGTATTTAAAAGAAGGAAAAGGAGAGGCTGTCACCCCAGACTTGTAACCTGAAGAACAGGGAGCTGCAGGCTCGGTGTTGCAGAAGGCTTGGAAGACAGGTTTTCCTTTTCCCCATCTGCAGATAGTCCTCAGCTCAATCCCTGTGCCTCCAGGCAGCTCCAGGCCTTCACTCCAAGGGGTGGCATTGCTGTCACCTTGTCCATGGCCCTCATTCAGGCATCAACACCTGCAGCCCAGTGCAATTCCAGCCCTGTGGTGCCCCAGTCTGTGGGTTCAGGGCTTGATGTGCCTCCAGGTTCTTCCAAAGTGATGTTGAATCCCAGCTCTGCACCGTGGATTCTCCACTACAGCCAGGTAGCCAGAGGTGTCACCATCGCCTCAGTCATGAGCATATTCGCTAACACTACTATACCAGAGAGGTATTTTCCAGGGGAAATCAGTTACAACAAACTTCACTGTGATTTTTCATTTATTTTCAGAGAGTTTTGAAGTCAGGGAACTCAACTGCTTTGCCTGTTCTCAGCTTCTAAGATCTTGTGCTGCCAGTGCTCCCAGTTGCAAGACCAATAGCAAAGGAAACAAACTCCATCACTTTCACATTGCTTGTCTCCTTTGCCCAACTCCTAAGGTCCCAAGGTGCCTTTCAAACTGCACAGAGGAGATTTGTAGCCATGATTCAAAGGACAGTGAGTATCCAGCAGCCAGGTGGGCTGTTCAACTGCTGTTTTGGACAGGAAGGGAAGAAAATTGCTAAATGCCAGGGAAAATGGAGGAAGAAATTTAGATAAGTGGGAATAATTACCTGAGCTGGGACAGAGCCGGGATATTGAAGGAAAATATCTTCATTGTTTGGGCTCCCCAGTGCCATTAAATCTTCCCAGATCAGGACTTTGGTTTTTTACTGTGCATGGAAGGGGTCAGCTCTCCCTGAGCAATGGCACTGTTGGTGGGCCACAGTCTGAACCAACAGTCTCAAAATGTTTCCCTGCAGGACTTTGTCCCTGCCACCTCCAAATTTACTCAGTTCTAAGAGAAGTCTGGGATCACTTCTTTTGAACAAGCAACTGTTGATTTAATACTAAGCCACTTTTTTTCCAAGCTCAAAACAGAAAATATAAGGAGCAGCACATCTGTCTCTGCATGGAGAGCTGCAGTCCAAATCCGCTGGAGACAGGAAGAGCTAATTCAGCACTCTTGCTGAGCTCCATTAATCCACATATTTAATACAAACACAACATTAGAACTAATTCAGACTCTGATGTAGAAAGCAGATGTAAAGGGTGCATGTGTGTCAGAAAATCCAGCTTTTTAGATTACCCATCATTTGTGGTTTGGATGTTAATGTAGTAGTCAAACCTCTTAGGATTATCTACCTGTCAAGAGAAAAGCAGTAGTATCTTCTGCTAGGCAAATGTTAAACCACATAAATGAAGTTAGTCCATTGCCAGCTGCCTTAGAGGATTGTCTAAGGATCCACTGTGGTTATCCTGTTTCAGAACTAAAACTTGTTTATCTAGCTAAGTGAATTTAATTATTTGGATTATGTATGGAGGGCAAGACCATCAAGGATGACTCCATTTTCTCTGCTTCAGTGTCTAGGTGCTCAGCAAGGTTACACCAGAGGCCAAAATTTGGAGACTGCAGCACACCCAGGAGCTCTGCACTGCTGGCCTCTCTACAGGGTCAAATGTACATTCAGGTATTAAAAAAAAAAAAAATTCTTTTCCTGAGCCAAAGGCACACAGAAATGTGTAGGGCAGACATTAGCAGTTAACACTTATAAATTTCTTTCCCATCCTGGAGGATCTGACCTCCTGAATTCCCTTTGTGTCTCACCTGCCAGGTCCTTACTGTGACATATTCCAGTTTGCCCTTGGAAGGAAGATGTCTGCTGGGGGCAAAACTGGGGCTGGTGCAAGCAGCAGTCGAAAGGAGATGAGATGAAAAGTATTCAACCACTGCGTGGTTTCCTGAAAACTCAGTGGAAAAGGTTTCCTTTCCCCTGGACAAAATCTATGAAGCCTTCCTTGTGCAGAGGCAGCCACCAGCACAGAGCCTGGCTGGGGCAATAGAGGTGTCCCCTGCTCCCAGGAAAGGCAGGGAAAACAAAGAACAACATTGCCATAAGGTAAAAACTCTCCAGTAGGGGAGGGATATTTAGTGCTGGTTCTTGTGATCTTTGCCATCTGTAGAACAGATGGAGCTTCATTATGAGGAAGGGAACACCTTGAGGAGCATTATAATCTCACACCAGCCCAGAGAGAAGCAAAACCTGACTGCAGTGGAGCTCTCTCTCAGGGAGGATTTTGGCTTGTGTTTATGGAGATTTAGGGAGCAGGGAAAAGAGGCTAATGAGTGATTGGCTCAAAAAAATCGCTGCCATTAATTTTGTTAAGCATGTGAGATGAGAAGAGCAGGAGTGGCTTTATTTAGTTCTCTGTCTGAAATAGCAGAGAGTATATTTTTTAATTCTGGGAAGCAAGCCTCATGCTTGCACCTCAGAGCTGAAGTTAGCTGGGTGGTTTTTGCTCGCAGGGTTTGGTGCAAACACTTTTATTTTTGCTTGTTTAACCTTTGTGCCTTCACCCTCTGTTTGCCCTTTGGAGCGTCTCTGAATCTGGCATTCTTGCAAATCCCAAACTCTCAGCAGCAAATCTCAGCCTTACCCTCCTATTTTTTTTTTTTTTTTCCTGCATTGGCATGCAAATACCAGGAAACTCTGAGATTCATTCAGCTTATGAGAGGTGGATGCAGCACAGATCCCCAGGAGGCTGTGCAGGCATTCCTGTCTCACATGGCCAGGGAGAGCCAGCTGCAGGGAGCCCTGGGCTGGGGGGAAAGCAGACCTGAAGCCCCTGGCAAGTCTGCACCTGGCTTCTGCACCTTGGAGCCATAAATCAGCATCAGCAAGCCCTGGGTTCCACCACCACCCTGACAAAACACAGCTGAGCTTCAAGTGTGAAATGAAATCCAGGTGAGTTGGAGAGTGGCAGAAACAACACCGTGAAGATTCACATCCCTAAGGGTGAAGAACTGCAGCTTTGGGACAGCAGCTTTTGCTTTTGATGATGTCCTTAAATTTCCCTCTGCAAGTTCTCATGGTCAGATATTCCACATCTCAAAAAACTGTAGCCATTAAGACAACCTGGAATGTTCTTACCACCCTTGCAATGTCTGTGTTTGCCTGCTACAGGTCTGAGAAGCTTTTAGATGAAACATCTTGTCCACTGGGTACAGAGCATTGGATTGGGCAGCAAGACCCCAGCTACAGACTTTCTCCAGCTTGTCCATACAGCTTTTTTCCATAGCTGCCTTCTCTCTTTCCTGTGTTTATGCAGTGCCTGGCACTATGGGGCTGGGGGCTCAGCTTGCCTGCAGCAAGCAGCCCCATCACACAATAAAGACATGCCTCCTTTGAAACTCTACCACTTTCCGTGAATAGCTGCAAGTTTGGTTCTGATCCAAGCAACCTTATCCACAAAGTACAGAGAGAACCTGTCATGGTGTGAAATACTGAACTCTGTCTCTATTTGGAGGAAAGCCACAATTTATCAAGCTGAACACCACAAGGAGCGGATCCGTCTGCCTACCTAAATCTTCCTTGCTAGTTAACAGCTAGGCAGGGAGTTTTGTCTTAAACATTTTTTCCTTTTTTTTTTTTGGTGATTTTTTAAAACTCAAATCATTTATTCCAAGTGTAATGACGACAGTAGACGGAACTCATAACAGCTTCAAAATTAACATAATGATATTTGATAATAATCATAACATTTCATAATATTGATTGCTGGAGAGAACTGACAGCAAAAGAATGTACCAGCTGTCTGTACGTGAAACATCTCCCAGCTTTTTAACTTTTTGTCTCCTGATGGAAAGTATCAAACAGAGGTTTCAGTTATATATTGGGGTTTTTTTTTGGGGGAGGAGATTGTTCTGTCATAGAGAGGGAACAGAGACAGCAGAAACATGAACATTAAAGTCTCTTCTGAGGAACATAAAAGACCTAAAATTCTTGATCTGGGCCCAGATGTATTTTCTGACCTCAACACCTCTTTCTTGGCCATTCTGACCTCACTACCTCTTGCTTGGCCATGCTTGAACATCCCAAAGAGAACATCCTGATCCATCCCCTCTGGATGCCCTTTGGGACTCCCTGGGCTCCAGAAGCCCATGCCCAAGCCTGTGGATGGTGGCTGTGGCTGAAGCTGGTAACAAGAAGGGAGTGCTGCCTCAGCTGAAGCCAGGAGCAGTGACACACTTTATACCTGAATTGCTAAAGCCTTTTTCCCTCTTTTCTCCTTCCAGCCTCAGGGTTGTTGTGTCCAAACTGCTTCCTGCCCATGGCCAGGTGCACAAACTCCTGACAGGGACAGGGACAAAGAGCATGAACCAAAAAACACCCCAGGGACCATGCAGCCATGTGGGCCACTGCAGGCCAGCCCAGGACATGAAGCTCTGATTTTATTTATGGGTACACATGGAGCCTGGATGCTTTGTGGCATTCATTGCATGTTCAATCCTTTGCTGGGCAGAGCTGCCCTGGTGCTGGCATGGCATTTCCAATGGACAGATGCTTTGAACTTCTTCATTTTTACCCTAGTGGATGCCTGCAGATGTCAGGCAGGAATTTAACTTTCCAGGTGCTTAACAATCTCTGAAAAGCTGTGTATGTCAAGAGGAACATTCAAAATCACGAGTCACATCAGCCAGCATTGTCTGGGGAAGTGAAGTGTTTCTTGAGAATATGCAAGTTTGAAGAAGAGAAATCAGCCTACCTCTCTCAAGCCTTATTCCAGCTCTTTAATTATAAAATCTTACGGTTGCTGAGCTTCTTTTGACCACTCAAAGAAGAATGAATTGCTAAATTTGTACTGTGGGGAATTTGTATTGTGGGAAATTTTTACCACTCCTACCACGACTTAAGGGTATAAATGCTTCCCCATGCTAAGGAACAGCTCAGAGGGTTTGTGCACGGGGATATTTGTGTGTCTGAGCATTCTTGAGCTCCCATCCCCCTGCTCTACCTCCTCTCCTACATTAAGGGATAAGTTATAATGCAAGCCCGGAAATTTTTGGTGAGGAATTTGTTATGCGCATGCAATATAATGAAGTGAAGGCAACATCTGTGGCTGGCATTTTCCATCATGCCATGGAGTTTAACAGTGAAATCAGGGCTGAGGGGCATTATCTGAGAGAGAAAGAGGGAAGCAGTGAGGGAGAGAGAGTCTGTTGACTTAAGAATCCCTCCAAAGAGCATGGGATAAGAAAATAGGGAGACTGGTGGAACAGTCAGTCCTTGTTTGACTGGCTGACTGCAGATTGAACAAATCAAATATTTGCTGGTGCTCCCAGAGCAGAAGAATAGCTGGATCTCTGGGTGATTGGAAGCAAAGTGATACTGAGCCCTGTTAAAATATCATAATGCCTAATGCATAATGTAATTTTTCAGCCTCCGCTGCATTTGAGCTATACCCCTGCTTGGGAAATCTGTTCATCACTGCAATAATTTTCTCCTTAGAGGAAGGTGGTCTGGGGAAGAAAAGATGCTTTAGAATTGGGGAGATGAGTGATTTTGTGAAGGGAAAAATGTGCCACTGATGTGAGTGGAAATAAACCCTCTGAGGGAAGGATTCATCTGTTGCTGGCAATTCAGTGGGAAGGAGAGGATGGAAGATCCATCTCTCCCAGTCCTTGCTGCAATTCCAGGAGCTCCAGGCCTGTTCCTTTGCTCCTCCCTGAGACACAGGCACCAGGCACAGGACCAGCCTATGTGGAAATGCACTTTTGGCAGATGTCACTGGAGAATTTTGACCTGGTTTTGTTGATGAGCTGTCCAAGCCCGTGAAAGCGAAGGGTTTGTGGGTGAGAGCACAGCCCAAACAGCTGCACTGGCTTTGAGGACACCTGGCTTAGGATGGCAGCACTGCCCAGGTCCCAGTCTGTGTGCTGGGAGATGTGCATAAGGCAGCAGAGGTTGCAAGTCTCAAGATCTTTACAGCAACCAGGGAAGCAAAAGGAAGGAAGACACACCCTGAGTTTCAGAATTGCTGAGATCCTTCAGTCTGATGACTTCAGCTAGATTTGCAAACATTTGGCACCTCCACAAGCTTTTCCTCTTGGAACAGTGGATGTAAAATGAGGGTGACTGCATTAAGTATGGTAGGTGAAAGGAGAATGAGGCTGAAAAAATACATGTGCTTTAGCTTGGTACTTTCCAGCCTTTTAAAGCCTTGGTAAAATCCTGAAGCTTTTACCTAATGTTGATTCATCCTTGCTCAAGGAAAACATTCTCTTGTTTCAGTGGATAAGTCACCAGAGGAAATTCTTAAGGATTTGTCTGATAATGAAAAGATGATCGGAATGGCTGAGTAAAAAGCATAAAATGGTGAGAAAGTAGCAGAAGAGTGGTTTGAAAATAACATGTTCACTTCTCTGTGTGTATAGCTCCACTGAATCTTTTGTGCAAACTCTCAGAATTCCTGGAAAAGAAAAATATCAACCAAAGGTGGAATTTTCCAGGAAACTCTTTTAAAAGAATCATCCTCATATTCATTCAGTAGACACTGCCAGTACACTTGTGTATGAAATTGTAAAGCCTTTTGAGAGAGCAGTTGAATTAAAGTTTGCAGTTGTTGGTTTGCAAGACAGAGGATTTTCCCAAATATATTGTGCTATAACCCCTTCTGCCTTTTTTTCCTGTTGGTGCAGAAGTCAGTCATTTTAAGTAATTGGTTTGCCCAATATAATTTTTTCTAGGAATAAGAATTGAATCAATTCCTAAACATAAAAAATGGAAACTGTTGGAGTAGAAGTGTTTAAATGCCCAGTGATCATAAATAAAGTTTTTTCCGGTGATTCTTTCTGGTGGTGGGATTTCTGAAAGGTGAAAATCAGTTTATTAAACATTTCTTGTGGTTATTTATCTGTGGATCTGTGGATCTGTGGATCGAATAATTGACTTGATGGTGGTAGAACATGAAAATGAAGGATTCAGGAGTGAGGGTTGGTAGAAAGTGAGCAAACTGCTCCATGCTTAAATTCCTGCAGCAAGTCATTTAGTCATGGTCTCTGCTAATGAGCTACAGCCCACAGTTTTTCATCCATTGTGCTTTTAATTCCCAAGAGCTTAGCTTCTCTGGAGGGACTATGGAAGAGCCAGGTGAGAAGTTCTGCTGCCATCCAGCCTGCATGCAGCTGCAGATTTCAGTCTGGATTGACCCATGCAGGAGACACTGATTTATTGAAGAGGATTGAACACATTAGAGATGGTCTGCTGGAGAGGAAAGAATGCATTGAAACACTCAGAGAATCTTCAGGGTCAGCCAGATTTAAAATGGAAATCACAGCTGATATTAGTTAATGAACTACTGGGAGAATGGCAGGAGAAAAGATGATTTTTGATCTTGCCAAGCATGACAACTCATTGGTAGGATGGCTGAAGTGCCTTAGATGCTCTCCATAAATGTCAGAGAGCAAAATACATCTACAGGGGAAAAAACTGGGGTGTGTGATATCTGAATGCCTCACTGGGGAGTCCTGGCTCCCTCCATTGCAGAAGCAGCCTTAAGAGATTAAATTTCCAACTTAGATTCCCTAAGGATTCCCTAATTCTGTGAGGAATCCTGAAATTGCCACATCTCAGAGCTGATTCCTGAGGAGGGTGAATTTAGATCTCTGCTTTTCTGTGCAGCAAAGGATAGCTCCCCAGGAGAAGGAGGAGAAAGGCTAAAGCCAAAATAAGGAGAGGGAAGTCTAGAGTTCCTGAATGCATCCTGGTCTCTGCTTCTCATGCTCAGAAGCAAATGAAATATTAAAGGTAATAAAACATGATTTAGTTCATGCTGTGAACTTCAGTTATTTACTTCAGTTCACACTTTGCATTTTATCTGCTGGGCCTCAGACTGTCTGTGTTGATAAATCACCATGTTCCAAGTACAGAAGGGGGAAAGAACACTTTATTTCATAACTGTTTAATTATGAAAGCAGGGGAGGAGGGAAAAAAGCATGGATCAATATCACTTTTTCCAGAGTTATCAATATCTCTAGTGTCATCCTCATTTCACCCTTTCTTAGCCAGGAATCCTCACCCCCATTTTAAAGGCAGGAATAGCCACTTGTCCAAGAATCCAGGGATAAAAATGAGGTTTCAAACCAAGGTTAACTTCTTCCACTCTACAGAACTGCAGAGTAACACAGTGCTATGATTAAAAAAATATTTCCTCCACCCAGGGAGCCTCTGGACCCAAATCTTCCATGCAGACACCATGTAGCATGTGGAGGTTGTCAGCAGCAGCACAGTGATGCTCAGAGAGGAACTGTTGTGTCAGCTTTAGGGGTCTACCCTTAAAATGACGAATTGTGACACTAATTGACAGAGTGGCCCATAATTAAATGGAAGGTTGGAAATTATTTCCTTTCTTTCCCTTGCATTTCCATCCTTTTGCCACTCCCAACAAAGGACAAAATGTCAGTCATAACGTCAGCCTAGAAGAGCTTTGTCACTTTATCTCAGTTTTAAATGTTATTTGAATGTTAGCTCTTTACATTAGCGTTTCTTCATTTGATAAAAAAGGCAAGCTGATGATAATAGGCATAAAACCGTCATGAGAAGGTCATAAAATGCATATTGCTCACTGAAATGAACAGGGCATCTCCCATCCTATCTATCTGGTAAATAAATGCTGAAGGAAGTTTCTCTATCTTGCTGTTGTTTATACATTTTAAGTGTACCCCGAGCTGGTATAAAGTGGCAGATTGACAGCTCTGCTTGTTGCCAGAATAGTGACAGAATAGACTCCAGGCAGGGTGAGACACCATCATGCTAATGATGTTCCAAGCCTCTTTTGGACCAGACTGGGATGAAAGAAAATATGAGGGGTGAAAGATCCAGTATGCAGCCCATATAATTTTTTTTCTCTATAGTCTAACATAGATGGTGATTGCATGTGTTAGAATACAGAAGAAAAAATGAAAAAAGGAAAAGAAAACAGCATTAAAATATTTACTAAGCAAAGATTTGGCCAAGATTTACAAATACAGTGATTTCAGTGGGGTTGGGTGCCATTATTTGTGTGTGAATATTAAAACCCCTGAGAGAGGTGATTTTCAGAAATCATGGAACACTCTGCTGTGAAAACTGCACTTCTAAAACAGCACACCTCTCCCTCAAAACCTAAACAATGCTTCTGAGTATCCAGCTGACACACAAACAGGACATGAAAATGCCAATAGCTTGTAGCAAGTAGGAAGTTTCACTTCATAAATTGCCTTTGTATTCTACCCAACCAAACATTCACTAAAACAGAAAGAAATCCCCAGACACACAGGTTGCTAGGAAGTCCTTTAGAAACTTGAATAATTACCTGGGATTTGTTGATATTCCCAGTCCAGGAGTCAAATCAGTTTTCCTGATGATCCTAAGGTGGTTAAAGTGGGGGGGATTCAAAACTGTCCAGACCCTCATCTCCTCTTGCTGATCCATAGTGCAACTCTGGCACAAGTTCAGGTCACGTCCATCCTGCTGGAATTGCAGAGCAAAGTACATGTGTGCATCTATAAAATATATGTATCTATACATTATAGCTACCAACAGAGACAGAAGAGAAATTTCCTTAACCTCCATGCTCATTTGGGGAAGAAAGAGGATAAAAAACCCACTTTTTTTAACCAGAGAGGTAACATGGCTCATAGGAGAATTGCTGTTTAGAGGTTTGATGAGGATGTCCTCTTTAAATTTAATGTGAGGTAAGATAAACCAACACTTCCATGTTTCAGCCTGAAGGTGACACTTCTGATGGACAAAGCAGCAGCATGGGTGTTTGTCACCTTGCAGTGCACAGGCCAGGAGATGTCATGGCAGCTTTTGGGGGATTTTTGCAATAAACTCCAACCTGTGGCTGAAAAACCTGTAATCCTTCCATTTATTTCCTCCACAAGAGCTGCTGCCAGAGCAGGAACATCTCTGCAGAGGCTGGTGTAGCCCAGAGGCTGGTGCTGGTCTGCACACACCAACAAAGCCACAGGGAGGCTGTGAACCCAACTGTGTTGGTTCATCAGCTCTTGCAACTAATTGCATTTAATAGCAGGACCAAACAATAGCAATTGATGAATTAATGAGTTAGCAAGAGATGATCAAGAGAACGTAATGTGGCTTTCAGAGCCTCATGGCTGGCACTGGGATGTGAAAGGGAAGAAAAGCAGGAAAGAACAAATGTTTACATCCACCCATCTTACCTTCCTGTCCTCAGGAGTGGGAAAGGCTTGTGGGCAAAGAGCTCCTGCAAGAGCTAAGGCTTGTAGTAGGAAACAAACCTTGGCTGAAGAACCTGCAGTAGGTGAAGGAGCAGGGATGGACGGCATGGGAGATGTTCAGAATAATTTTCACCAGAGCACCCTGAATCCCCAGCTGGATGCATGACCTTGGAGTTCTTTGTGCAAGAGACACATGGCAGAGCCTTGAACTGAACCCCAGCTCAGCATTTAGTACAACTCAAAGATCAGTGTTTAACTTTACACCTGGGCTAAAGTTCCCTCCAAAACAGCCAAGAGCTATCCAAGAACTCAGAAACAGCAAATCCATTTCTCTGCCTTTTTGGGGGCCACACCTCATTTAGAAACTGTTTTCAAGCAGCTTTCAGGCCACTGGGCATTTTGCTTAAGCCCTTTCTTGGCTAATGACTGGCTGATTTCATATCAAGAATGCTCTCCAGCTTACCCTGGACAGCAACACTGCCCTAGATTGGGACTGTGTGATCTTTATCGTAAAATCTGATTCATTTTTCTCCTTTTCATCTACATATTACTTTCATTTCCCTTATTGCTTAGTTTACATTGCTGGGAAGCACTCTGGCCTGAGACCTTGAACACATTCATGTGGTGTTATACATCTCCTTCCCTCTTTGTGATGGGAGGAGTCAGGGAAATTTGTGTCCATGACCAAGCCTGAAATGAAAAACTGCAGCCCACTCCTCACTTGGATGAGGAGCTGTAGGCAAAATTCTATCCTTTAAAAAGCTTCAAGATTTTGAGACCCCACAAGGCTTTCCATCTTACAAACCACATGATTTTGGGGAAAGGAAAGTTTGGGTGCCTTTCCCGGCCCATGTTTGGGTGATTCCCGTTCAGATGTTGCGTTCGTACCCGATGGACAATTAGCCAGGTTCAGCAAGCCAAGGAAGGTCTTGGCTGAGCAAAAGAGTTATTTGGGGCTTGAGTCATGGTGGAAATGAGCCTCCCTGAACACTGAGGCCCCAGCCAGGATTGTGAAATCACTGTGTGTCTGGACATCTCTCCTCTTCTGTGAATAACAGCTTTGCTCAGTTGACTTTTAGAATCCCTTTTTTTGGTCCTGATACTTCTACAACAACATCTTGGGGGAATTTATCTTGATCCACAACATGCTTATGTTTCTGTTCGTCATAGTCTAAATTTAGGCACAGAGAAAACTACAGTCCACTTACTCTCCCTGCTGAAAAAAGAGGCTAAGAGGGAGCTTTCCCTATTTGCACAAGCTAATGGAGATACATCTCCTAATTCCCCCTTTGTCTTGAAGCTGCTTCTTGCTTGCTGTTAGGGCTGGTAACTGATAATAAAGGTAGCAATTATTTTTACATTGCAGGATGCTCAGTACAGAGGCTGTGCAGGAGTGTCATTACTAAACACTACTCGATATTTATTCATATATGTAAATTCCACCGGTTGAAATCTTGACACATTCACAGCATCACATATTTCATTCAGTTTATCCTCTGTAATTGTTCCCAACTGCTCAACAGCTCTGAACGATGAGTCCCATTGAGAGCAGGAGGTACAATGAGTGTAGAGGCTGTTGCTTCATAAATAATCTCAGAATCCTGAGGACTGCAAATGACCTTCTTGCATTTGAGATTGGAAAAAGGAGCTCACTGCTTAAAAGCTGTTTGGTGGCTTTGATTTTTACAGTCTGAGTCACAGACCTGCTTCCTTACTTTGTCCTCTGGAGGAGAAGGTGGATGGCACAAAGGGTCTGAGGAACATGGGGTGTAAGAGTGGTGTAAGGGTCATCGCTGGAAGAAAGTTGATATGTTTACTCTAGTTTGCTTTTTTTCTTTTAGTATTTCTTATACAGAATCTGATTGTGCAGCTGACAGGACCTTCTTGTAGCTTAGAAGCATTTTAAGAACAAAAAAATTTTAAAGTGGATGTTTATAAAAAGGGGTGGAGATTGGAGAGCAGTAGACTATCATGCTACAGATTTTATTTAAAAATTTTCTCCTGATTCTTCATCTCTGTCTGGAAAGCATTTTGGCATGACTGACTACATTCAGAAGGATTAGTTCAGTGGAACTTCTGAGCCTGACAAGGTGGGCATATGAAACACCCAGATTTTTCCCTAAAACTCTGTTCATGTTGATGCCCTGGCATCATTGGAAATGCTTAGGAACTATTCCTGACGTGCCTGGAATTTATACTGCAGAGTTAGAAACGCTTTTCAGTGGTCCAGCCAAAGATAAACCCAAGAAAATGGAGTTCTGACATGTTATTTGGGCACTGCTTTGTTTACTTACTTCTTAGATACATCACTGCAGAAATTTCACTCTCTCCTCGCTGCTATGCCCCAGGGTGCTGCCTGCCTCTGAAAGCAACAACTAGCTCAGCTGAGGGAAAGAGACCCCTCTGAGAGATCTGAGCTTTAATAAGGCAGAGATTATGCTTTTCACCTTCACACAGGGCAATTTGGAAGACACTGCTAAACATGTTGAAAGACAAAATCAGGAGGCGAATATTCTCACAAGGCAAATCAACACCAGCACAGAGAAAGGAGGAGAACACAACACCCAAGATTTTTTTACATATCTGCCTGTTGCTTGTTGCTTTAAGCAACACTTGAGCATTGAAATGAAGCCCAGAGAGGAGGTGGAAGAATACAAACATTATTACTATGTTTAAATGTGTATGTTTTTGAACGAAGATTTGCCACAAATAATCGCAGACTAGAAACTTGCACTGGGGAACCAAAAAGTGAATGGCTGGGGTCCCAAGCCCAGACAAGTGAAAGACAATCAGCAGGCTTGATCTTGCAGAAGGAAAATAGTGAGGAGACTTGAACTCCCATTTAAAAACAAACAAAACTGATCTTGGCACAAAACTGATCTTGGCCTTATTATTACTGCCTAAAGTTTAAGAACTGAACGGTAGTGATTATCATCATGGAAGGGGAGAGAAAGTGCTCCAGGCTCTGGCTGAAATTTCTGCATCTTGTCTTCCCCACACTGCTCCTCTGCAGCTCCAGGTCGCTGCCTATGTGGCAGGGGCTGTCACTGAACCCTGGCACAGGCACTGTGTGCTGCAGACAAAGACACACTCGCTGAGCTGATGTTCATGGTCCTTCGACATTTGTCCTTTTTTATTGTCTTCTTTGAACTGGGTGATGTTAGACTGAAAGCACATGTTGGCTGCTTGTACAAAGAAAATCATGACTGACCAGCACATATAAGTTACAGCTGGCCTTGTTACTTCTTATTAATAGGAACAAATTTGAGAGGATGTGGTTTATGCTCATCCTGACAAGGATCTTACATCGTGTCTGTCTCCAGAGCAGGCTTTGGACCTTAGGAGCTTTGTATTCCTGCTCTTCCATGATGTAACCTGGCCCATCTGCTAAGTTCAGTCTGCATCACAAGCTTAGCAGGAGTTACTGTGGAGAGAGCAGAGTATGAATGATGAAAAGGAGCCTTGACCAGCTAAGCTGCAAAGGCATTTGACAAAAAAACTCTGTGCCACTGTCACAGTAATTAATACTGAAGACCATTTTGGTGCCATGAATATTGTACTCAAGGAATTATATCAGCATGTTAAAAATGCATCATGAGAGGGCACATTTCATTTGACTTAGTTTCAAAAAGGAGCAAGTAATAACACAATTACATAAAACCATGCCAGCAGGGAAAATCATCCTTTCTTCTCTTAGATTGCCGTAACCAGACTCTTTCAATTATAGAGATCCCAAAAATGTGTGCATTTGTTAAATTTAAGCTTATCAAGACTCCAGCAATACTGCCAACCACTTATCTGGTGGTCTTAGCAGAAAAATGAAACCTTTCCAAAAATTGCATGCTGAACTAAAGGTGTGACCACATATTCGTGCAGTGTGCAGCTCTGGTCCTCCAGGCCAGAGAAAGATCCATTAGAACTACAAAAAAACGTTGTTAAAAAGGTGAGGAGGTTGCTTGCAAATATAAAAAGGCTTTATTAGAAGAGGGATATACCTGTGCTAGGAAATGCAATGGCCTGGGGCTCTGAGGACAGGTAGCCCAGCCCAACTTTCCTGTGCTTTGCTAAACTCTTATTCTGCACCAAAACGGGTGGGTCTGCTCCCTGCTGCCTCCTGGCAAACCCTGCTTGGATCTGTCCTGGGGAAGGTGTATCAACTTCATTGCTGGAGAGTTTAGAGGCTAAAAAAACAGGTTAAAAAACATCAGGAATAGCTAAGTTCTACCTGAACCTGCTCTGGGACTGGGACTCGGTATCTTTCTTCCAGCCTCAGCGCTTTCAGTTCGGTTGGTTTATAAATATAACACTTTTTGCCCTCAGACGTGCTACAATATTTCCAGGCACTTTTCAAGTCTTACCTTTAACTCTCTTCTGAAGCTGCTGCAGGAGGTGGTGAAGTAATCCTTGTTCATAACAATCTTTGTATTGTCTGTCTGCACACAATGTCCCTGGGGATAGAGCCCCAGGATTGGATGTGTACTAGACGTGACTATTTTAGCTATCACCTTTCTATTTAAGCTGTAGGATGCTTCTCTGCTCTTCCTTTCATTTGATGGCATCATCTGTCCTATTCTTCTTCCAGCTTTTTTGTTTGTTTTGTGTTTGTGGAAAGTTCCTTGATTCTGAACTAAATAGAGAGGTCACTGATGGAAACCCTGAACCTGAAACTCAGGGAAGTGAGAGGAAAAACTCTGCCCAGCTTTGAGGGACAACTTCTGGGTATGTTATGAAATTTGCCTTCATTTTTGTGCCTGTGGCAAGGGACACTACCCTGGAAGCACAGGGACATTGGCTGCTCCGCATACATCAGCTCCTGGCTCCATCTCCAGTGACCTGTACCCTGAGCAGATATTTGCACCAGGATGTGCTAGAGTTTTACACCCACCCCATGCAGTTATTGATCTTCAGATGGCAGAGAGCAGCAGGGAGATGGGAGGAGAGGGCAAGTGACACCAGGGGACAGAGCTGCCATCTGGGCACTGAGTTCCCAGGAGAATAAATGTTCCAGCTGAGCTTTGTGCTCTTCCCCACAGAGCGTTAGATGCCAAGTCTGATTAATTCAGCCTTCTCTTGCTTTGCCATTGAAACCTTCGTCGTGGTCTAAATTCATGAAAAACATGTTTCTTTTGCCAACAAATTGATTTGATTTTCTTTGATAAATTATGAGTTATCATAAAAGAAGAAGCACTTTGTGTGCCTGGTGACAACTTCCTTTGAGGTAGAGCATATTAATCTACATCCCGCCTTCGCTTTGAAGTCAGAACAAAATCCCAAATCGTGATGTGTGTGCATGAAAAAGAGACAGACAGCAAGATCAGTTCTGTTCTGCTACATCTGTGTAAATCCAGATCAATTCCAAGGCTGCAGCAAGGATAAAGATCAGGTCCAGTGTGTTATCTCCATGTGTATCCCATGCTTGGTAGGAAGCAGGAGACAGGAAAGGGAGAAGTGAAAATTCCCCATTCTGCCCTAGTGTCTTCTCGCTGGTGAATGATGTGTTGACCAAAGGATGATCTTGCACATTAAAGGTAATACTGTGTATCTATATTGAACAGCTTAAAGTGAACCAGTAATAAACAAAGTCAAAGGAAGCACTTATGGTGGTAAATATCAGGGTGACACAGACAAAATAAGTCAAAATGTTTCTTACTGACACAGCGTCAGGAAGATGTAGAGCTTGTTTCTCCACTTGTACCAGTTTTACAGCTGCATAAATCACTGGACAGCAGCAAAATAATCCTTGATTTGTGCTAGTGTAAGAGGGTCAAGCCATCACCCAAATTCCTAGTCCAGCCCTCTCATTCCCTTTTGCCCTAACACAACTTCTTCCTTCCCAAATGTGCCATTATGAAGCCTGTGGATCCCCTGCCCTGACACCTCCAGCACTGAGGGATTGCAGGATATCTGTAGGAAGATCCTCCTGCCCTGTGTGAGCATCCATGAGAAAGGAGTCAGATTCTACCTGTGGTTGTCAACATCCCATTTGCAAAAAAAACCTTGTTCAAAGGCAATCTGCATAATGCTGAATATAATGCTGCAGCCCATGGAAAAATAAAGAAAGAAAGAAAGAAAGGGTTACAGTGGAATGGAACTATGTCACCTTTTCTTCACCATTCATCACTTCCCTTGCTCTGATCTCCTCTCACTCTTTTGGCCAAAGTATGGACCTAACTATCACCCTTGAATTTGGGAATATATATAATAACGTGGCTCAAGATTTTTATTTCCCAGACATATCTAAGCACACCTTGGTAAAGGAAAGCTAGGTAGGAAGAGGTTAACACAGCGAGGGTAATGGATCAGGAAAAGAAATCACAGGCATCTGTGCTCAGATAACATGGGAAAACCACAGAATAAAATAAAGAGGTGGTGAAATCATTGGAAAGGACTGGTTTTATTATCATCATTGCTGGAGTCTGCACCACAGCCTGTAATGCCCAAAACCACAGAAGCAGCTGGTCCAGTTCTAGTGAGAGAGCTGCCTGCATTCAGCGTGGTGGGATGTGCCCTGCAAAGGATGGGGACAGGGGACCCCACCCAGGGGGGCAGGTTGCCCAAGACCTACTCCAGCTGAGTTTTCAGTATCTCCAAACAATGCCACACACTCTTTGGTAACCTGTTTCAGTGCTTGACCACCCTCACTGTAAAAAAAGTTTTTCATTTTATTTAAATGGAATTGTACATATTTAAATTTATGCCCATTGCCTCTTGTCCTGTGCCTGGACAGCACTGAGAAGAATCTGGTTCCATCTTCTTTACACCCCACCTTAGGTGTTTATCTTCTTGTTCTTTATGTGTTTGGAAAAGGCTGCCATGAAGATTTGCTCCATCATCATCCCAAGGATCAAGGCAGGGCTGAGTGGACTGTGTTGAACACCTTGGTGACATTTGCTTTTTTTCCTGTGCTCAGGAACAACTCCCAGTTGCCATGACCTTCCAAAAATAATTTAGAGAGGCATTTGGCCAGGTCATTCACTGCTCCTGGATGTACACCACAAGGTTCCAGGGACTTCTGTATATTCAGATATTTTAAGTGTTCCCTAACATGATCCTACTGCACCAAGGGCAACTCTTCTTGCTCCATACTTTGATATGGTTCTGGGATTCCTAAAGGCAAGACTTATCAGTGAAGACAAGAAAAAACCAGCACAACTTCCAGCCACAAAAGACAAGGCAGCCTCTCATCTTTTTCACCTTGTAAATAATTGCAAGAAATGGTGTTTAAACTGAGATGAAACAATGTAGAATGTAGAGGCCGAGTGGTGTGGTGTCTGAAGAGGACACTAATACAGCTCAATTCTTCCTACTGTTCATGTGATTGCTAAATAAATGCTTTTTTTACTGGAATAGCAGTCTCTTTGACCTATCAAGTATGTTGGAACCACTAATGCCACAGTTTACTCTTGTGCATTTTCCTTACAAGCCTATAAATACTGTAGAGTCTTGCTTATAAATACTCTCTTAATTACACAAAAGGCTCTTGGGGTCTTCAAATGGCTTTGCTTTAAACACATCTGGCTAAAGAATCTGAGGTGCTTCTCAGTGGGTGATAGTAAGTGAAACAAGCAGAAAGGAAAATATGCAGTCTGGATGGGTTTGGATCTGTTTCAACAATTATTTTAGAGTGTGTTGTATGAAAGGGATCATTTGCATCTCTACAATCCTTGGCTTTTCTAAAAAAAAAAAAAAAAAGCTTTTTTTCTTCTGTGAAGGCAGGGTGAGAGGGGGAAAGAATTTTTTCTGAATCTTATCAAGAAATAAAATAACACAAAGTACATTTGACGAAAGAAGAGGCACACTGTGCCTTTTTTTTTCCACTGGCCTACAGCCTAAGGGAAACATTCACTGGCAAATCTAAAACTTGTTCAAAACCCTTTGGAGAAGCAGACTATTATTAAATTATTTATTTTATCTTTGAAGTGCTTCCATTTTTATTCTGTTAAGGATTTCTCTGTAAAAGCCGGGGTGCCTGAGAATATTTGGCCTGTAGTGATCTTTGAAACATAAGCCTCTTTTTTTTCCCCTCTCTGTCTTTTCTTCTCCCTCACTCCCTCCATCCCAGTTTCTTCCCAAAATGAATGAGGATCTGTCTATTGCAGAGAGTCTGTACTCATTGGGGAAATTTAAGGAGATCTTAGTAGCTGGAAACAACTAGACCCCAGTTTGCAATATTTGCTCAATTTTTTTTTTTTTTTAGAAGAAACAAACCTGGCAGAATCAGAAAGGGTGGGAGACATTCAAATGCTCTCAAGGACTTATTAAAATGTTATGTAATTAAATGTTAAGATCATGCCTGTAGCAGTGTCTTTTGAAATAACTGCACTAGCTGGGCCTCCTGAAACCAGCACAGGAAAATAATTCATTTAAAAGGTTATTGGCCATTGAGGCAGATGCCTCGGGGACCTAATTTAATGGGAGAGCTCCCTTTGCCTTGTGTGGGCTCGGAGAGGGCCTGCTGCTGTTTGCCAACACGATCCTTGCAGGCTTGGAGGGCAGAGAAATTGCGTGGCCACATGAGGAGCACAGAGCTTTGTGTCGGGGTGAGGTGCTGGTGTGACCCCAGGGGGGTGGCAGCAGAGCTGGGGGGGCTGGGGCTCCATGGGTGGTGGGTACAGGGCGCAGGAAGGATGCTCTGCTGGGTGCTGGATGCAGCACTGCTGCCAGCAGGAGCTGCACTACTCCAAGTCACAGGGACTATCATGGTCTCTGCAGGGTTCCATACTGGGTAGCAGAAAGAGGGAACACCATACACAGGCTGGCATGGGAGAAATAAGCTTTTTAAAACAGCGTGAGAGGGCTTTCCTTTCAGTGTTGGTTTCCCAGATATTCCAAGGAGGGTATGAGAGGGCTTTCCTTTCAGTGTTGGTTTCCCAGTTATTCCAAGGAGGGTAACTCTGCTCTTGCTGCTGCAGGCTCAGGGAGCACAAAGGGGTCTGAGTGTTGAGGGAAATGGATGCAGAGGTGCAGCCTGGGCACTGTGAGCTCCTGTGTGTCAGCAGCTTCATCCCCCAGTGTGTCCCATGCTGAGAGGGGTGAACTGCGTGGGGTTGTGTGTGTGGAGGAATTAAATAAAAAAGAGGATGTGCCCTCCCATCATTGGGATGGGGACTGGGTGTGTAAGAGAGCATTTCTCTGCATCTGGGTTAAAGCTGAGCTCAGCAGTGAGGACTGGGAAGGGTAGGGCAGGTCCCAGTGGCTGATCAGGCTGTTGGTTCTGCTTCCCACAGTTAGTGCTAACCCATAACACTAAGTGACCATCTTGGGGCATCCCTAGCTCCCAAGATTGCTGGTAGTGAGACGTTTTCCCTTTTGGCCAGATCTCTGATTAGAGGGCACAGCTAAAATGCATTGAAAGCAGGTATATAATGCTCCATTTTTATTGTTGTTCTTTATTCCACCAGGGAGGGCTTCTGTGCTGGTCTGTTTTGTCTTGTGCAACCTCCTTTGCTATCTTACCTGCATGTGATGCTTCAGTAAATGAGTCTCTCATTTCTGGGGAGTAATGGGCATCTTTCCTTAGTGTAGTCTGGGTGGCAGTGGATCATCTCACACTTTTATCACCCAACATATTGCCTGTCATTAGAAATCTGCTCATCTTTCGTTCATTTCTGAGGTTGGTTCAGTGCACACAGCTGCAAATGCCTGCAGGTGCTGCCCCTGCTCCCACACCTCTCTTTTTACAAAATGTTTGAAACTTAATATGCTGGAAGGGTGTCTTGTGAAGGGCAACTCTGCTGCTACTAGTTCAAAATCATGCTTCCATGATTTCTAGTGTCAGTTCTCTGGAAGGCCAGATCAGACACCTCTACAGACTTGAGTCTGGGCAACCACACACCTTCCAGGAGCTTGCAGGAAAGGGAAAAGATGATTGTGGGAAGACTAAGCACTTGATCTGACAGAGCGATTCCTGGTATGGGGTGAATCTCTGAGTATTTCTGAACAACTGGTAAGCCCCTACCAAAGTAATTCTCTAGGCTACATGGACTTTTAGATCCAGAACTTTGACCAGCCAGACCAGGTGTATCATCAATCCATGGCTTAAACATGCTTCAGGATCCATGGTTTGATGGGAAAGCATAATAACTCTGATGCCAAGATGTCCACATTTTTTGTGAAATAACCCAAGTGAGTACAAATAATGATTATAGGACCCAAAAGAGATATCAGAATATTATAACTGAGAGGTTGATGTTATTCTGTGTAGCCAGAAAAACAGGCTGGCTTTTGGTTCCAGGTAAATCAATGGAGGACACATTTCAGCTCTCAAAAGGTCCAAGTTTGGATGGGCCCCCACTAAAATCAAAGGAATTTTGTGTGTCTGGGAGCATCCACGAGGCAACTGCTTCTGATAAACTGAAGGATTTGCAGAACAGGGTACAAGGAGAGAAGGAAAGACATTTTCCTTGTGTACAACAGAAAAATCAGATCCAACAAACAACATTATTTTTATGTCCCCTGAACAGCACTGTGGGGTTTTTTTTCAGTTTTTTAACATTTTCATCTACTGCTTGCAAAGCCCTACACTCCTGCTCCTTCTTAGCAGATGGAAATTGGAGGGGAAGAGAAAAAAAAAAGGCTGCATGTGCTGGCACATCCATATGGCATTCAAGTGAGAAATCACTTGGAACATGGGGCCTCGTGTGGGGTCACAGCCTCCATACGTTCCTTGACGAGTGCAAAGGGTCCTGAAACTTGTTGCTGCTGTAGCAGCGAGGGAATGGGGTTGGTGCATGACAGGCTGGAAATCCCTGACAGAGACAGAGGGGAAGGAAAGAGATATGAACATCCCCCAAGGTGTTTTGTTGCCCATCTGCCCCCAAAATCCCAGGCCCCACTGGGAAGCAGGGCTTCTGAGAGATCTGCAGCCTCTTGCTGTACAGCGATAATTGCGTCGGAGCTTTATCGCGCGTGATAAACTCCATCTGAGCGAAAGCCTCTCCAGCACGGAGGATCTGCAGAGGATGCTGCAGCCCTGTGGGGAGGGCTTCAGTGCTGCAGGAGGCTCATGTGGGCTCTCTGCCTCTCCAGGAGGACGTGTGAGGACTGCACGTGCTACGGCAGAGCACGAGTGGATAAAAGAGTTGTTCGTGCATTGTTCTGAGCAGCTCAGTGTCTGCTTGGGTCGTCTGAGCAGCTCTCTTGTGACAGTCTAGCTCCAAGCAGGCTCTTTTCCCTTACCCCTTCTGTTACCTAAACCTGTTCTGAAGTTATCCAGCACATCCATTTTTGGGTTCTCATTGACTTCAGCTCATTTGGCATCAACCCTGTGTGCTCCTGTGCCTGTCTGTGATTCTCCTCTCTGTTTACATTTCTGCCTGATGTATTTATTTTCCCTTGTACCCACCACTGCGGTATATGAGGCAGGAATCATCCTCCACAATGCCAGTTTCTTTTGGCTTCTTTCCTGTGCCTGTTTGGCTTTGCACTTTTCCTCTAAAGTTGTGGCTGGGATTCTCAGTAATCCTGCAGTGTTGCTCTGACTCTGCTGAGATGAAGGGTCTCCCGCCAGCCTCACTGGGAGCAGACTCAGAGCAGGGCCGAGTTTTCCTGGGTATCCTGCCTTATCCTACAGCAGAAACAGCCTGGAGTTGCTCTGGGTCCTCCAACAAACAAAAGGTGATTGGCTGTGACTTTCCCAGAAAATCAGAAGGGCTTCAGACACCCTTTCCCACCTGTCCAAGCCTGAGTGTTACTTGTTACATCTCTAATTAGGAGTTAAAATAGAGAAGATGGAAACAGTTTTTAGTGAAAGAAATTCATACGCAAAAAGGAAACTAGCTGTATCCAAAACGTATTCAGAATCATATATATAGATGTGGAATCAGAATCCTGTACATATATATATACACACACACATACATATATAAAATCATATAAATTCAGAATCAAGGCAATGTGTACTTGCTGCCCACAAATCCAACTGTATCCTCAAAAGAAGGGTGGCAGGCAGGTCGAGGGAGGTGATTCTCCTCCTCTGCTCCACTCTGGTGAGACCCCACCTGCAGTGCTGTGTCCAGCTCTGGGGCCCTCAACACAAGAAAGACATGGACCTGGTGGAACTAATCCAAAGGAGTCCACAAAGATTATCAGAGGGTTGGATATTCACCTCTCCTATAGAGTTAGGCTGAGAAAATTGGGATTGTTCATCCTGGAGAAGAGAAGACTCTGAGGAGACCTTAGAGCCACTTCCAGAGCCAGGTAAAAGAGCTGGAGAGGGACTTTGGACAAGGGCATGGAGTGATGGAACATGGGGGAATGGCTTTAAACTAAAAGAGGGTAGGTCTAGGTTAGATATTAGGAAGAAACTTTTCCCCTTGAGGGTGGTGAGGCTCTGGAACAGGTTTCCCAGAGAAGATGTGTCATCCCTGGGAGTGTTCAAGGTCAGGTTGGACNAGGTAAATCAATGGAGGACACATTTCAGCTCTCAAAAGGTCCAAGTTTGGATGGGCCCCCACTAAAATCAAAGGAATTTTGTGTGTCTGGGAGCATCCACGAGGCAACTGCTTCTGATAAACTGAAGGATTTGCAGAACAGGGTACAAGGAGAGAAGGAAAGACATTTTCCTTGTGTACAACAGAAAAATCAGATCCAACAAACAACATTATTTTTATGTCCCCTGAACAGCACTGTGGGGTTTTTTTTCAGTTTTTTAACATTTTCATCTACTGCTTGCAAAGCCCTACACTCCTGCTCCTTCTTAGCAGATGGAAATTGGAGGGGAAGAGAAAAAAAAAAGGCTGCATGTGCTGGCACATCCATATGGCATTCAAGTGAGAAATCACTTGGAACATGGGGCCTCGTGTGGGGTCACAGCCTCCATACGTTCCTTGACGAGTGCAAAGGGTCCTGAAACTTGTTGCTGCTGTAGCAGCGAGGGAATGGGGTTGGTGCATGACAGGCTGGAAATCCCTGACAGAGACAGAGGGGAAGGAAAGAGATATGAACATCCCCCAAGGTGTTTTGTTGCCCATCTGCCCCCAAAATCCCAGGCCCCACTGGGAAGCAGGGCTTCTGAGAGATCTGCAGCCTCTTGCTGTACAGCGATAATTGCGTCGGAGCTTTATCGCGCGTGATAAACTCCATCTGAGCGAAAGCCTCTCCAGCACGGAGGATCTGCAGAGGATGCTGCAGCCCTGTGGGGAGGGCTTCAGTGCTGCAGGAGGCTCATGTGGGCTCTCTGCCTCTCCAGGAGGACGTGTGAGGACTGCACGTGCTACGGCAGAGCACGAGTGGATAAAAGAGTTGTTCGTGCATTGTTCTGAGCAGCTCAGTGTCTGCTTGGGTCGTCTGAGCAGCTCTCTTGTGACAGTCTAGCTCCAAGCAGGCTCTTTTCCCTTACCCCTTCTGTTACCTAAACCTGTTCTGAAGTTATCCAGCACATCCATTTTTGGGTTCTCATTGACTTCAGCTCATTTGGCATCAACCCTGTGTGCTCCTGTGCCTGTCTGTGATTCTCCTCTCTGTTTACATTTCTGCCTGATGTATTTATTTTCCCTTGTACCCACCACTGCGGTATATGAGGCAGGAATCATCCTCCACAATGCCAGTTTCTTTTGGCTTCTTTCCTGTGCCTGTTTGGCTTTGCACTTTTCCTCTAAAGTTGTGGCTGGGATTCTCAGTAATCCTGCAGTGTTGCTCTGACTCTGCTGAGATGAAGGGTCTCCCGCCAGCCTCACTGGGAGCAGACTCAGAGCAGGGCCGAGTTTTCCTGGGTATCCTGCCTTATCCTACAGCAGAAACAGCCTGGAGTTGCTCTGGGTCCTCCAACAAACAAAAGGTGATTGGCTGTGACTTTCCCAGAAAATCAGAAGGGCTTCAGACACCCTTTCCCACCTGTCCAAGCCTGAGTGTTACTTGTTACATCTCTAATTAGGAGTTAAAATAGAGAAGATGGAAACAGTTTTTAGTGAAAGAAATTCATACGCAAAAAGGAAACTAGCTGTATCCAAAACGTATTCAGAATCATATATATAGATGTGGAATCAGAATCCTGTACATATATATATACACACACACATACATATATAAAATCATATAAATTCAGAATCAAGGCAATGTGTACTTGCTGCCCACAAATCCAACTGTATCCTCAAAAGAAGGGTGGCAGGCAGGTCGAGGGAGGTGATTCTCCTCCTCTGCTCCACTCTGGTGAGACCCCACCTGCAGTGCTGTGTCCAGCTCTGGGGCCCTCAACACAAGAAAGACATGGACCTGGTGGAACTAATCCAAAGGAGTCCACAAAGATTATCAGAGGGTTGGATATTCACCTCTCCTATAGAGTTAGGCTGAGAAAATTGGGATTGTTCATCCTGGAGAAGAGAAGACTCTGAGGAGACCTTAGAGCCACTTCCAGAGCCAGGTAAAAGAGCTGGAGAGGGACTTTGGACAAGGGCATGGAGTGATGGAACATGGGGGAATGGCTTTAAACTAAAAGAGGGTAGGTCTAGGTTAGATATTAGGAAGAAACTTTTCCCCTTGAGGGTGGTGAGGCTCTGGAACAGGTTTCCCAGAGAAGATGTGTCATCCCTGGGAGTGTTCAAGGTCAGGTTGGACAGGGCTTGGAACAACCTGGTCTAGTGGAAATGGTCCCTGCCTGTGGCAGGGAGGTTGGAACAAGATGATCTTTAAGGTCCCCTCCAATCCAAACCATTCTGTGATCCTATGAGTCTACACCCTCTGCCCCAAACTTCCATGTATGTAAGTCATGGGAACAATACACTTGTTCACACTCAGAGAACCAAGAGGAGTCTGCAGAGAAGTCACAGGACTCCAGCACTTGCAGTCCTCAGGATCCTCCAAGGCCAGCTCTGGTTCAGCCTTTTGCCAATTGATTGCTGTGATCCTTCCCGAGCTCCTTTGCAGGGAAAATCAGACAATTGGTGCTCCAAAACCCACTAAAGTGATGGGAAGCCTTGGTCTGGCATCCAGCTTTGTGCAAAACCTTCATGCAACCTGTGTTAGTGATTCAGTTCCAGGCCAACCAACAGACATTAGATTTCTGTCCCTTATAGCTCTTTCCCAAAAATCTGCCTACTTGTGTGCCATTGTTTTATATTAAAGGTTAATCTTAGTTACAAGCTCTGAGATGGACCCCTCATTAGTAACCATGAACTTCAACAGCTTCAGATCAAGTTGGTTTTTACTTCTAATTTTTCAAAAGAAAAGAGCTTTGTAGAATTTCACCCTTCTCATATTTTCCTTGCTTGTGCCTAAGTAGTCCTCGGAGGGACTTATAAGAGGTGTGCACTTGTAAGAATGTGTTCTTGTAGCAATAAAACAAAAGATAACCACATCTAAATGCAGCTAACACTCATTAATCTATTGTGAACTGGAAGTTCAAGAAGTCAGTCATTATGTATGGACAGTTTTATACCAGGCATCAGTATTGCTTGGCATGGGTCCTTCTTTAATTGCATTATACAAACATAACAGAAAATTGACCCAAAGGGAGAAAACAATTTTATCCTTAGAACACTCTCCTGACTAAGTACAGAGCTTTTAATTAAATTCCCTATACAAAGTGACTGCCTGTCTCTCATGTTGAGCCTAATTGATATCAAAGCCATCCTTAAAATCAATATTTTTTTCTGGAAAAAAGAGCAAATACCCTCTCCACCCCAACAGAATTCAATAAATAATTTGATAGTACTTGACTCCTAACTGTAATCTTTGTCTCATTTGAGCAGAATATAAAGTGAAAATTTGTCCCCACCGCCCCCCAGCATCCCCATTGCATCACAAATCAGGCGCCACCAAATGTCACTATTCCTCCTCAGCAGGTCTGCTCTTCCCATTTATTTCAGCACACCACGCTGAGTGAGGGAGGAATTTGAAACCTCCAAGTGGCAACACATTTAGGTGGCTTTTGTTACCTATTTAATATTTTTCACTTATTCATGATTACGGTTGCAATTGGATCCCATTAGAAGTCTCAGGAAGATCAAAGGCTTGCTAGAGCAGGCAGTAGACAAACCCACACTCCTCCAAGGCTGCTGGGGAGAGCTTGCAGTGCTCTGTGCCCCAGCTGCAAACCCCTAAGCAGGTGCCTAACTCTACTCCTAGAAAAAGAGGTGTGTGGGTCCCTGCAAGATGGGATCCTGCTTCAAGATGGCAAACACCCAAATCAAAGACCAGGTCTTGTTCCTCACCTCTGCTTTCTCCTCTCCTTCATCTCTCCTTCTTGCTCTGTGCAGGGACCCTGTCAATCTATCTCGTCAGAGCTGGCAAGAGAGTTGGCTCCCTTTGCCAGGAGCAGCTTATAAAACCGAGGGAAGGGAGCAAGAGAATTAAGCTAAATAATAGGGTGGTTGGTTTGGGGCTTTTTATAATTATTCAGCCAGATTTAGTGAAGCGCAGAGCTGAAAGCCTGGCATCGATTATTGCCCCACCAAAAAGATGGTCTAACCATAAGTCAAAGAAGAGTCACCATGTGCAGTGCATTTGCAATGTCTGCTCCTGATAAAAGCAGGAATAATCTCCGCAGAGACCATTGCCTAGCAAGGGAGCACGGACTTGAAAACTCAGCCCTGATCTCCAGTTTCTCTCTGTAATGTCTCTCTGTTGATATTGGCCCTCAGGGACTCTTGCTACAAGCACAATTTTCTTTCAAGAGTGTATGCTAATCAAGGCATTAGGGGTGTATTTATGATCTCTGGCTGACTGTGGCAGGTAAGATTGGGAGGGAAGTGATACCGAGTCTGCAGGCAGATCACACTCATAAAGCATGATTTTGTGCTTCCCCTGCACCGTGACACCCTGAAGCAGGGGGATTAGCATAAAGAGAAACCCGCCTCAGTGTTATTGGAATAAAATTTCATCCACGACCCAGGCAGCCGAGCCAGCTCCACAGACCCAGCAGCGTGTTTGTGCATCAGAATAACGACCTGAGAGAGGAATTCCTCTGCAAACAGCAAGGCAGCCTGCTGTCCTGGGTCTGGGGAAGGAGCAAGGCTGGGGGAAGGCTGGTGGCATGGAAAGATTATGTTATTTTACTTCACTGTCCTTTATTCCAAGAAAACATCATTCATATGCTGAAGTCTATTTTGCTTCCAAAGTGGTTTTGTGCCCTCACGCCTTCCTGTAGTCCAAGCCAGAAGCAAACCCTGCTGGTTGCAAAAGCACACGGGAGCCAGCTAGCCCTACTGAAACATCTTTTTTTGGGGGGGTGTTCTCTTTGGGGTCTGCATCCCAGCCCTTTTCTGCTGCTGTCTTTGGCAGATGAACACCATCAGAGCACCGTGTGAGGGTGTTTGTGCACATCTGGGACCGCAGCTGCCCATGGGGAGCGGAGCCAGCGAGCAGAGGGCCCTGGTGGCTGGTGTGTGTTCAAACCCAGCGCCATCCCTCACCCCACATCAGCTTGTTTCAGCCCCACGCAATATAAATGAAATATTTAGCGGAGGCTGGCCGTGCCAGGGGAAAGGGAGAAGGGCTGGGAATAAATATTGACGGGGAAGTGTAAGGCTCGCGGGAAGTCAGGTGGAGGTGTCGCTGGTTTATAGGCTCTGCTAAACGATCAGAGCCTGACTCTGCTCTCAGCTGCCGCGGCGTGAATCTGAAATAACTCTGCCCCTGTTTGAGTTACACCACCTCAAAACTGCTGCTCATGAGCCTCTGTCCAGTGGGGTTGAGTATTTCAGTGCTGTCAGGAAGAGCCAGACCCCCCCTTCCCATTAATATTTATGCAGTACTCCTCAGGCGTCTTTGGAAGAGCCACCATAAAATTTCTGTTGCTGTAGGGAGAGCCCTGAAAGAACAATTTGCAGGCAGTTATCATCATTATTAGACATGGTAATTGAATTAGTAGTTATTTAATTATTATTATTAGTGCAATAAATACTCCTTGCCCTCCTTGGTCCTTCAGAATGAAGCCTGAGGAAGTCCCAGTAAGTGTGAAGAGCTCCCTTTGGAGACAGTTGTTAGGAAAACACTGCAGCGAAAGAAGAACCAGAGGAAATATCCACACCCACCCAGCAGGCAATTTCTGCACACTTTAAAATATCACTGAAGATGCCACTTCCAGAGGTGTGTTTTGATGCAGGGAGGAGTTACATGCTAGCCAAAATTGCTGATTTATATGTGTGTATATATACTGGGTTTCGCTTCATTGAATATATGGCACACAGCTCCCCAGTGTCACCAGTTAACTCCTCCAGGCACAAGTTGCTTGGAGTTAGGAAAAACATTTATTTCCTGATGGAGGCTGTGTGGTGACAACAGAGCCTGAGAGGGAAAGCAGGTGGAAAGAAGGGTCCATCTTGGCCAGTGTTTAACACGAGCCCAAGAGATAAGTGTTTGCAGTGCAGCATGCCAAAGCCATGCGGGGAGATTTGTCTCCTACCCAAGCTAATGATGGAGCAATGTCACCATATGCGAGGTTAGCTTCCAGCAGCTCCTCACTTTTCCAGCATGAATGGAGGGTGACAGCTTGTGTATTAGACAAATTACTCCTCTCTTGAAAGCAGCCGTCTCAATGATATCCAAGTGCCTTCTTCACTCTCTCTTCACTGAACAATTTCTGCCCCATCATTCAAAGCTCTCTGCAATGAGAGGGTGGTTGGTGAGCAAAGCTCACAGTGATGATCCTTAGCTCCCAGCCAGTCCTTCCCGAGGCTATGCCTGGCCCAGCGACCACAGCAGGCTGCCATCCATCCTCCCATCTCCCTGCCAGCTGGCATCCACATGGGCAAACACTCTTCTTCTGAAAAGAAAGGGAGGCCACATCCCAGCTGCCTGCTGAGAGCAGCCCTGCAAGCTCCAGCTAGGGAGGGAGGGGACACCACCAACACCTCCTGGAAGGGGTTTCAGCCAGGCTGTGGACCTGTGTCTGGGGCTGGGTGATGGGGGGCATCTCCAAACGTTGCATGTTGGATTGGTTTCCTCATCTTGGGGCTGCTCCTGGGAAAGTCTCCAAAGAAGCAGATCCATCAGCACAGTGTAAAAGTGATGGGGAATTGATATCCTCAAGGAAAGCCTTAGCGGTGGCCTCAGGCAGCAAGTTCAGTCCTTGTCCTGGGGGCAAGAACAGGAAGGCAAACAAGCTCCTTAAAAACACCATGTCCCTGGGAGCACTTTGGTGGAGAAGAACTTTGTTCACTGTTTTCAGTTTTCAGAGACAGATGGTGGCTCCCCTTGCAAGCTCAAAATTTTAAGGTATTTTAGACATTAAAGACTGATCTCAGTTATACCTGAGTTCCCGCTGGTCATTGCCTGTGCATACTGCATGAGGGCCACCCAGCTGCTGATGACAACCATCCTGTGAAGAAGCCCCCTCTCGGGCTGCCCTCCTTTGAGGACAAACCTGGAAGTCCCATCAGCCAGATGTTGTTGGGGGTCTGCTGCTCCATGTTAGCCTCTGGTCATCTGCATTTGCTTTCGGCTCACATCATCTGGCACATCTTCCAGGCACCACCCAAGTCCTCATTCTTGGGTTTTCTCTTTGCCTATCACTTCTGCCCTTCTCTTTGCCCCCTCCTGAAGCTCATGCTGCTGCTCTCTGTCTCCAGGACATCACTATGGATAGTGCATTGCCCTCTAATGGATAGATTTCAAACTCCTGCATCCACCAGAACTTTTGGTAGGATCTTTAGACCAATTAATGAGGCAGGAGACCTGCTAGCTATATCCAGATCTCTTTATATTCCCTGTTTCCCTTGAATCAAAATAAAATACCTTTCTTTTTTTCCCATTTTTTTTTCTTTTCTTTTTTTTTTTTTAATAGCACAGACATCAGACTGGATCTTCCAGCTATTTTTATGAAAATGCAGAGGAAATCTGTGCCAGTATGAACTCTGGTTCCTTCATGTCCATGAATGCTTTAATTGGCTTCAGAGTTAGGAATGCATTAACAAAGCTGATTTCTGTGATTCCATGCATCTGGATTTCAGGGTGGGTTTTGTTTTTTTTTTTAGCTTGCCTAATCCTGCTTAAAGTCTTAAGATTTATTTGTATGTTTATAAGACACAGCTTTTCTCATTATATGTATGTTATAGTCACCATTAAAGTAATACAAACAAAAGGAAAAACAGAATGGACTTGCAAGCAGCTGATAATTAATTACAGAGGACTTTTGAAAGGGTGGCTTAGCATCTTAAGCAATTCCTTTTGCTGCCAGATACATGGGCTTGTTTTATAAACTACAATCAATCTGCCATTGGGGGGGAAACTACAAAATGAACTTAGTCATCTGAGCTCATTTTCAGTTTCAAAAACTGAAAGGCTTTGGAGTATAAAGTACTCTCTTCTTTTAATGTCAGTAAATAAGTTGATTTGTTTATATGGTTTTGGATACAAGTAAACTGCTTGCCATTTAAATAAGTTCAATCAGCTGTGAAAATTGACATTTTTAACCATAAAATCAGACTTCATCCTACCATGATATTAAATATTAAGGAATCATTTAAAGGACAGTATACATTTCAGAAACCTGCCTGGAGACATGAATGCCAATTTCTGCCATTCAGAAGTATGTACCAAAAAAAAAAAGGCCTCTTGGCTGGAGGCCTGCTGCTCTGTAAAAGCCACTTTACAGACTTATTCCAACATGGTAAATCATCGCTGCTTTAAGGAGACATTCAGGCTTCACATTCAGTCCTTGTGTGTCGAAAACAAATCCTCAAGGAGGACGGATGGAAAAAGGGCATTGTGTGCTGATGCTGTCCCTGATGGCATGTCCAAGGCTGTGGGAGGCTCAGGCAGGGCTCAGCATCCTCTGCTCCCTGGGGCCAGGGGTTTTGCAAGCCTGGGAGGCATCTGCCTTCCTGTGGAAGTGAGCACTGGGATTTCCAGCTCCGCTCGCTCATCCCTGTGACTGCACTTGCAAGTTGGAAATTGGACATTCCTGCTGCTTTCAGGACTTCAGAGGTCTGCACATACTCCTCTGCCCCCCACTTTTTTTTTTCTTTTCTTTTCCTTCCTTTTTTCCCCCATTTCAATCAAATTTTGGGGACAAAAAACCACCCTGTGCTGGTTCTGACCAGGCTTACAACTGACACAGCTCTTCACAGCTCAACACCCCTGACATCCTGCCTGTGCCAAAGGGGGCTCATTGTGTCAGGGGTTTCGTTCTGAATAGGACAAAGCAAAACAGCAAAGCACTGGGATTACTGGGCTGCTGAAGGGAGACAATGGGGAAACAAAACTCAGGCCGGAGACACATTTATTTTTCGGAGGGGCATGGCTGCCCTTACACAATCCCTTTTTTAAAGCTCTGTGAAGTTTCTCTAACACAATCCAGTCCTGCAGCCAGGCAGAAATCCAACGCATCCAAAACATTTTTCATTCCATCTTTAATGTGAAAAATGTGCACTCGTTTACTACTGTGAACTGCAAGTGTATTTAAGGTATAGGAAGTTTTAACAGCAGGCTTTGGGGTGTCTGTGCCTGAGAGCCTCTGGGTGTTTCAAGCACAGAATGATGATGGCAGTCAGCTCTTCCCATGCAGGTTTTGGTGATCTGCTGCCTGCTGACTGAGCACATCTCTGTCATTTCCTGTCCCATTCCGGCTCAATTTTGCATTTCCACCTTGATTTTGGCTCTATTTCCCCCCATATAAGTTTTTCTGACTGGGGGCAAGGTGAGGGTGGATCCCTCTCTTTCTGCCTGTGGTAGGGACTGACATCTGCAGTGGGGTGAAAAAGGGGTGTTAATTCGGGGGTGATGGGGGTGCTGTTAGAATCAGGGTTTGCTAGCTGCTGGGGATTCACGCTGTGACTGTGGTTTTTTCCCAAATTTTCTCTGGATCACCCCTCCTGTGCTGGAAGCTGACCTTGTACCCATCCAGGAGCATTGAATGCTGTCTCATTTGTGACAAGGGCTGGGTATGATCCCCCCAGATGAGCCTGAGGGATTCATTTCCTCTTAGCTTCCTACATGCCAAGCTGTGACTCTCTCTCTGCCCTGGGCATAATGGGAAAAATGCTGGAGAGAGAGCATTAACCCATCCCGTGGGGCTGCTTGCTATAGGGCTGGCTCTTGGCACTCCTTTGTTCCCCTACAAAGGCATGTGGGATGGGGGAAGCCAATCCCATCATAAGTAAACAAATGCGCTGAGTTAAATTTTTTAAATGGAGTCATAAATAAAGAACTATCATTGGAGAAATCCCTAAAGACACTGTTTTTGCTAAGGTTTTTTTTTTTTTTAATGTTGGCAGCTTCAGCAACTTTTGCAGAGATGTCAGAGTAAATAGCCTGCGATCCTACAGCATCTTATAAAAGTCTTTAACAACAAGGAGATTTTTATGCTTTCATATTATATGTGTTCCTAATAGATATTCCGTTCATGTCTCCTTATTTTATGTAGTGTGGAAAAAAATAATAATCCCTGTCTGCAGCATATCTCAAAATGTACATCTTTAGCAATTTCTGACTTAAGAAAAAAAGAACTAGATGCCTTTTGGACAGAAGATGATCAGGGGTTTCTGGAATTTGGAACATCCCTTAGCTTCTGCACCAGCCATAAAAGGGTGAGGGAGAGAAAAAGAGGTTTATTCTGTTTAACTTAGCAAACAGAAATTTACTTGAGACTTAATCGCACCGGGCAGGTAAATTTCCTGATACACTATTAGAAGGCTCTTTCATCTTGCAGATTAAAGGCTACGTGGGGAAGATGTTGCACAGTGAGGTAAAGGGTGCATCAACTCTCCTGGCTCAGTAAGTACAAGGAGGCCCATTTCACTTTCAGAGTGGAGTAAATTTTCCTCATGAGTAGAATTACTACAAGCAACGTTAGTACAGTGTGCTATATATTTACAGATTGTGTTTGGGATAGGGGTGTTTTCCCCCCAACAGAAAGAAGTCAAATCCATGATGAAATCAAAACCAGCTGAAAGTTGCATATCTCAAAATTCAACCTAAAAATGAGCATGCACACATAACCATAGGCATTTTTAGCTCCTGGAACAACTTACCTAAATTTCCCATCATCTGACAGCTTTAAATCAAGTCTGGATATGTTCCTAGAAAATACACTAAATTAGCTAAAAGTCAAGAGTCTGATTCGTGATTCCCATAGGGAGAATCTGCAGTCTACATTGTGAGGGAGGTGAGACCAAATGGGCAGAATGGTCCTAGAGATGCTGAAGCCAAAGAACAACGTGTTCCACACTGCTCTCAACCAACTTCATCTCCCTGCAGAGGGAGTGACTCCATAAATCTTGTTTACATCCTTGTGGTACCAATCCCTTTTTTCAGAGTTGAATTCCTTCACCAAAGCTGGCAATGAACTTTTGGGGTTAAGGTAAATACAGATTTTCTGGAACTGCTGATCCCATTTTGTGCACAGGTCCAGCTCGAAGGGTAGGTGCTGCCAAGAGGTGCCCACTTTTTCAAATCACAGTTCCATAAAACTGCAGGAGCTGTGCTGGCTGTGCAGAGACACAACTCAAACCTTGCCTGTAGCAGATCTACCTCCAGTCCTCTCTGAAAAGGGTTTTTCTCTTTTCCTTCCCATATCACCAGAAGCTCAGTATTTCCTTTAATGCTGTCAATAGCCAGACTGCTGCTTCCATGACTGTGTTTGCCCTGTTCAACATTTTCAACTTTTCTTTCATGGATGTCTCTTGTCTTCATTTCAGGCTATTATCAAATCCATGCAAACTCACAATGGAGTTACACACAACACCTTTCAATGAGGTAGGAATCATCCCAGCTGCAATTGCATGTGGTTTTGCTGCACAGGCATGTCCTTTGTACTGCACAGATAAACTTGGAGACATTGTTAAGGCAGAGAAGGAGTTTGGCAACTCTACCAAACCTGGGGCAGTGGCTGCAAGTGAGATGGAGGCCTAATGAGCTTGGGCAGATCTCTGTGCTCCTGTGGATACTGGAGGTTTGATTAAAGCCAGGGCACCAATGGGGCCTGCATAGTCAAGCCAGACCATTCAAAAGTCGATCTGGCATTTCCTATCACTCCACATGTTCATTCTATAGTGTTCATAAGACAGTCTAAAGAGGGTGAAGTCTGGGCCAAAGGAATGACATCCTAGAATTCAAGATAATTTCCTAACAAGCCAATCTCTTGCACTATGGAATAATTTCCAGCGACAGCTTTGTTGCTTAGAGCATTTAAATCTAGATCTGGAAACCATAAAAATCAGCAATAGGATATGACCACCCAAAAGACAACCTCCAGCTCCATTTATTTGAACCATGAACACAAAAATGGTGCTGGTGGTGCCTTAAATGGCTACCTAGAAAGAGAGACTAGACAGGAATAAAGGAGTAAAAGTGGTATTTATTTGAAAGGCCTTCAGGTGCACACTTGGGGCTCTAGAGGTCCTGCCTCGGTGGATTCCAAAATGGACATCCCAGATCACGAGTGTTTTATAACAACCTAAATTCACTAACTAGAATTTAGCTAATGATGTGATTTCTTCCAGCTTTCCCCCCTCTTTTCAAGAGGATGGTTTACAGTTCTTGTTTCCGGGTGTCTTTGAAGGGCGAGTTAGAGGTTTTGATATGTCTATCTCAGCCCAGAGAACAGCATTTAACAAGCTATAGAAAACTTCAGAGTTACACTAGCAGTACAGGGTTTGAAAATGATAAATGTTAAAACCTAAGGCATCGATGGATTTGCCATCCTGAGTAATTCTGAGGCCATTCCTGGCAGGTGGCACTGGCCCTGTTCTGCAAGACTACTCAGACACCACCCTCCCCACTCCATAGCTTATGACTGCTACCAGCTACTGAGACACATTTCTCGAGCAAGCTGAACAAAATGGTTCAAATCTTCTGCTGAGCCATGAGGAAGTCATTGTTCCACCAGGATGTAACAAGGGATGATTTAGATTACGCTGTTCATGTCTGTGCTGGCCATGCTGGTTTGGCATCCAAGGGCACTTAAGCATTAAGAGGGCTTTTTGCACAAACAGCAGGGTAATAGGCAGGAGTTTTTAAGCACTTCTAAAATCTCTGCAGACAAATTTATATCTTCAGTGCACAGAGCTTCAGGAATTATCTTGGTGGTTACAGTGTCTTTGAAGCGCAGAACATCCTGGATACCAACAGCAAAAGGCAAGTACCAGCTGGAAGTAGATGGAATTAGGGTTGTTTGGCTGTGTGGAGATGTGAAGTCAGGCTGGGTTCAGACAAGGACCTTCTTGTTAGATCGTGATTTTCTTGTTTACACAGTTCTGCATTAGCACTTTCTGATCCAGCAAATCTGTTGCAGCTAAGCCACATGTGTGCCTGCTTGTAATGGTTGGTATAAAAAGAGTTGGGAGCTCAGCAGTGACCAAAGGCACAGATATCCCTTGCCCACTCCCAGAACTGAGGAATATGCAGCTGGAACAATACACCAGGGACCCAAACTTAGGTTCCCTAGAGGTTCCCTAGACAAAGTAACTTTTGTATATCATAGTTCTTAAAGTTACAGTCGGCAGACCATGGAAACACCAGTGGGTCTATAAAAATCACAGATCCTCTTAAAGGGCCTCTGAAGAAAGCAGAAACAAATAGGCTGAATATGGGCTGACTTCCTGATTTGTCTCCCTTCTGTTTATCAGGACCCACACCCTGTCTCATTCCCTTTATGCTCGTCCTACATCAAATGGCAGAATAGCTACTGAGTAAATCTGTCATTATGACCTTACTTACCTTTTAGACTGACTTTCCTGTTGGATGCCATTAGAGGAATCCTAATTTGCAGACCTAAGGCGACTTGGGTGATTTGTGTTGATATGAACCAAAGCTTGTGCATTTTGAAATGCTGCAATCAAATAATGCCATCTGTACTGGGGAGTCTGTAGCAGGCTGACTTGCAGTTGTCTTTTTGCAGTAATTATGGAACTGCCTTGGTATGGAGTTGCATTTTGGCTGAGGTAAAACTTGGTCCCCACATCTTTCAGCTCCCTTGCAAGAGAAGATCTGCAAACCCAGTGGAAAACTTGGCATTTTGCTTTTTAATGATTTCTAGGAAGACTGACCACTTAGTGACAGAGTCTCCTACTGTTTTCAAAATATCTCCAGTCTTCTATACTTCAGTATCCCTGTAAGCTTCCAAGCTGAGAGGAAGGTATTTTTNTCATCTTCTTCTCTTAGTCTTCCAATTCAAGCCTTGCCCAAACTCATGATAATGAAATGTGGTGTTGCCTGATTTCTTCCTGCACAGCATTTAAGTGGGATACAATGAAACCTTCATCAACATGAACAATTAAAATTAAATTTCCCTGCTGCTTATTTGTGCTGTAATTTGAAACTATAGGCAAAGATTTTTTTTACAAACTGGATTTCCAAGCATCTGGGTTTGAGATCTGAATACAGGTTAATAATGGTTTTCTAAATGTTAGTCTGCTACTCCTGTAACTCGTGAGGTTTGCTTAGTAGTTCTGAAAAATCAGATCCATTTCTAAAATGTGTTGCCAGACAGAATTTGATATCTATAGTTAAAGTTCATTAGACTGAAGCCAAAAAAAAAAAATCCCCGTCTGGTTTGGTGCAAAGCTCTTTTTCCCCTGAGTGCCTTTGGCTATGAGTTCTGCATATTCTAATTTTAAAGTATCATTCATTTTCTATTTGGTGATAAATGCTTTCCTGTGTAAGAGTCTTTTGATTGCTCTGCTAATTAAAGTGGATAGTTTCCTTTTATGTTAGGTGGCTGGGCTTCTGGGTAACTGCAGTTTGCAGGGAGCAGCCAAGGTTACATGGCAGTGTTTATTACCTTTGCTCTCATCACCGATGGGTACATGTTCTGCAGCTCCAAATTCTCACTAAGAAAATGAATTAAGAAAATGAGGAATTTGTCATTTTGAAGCTTTTTGGTCTCCCTTTCCTAGAAATGGCTTTTTATCTCTTTGCTTTCCCAGCTTCATTACACTTTGAGAAAGTTTTGATGACTTAAATGGCACAGAGACAGAAGTGGGAATGGAACTTCCATGTTGTCTTTTTTTCCCCCCTCTGAGCCTGTTTTGGTCAGCATAGATACTTGTGATAGTGGCACATGAAAGTGCTTGGGAACTCTTTCTGTGAATGCTGGTTTAGTTTCTAAATGACACTGTGCCTTTTCTTCTGCACAAATTCCTGTCTCTTGATCTGAACTCCTCTGGCAAGTGCAGGGGACTTGATATGAAATATTAGAGAAAACACCTGGAATGGGACAGAAAGCGAATATCTATGTCCAGTCAGGGCAATCTACTCAGAAGAAAACCTCTGTGGGTGGAGATGCAGCTGCCACCCAGGTTGTTCTTCCAGGGTGAACTTCTGTCATGGAAGGAGGCCTCAAAATATCTCAGGTGAGTGTCTGACAAAGGGAACTACAATAATCAAAGGGCACTACAATAATCGAAGAGAACTACTGTACAAGCAAAACCCTTTCCAGTGAATGGGACTCATTGAATGCCCAACAAAAGATCCAGGGGAAGATGTGGTAGTTTGGGGGTCTCTCTGGAAGGATGTTAACCAGATTTTCAGGGTTCCTACAGGTCTGTAACTGTGATGGTGTGTCTGTGCCATTGGGATATTTAACAGCTTTCTCACTGTCAAGGTGATCAGGAATTCTTCTGATGGTATGGAAGAGTTTTTGGTGAGGGGGAAGGTTCCTATTGGTTTTAAAGTCTATGTAAGCTGGTGTTCAGAAATGATGTTGTTTAGGAAAGGACACTGACCTCAAAGGCCACCTACAGAGCCTGTGGCTAAAGTGATCTCAACAGACACAACAGTATCAAAAAAAATGGAACAAAGTTCGGGTTTAATCATGATGACAGCTCTTAAGGAAGATCTGCCAGTTGTCTTCAAGAGAAGCTTGGAGATATTTAGAGGCCTAGACTGACTGATCTTCTCTGAATGCTAATTATCCATTTCAGACCCCTGTTTCCCATGTCCTGAGTAGTGGCAGAAATTGTCAGCCTTGCAGGGCACTTCAGCAAGGGAAAGCCACCATGGATGCAATGCCTGTGGACATGGCAACTTGTTTCAGACAGACCCCTGAAGCAGCAGGAGCCATAAACAGAAAACCCTGTAACAGCACCCTTTTCAGACTGCACGGGAGTAGAGGAAACCCAAACTGAAACTCTTTAGATTTCAATGTTTTGATCCTCACAGGACGTCAGATAAGCTGAGCTGTGAAAAATTAAATCACCCTCCCAAACTGTACAGGCTTTTGAGATTAAGGGTTTGAAAGGCAATGTGTGCTGATACCTCCATAACCACATCTTCTGCTTATCATGTGAGGGAAAAAATAAATACAAAAATAATTTTGCCCTGTTATTGGAGATGTAGCTCTCTGCCTGCCCAGGTTAAGGTGCTGGGGGGCAAGGTGAGATCAGCAACCTTCTCCTTTGTACCCCCAGCAGCAGATTGCATGGCACATCACATTTGATATAAAGCTACACTGTGCATACTGTTTTGACTCATGAACAGCAACCAGGACTTTCCTTATATAACCCAGGCAGTACCTATTGTCTATATGATTTCCCCAGAACCATCTCTCCTGTTCTCCCTGAGGCAGAGCCACTGTGTGAATCACCAACAGGATTAAAGGAGCTGCTGTAGTCTTCATGTTCTTCACTTCTGCAGATGCGCCCCTTCCTTAGGAGCAGAAACAAAGAGCTCAGACCTCAGGAACCTGCACAGCACAGCCTTCAGTCTCCAGTCTTGTTTACACAGTGTTTCTCTTTTCTAGGGGCTGAAAGAAAGCCATCACCTTCACCTGCAGGGGTGCCAGTGCACCTAACAGGAGGGATCATGACCCTGATTCCAAGTATTTTCTCTGCAGTTGCAGTGACAGGTGAATATTACTACATCTTCGAAGCCAAGACATTCTCAGGTGGGTGCCTTTAAAATTCCCCTCGTTACACACTGTGAGATGGAGCTCAGGATTTTGCCTTTGGACCATCCCTACCCACCAGCTGTAATCGCTGAACAGTGAGTCTGACTCTGTGTGCCCTGTTTTGAAACCTCTCTTAAAAAATGGAGGGACCCAGGGGAAAAAAACCCACACTGCAACAGACAGGAGTCCAACACCCTTTCATTCTGGCTGTAGTAGCTGTAACAAGCTGCCATTCACTACAGGCAGCCTTACATGGAAAACAAATGTTCATTTTCCAGGTATCCTCTTGTGGGTAGGATCCTCTCCGCCCTGTGGAAGTTAATTTGCTATTTTAGAAGTGCCACTTCAGGGTAATATGCTGCTAATAGGTAGCCAGCAGGTCCTGAAAACAAATATTCAACCAAATAATTCTAGAAAGCAAAATATTCTATCTGCTTATATGTTTTATAGGATATATCTCTGGATATTATGGAGTCCCCATGAATCCTCCTAGTAATGCTTTTTAAGGCTGGCTGCATTGGCTCACTGCAGTCACAATTCCAGAGCCCCTGTAGAGCTGATGTGGAGCAGGGGAGCTCTTTAACAGATGCTTTGATTCAGAAGGTGGAAAAGAGGAGCTGCTTGTAAGGCACAGGGAAAGCTACTGTGGGAGGACTTTTTGAGTGTTCAGGTAGCCTACCAGCTCAGCACTTGTCTGTCTGAGGCAGCAAGTTTAGGCATGGGAGAAGAGACTCAGGCCAAAACTCTGCCACCAACATGTGGATGAGAAGCTGTTGCAGACCACGGGGACAAGTGCTGCTCTCCAAGTCTTCAGTCAGGGTTAGAAGTCCCTTTCTGTGATTCCCTGATCTTATTATAGGATGATTACCGTGAAGTTTAGGAGAAACATTTTATTATTCCCTATTTCTTTTCAGCATAGCTGAGATCTGCAGCCTGGTATGTTTGCTCTGAATGACTGAGTCCCAAGGTCATTGGGTAGTGCCATAGCAATCATCAGCAGTTCTCCTGAAGCCAGAAAAGCTGGACTTGCACAAACCAGGTTCAAGATTTCTTGGTCTTGTAATGACTAAGTGAGATGTCTCCATTGGAACTGAGCTATCCATCACTGAGATTTTCAGCAGAGGTTGCATGAAGGTTTTTGGTCTGTTCCTGCCTTGGGAAGTCATAGGTCATAAAAGGCTTAGGTTGGAAGAGACCTTAAAGATCACCCAGTTCCAGCCCCGCTGGAATAGGCAGGGACACCTTGCATTAGACCAGGTTGCTCAGATCCCTGTGCAGCCTGGCCTTAAACATTTCTAGGAATGGGACATGCACAACTTTTCAGGGAAATCTGTGCCAGGTCCTCACCACCCTCATAGGAAAGAAGGACCAGAGTTGAACTTACCTTCATACAGATGTGTCCTTACCTCCTCCAGTTCTGATAACCACGAAAGCCTTGTGCCATTGTGGGGATTTTTCCTCCTCTGTGAGAAGATAAACTCATGGTCAGGCCCACAGCTGTGTGTTTGTGATCAAGAGGAAAGAGTTCTCATCGACTTTGATGAACATTTGTTTGTGTTTCCTACCACGCAGCCCCGAGAGGTAAAAAGCAAGTCCTGGAAGAAGTGATGTTTGGTGTTCACATCACATCAGTAACAGCTCATTATGGCATGCAGAACAAAGTGAGCTGGATGATTTTCCTTGATGTGGACACTTCTCTATAGGATTTTTGGTGACACCCTTGTTAAAGGTCAGACAGAGCCCTTAAATGCATTGCTAACTCTATGAGCAGCACCACGAGGAACAGGCGAGTTTGCTACACCAGGAGTGCAACTGTAAAGAATTTCAAATCAATATAGGTCTAATCTAACTTGAACTGAGCTTTAGGGATTAATTAAATCTTAATTACAGATCAAACCACACAGCCACAGTTATTTCTAAATTCAGAGGATGAGCATTCATGTGAATGCTGGAAACTAAGTATCACCTTTTTGCATTACTGTTATTAAAAATTACACATTCATAACCTTTTCAGTTGTAAATTATTAATGTGTGTAGTTATACTTTCAATTAAGACAAACTCTTAGGGACACATTCTACTACTGTTATTTACCTTGGGCCTTTTTCCATCAGGAGTTCTCTTAACCTCAGTGGGCTGGTTTCTGTGATAAAGATATTATTAATTTATTTTTATTTTTGGAAGTGTGCATAGCATGTTAGACCATATATTCAACAAGGGAACATTTGAATCCAAAATAACTTGAAATGTAGAACTGACAGGCAAGAAGACACAAATTAATAGAGAAGAAAGAGCAATATAGGAAAAGGATGGAAAAGCAAGGTGATAAAATTTATGGCTAACATCACTCCTGTGTCCACAATAGGTGATAAAGAATTTCTGAAGGTCACAACTGAAATAGGCCAGTGGACAGCATGAAGGGACCTGACAAGTCAGTGTTAGCAGCAGCCTTATTTTGTGGGCTTAGCTGTGGATCAAGGTCTTACTTTGTTAGGCACCATATAAACCCACATCAAGGTGAGAGACCTTGCCCTCCTATCCTTCAGTTAAACCATGGCTGTTGAATGGAAAATAATCCATACAGAAGGGGTAGCAAGGAATCTGAGAACGCTTATCAGTTGCAGATGCAGCACTATCATAAGTCTGCTGCAGTGATAGATGGCAGGAGGTCTCAGGGCAATTTAAAGGGACTTCAAAAGGTTTACAAAAAACTTCTATTCATCACAAAGATTTTAATTACGGAAAAAAACCCTCCTGAGTTATGTTAGCTTATATTGGCTCAATACCAGTCCTCTATGGGGGTTAGTGAATGTTTATCTCTGCAGCCACTAATTACAGGTGCCTCCTCCACCCCGGAGGACCTGAACTGCTGGCAGCAATGTGAGGTATTTTGCAACTCCCTGTTTGGAGTATTGCATTGGAAATATGAGCTCAAAGGGGAAATGCCCTTGCTTAAAGCTTTAGAAACAATGAATTATTTTAGTAATGGCATTGACCAACAGAAAGTATCTCTGAATCATTATTGCACCCATCTCACTTGAGTTTTCAGCTCGGGTGCAGCTTCTGTCAAACAGGCAAACAAAAGGTTAGGATGTGTAAGAAATGGGATGGAGTAAATTTCAGTGTGGTATAAAACCAAGGCTTCTCTCTCATCTGGAATGCTATAAGTCACTGCCAAGGGAATTAAAGGATGTTCAGATAAGGATGACAAGAATAATTTGAGACTTGGGGGGAAAAAAATCTTATATGGAGTGAGATTGAAAAGATAAGTGGTGTTTACGGTGGAAGGGAGTTAAATAGAAGGGCTGTGATAAAAGCTCATGCTGTCAGGCCTGTGGCAAGGGAAAGAGGGGGAGTGGTGAGAGGAACCCAGGAGGTGTGAGAGTGCCTGAGCCTGCAGGCAGAGGGGCTGCTGAGCCTGCTGGGGAAGGCATCAGGCAGGGTGGTGGGAGAGCTGGGAGGATCAGGAAGGAGCCAGAATTCCTGCTAGGCTGGAAGATGTGAGGGTTCCTAAGGGAAGGCAGGCTCGTGTTGGGGTTTTTTTCATGTACCCCAACACACAGTCCGAAACAGAAGAGTAGAAGGCAGGAAATTCAAGAGGAGATGTCACCATGGAAAATGTGATGGGTTTGTGGAGATCAGCTCCGTTGGATGTTGTAGTGGTCAAGGACTCAAGGAGATTCAAGGAGCAACTGACCATTGCTGTGAGGAGTTAAAACCCAGTTCTGCCACAGTGAACATGAACAGACTGTTTGGAGTATTTGGCCATCAGTGAGTGCCACCATCCTTTCTTTAAACAAGACTTAAGCACTTCCTCTCCATCTCTTTCAGAAAACCATTTCAGCAGGAGGCCAAATTAAGTTTATCCAAAAGAATTTAATTTAGCTTCACTAAGACAGTTATCCTATATTAGATAAATACCCACTGGATTTTAAGAGCATATTTATTTGAAGATTAACTGCAAGGCAAAGTTGTTTATCCAGTGGAACAACTGGATTAATGAGGTGAAAACTGAAGCACCTATAATTTTCTTCTACAACTGACGACCAAGCTTTGATAGTTCTATGTTTTAATTTATCCTAAGATACTTTCCCTTGTGCTTCTCCTGCTCCTCCTGTCCAAGGAAAGCTGATGACCTCAGTCTGTCCAGCTTTGGAGGTCAATGATGTTAAAGAAGTCTTTGGGATACACTCTGGGGTATTTGTTCTCTTTCTGCCCTGCTCCCAGGACCCTAGTCTTCCAAATTTTCTGCTTTACAGGCTCCCTGCAGACCTCAAATCTTTATTCTTCAGCATATTCCAAAACTTCAGTCTTTGTGTGCAGTAGGTTTATATCCATTTGTCCAACACTGTTCTTTAAAGCAAATTCTTTCTGTTAGCCAGAAGAGGCACGGTCAGTTCCCTGGAGACAGGTGTCTAGTGCCATCTGAAATGGTCAAACTGCTCCCACTTGCTGCTGCAGTGGAACACAAGTAGATTTTATATGGTATTGACTTGCCCCAAGTGTCCTGGATATTCCTACATCCGTGTACCACATAATTGTTTTGACAAGAGAATCATGCAGTTTTGTTCTTAGTTAGATGCCTCCTCCTTCGCTTTGGGATGTGAGAAATAGAATTTGGGATGTGAAAGCCTTACAGCTGTAAATTTCAACTGTCAAAGCAGAGGAACCAAGCACCAGGTCCTGCTGATATTTCAGCACATACTCTGAACTTGTTTGAAAACACCAGCCTTGTTCCTTGCAAGGCCACAGGTCACAGCACTACCACAGCATCAGCAGCATCCCAAACTATCCATGACAACATTGCCTGAGCCAGCTCAAAGAGCTGCTTTAATCATGAGTGCAGCAAAATGTTCATCTCTACAAATCAGTGATAAGGAAATCAGAATCTCCAATGTGCCTCTAATCAGGGAAACATGAAGGGGTTTGTTGCTGTTTTCACAGAAAAGACAACTGATATTCCAGACCAAAGATGTGCAGCAGACTAGTCCTTGTGGGCATTAGTAAAATGGATCTGACTCCAAACGTGGTGCTAGTTTGACTGGAGTTTTGATCATCATTCTCCATCCACCTACACCTCTCATCTTGTTTTTTATGCATTGGAACTCGGGAGATGATTAGTTAGTTGGTAAAAACAAGAATAAACAATAGACTGTGAGAAGGGCAAGGAATTAGCTTGAGAAGATATGAATCAGTTGGGCTGAGCAGTGATTTCTTTAGGGGACAAAAGATACAGATAGACCTTGGCACCAAGGGTAGAAGGGAGGGAAAGAAATGTATTGGTGACATCAAGCTGAGAGGCATTTTCAGTCCTGAAGGGGCTCCAGATGTCCTACAGGAATGTCTGGGTGACCTCACAGATTAAAGCAGCAGAAAGGGGGTGAAACTGCAAACCCTGAATGCACTTTGCTTTAGTTGCATTAATAATCAAAGGTTCTGGATCTCAGTGGATTCGCTGAGATTGCAGAGGAAGACCCAGATCCATTGGTTAATTATGGGATGTCTGAGCTGCCAACATCACGTCATGTCCTGTCAGGCTGATGCAAGCCTGTGATGCATCAGGAGACATCTCAAGCAAAGGTGCAGCTCTATTAATGCCACCATGCACGTGGCTGGGGCAGCCTCCTCTGGAACAGCGTGCACAGTTCCCATCCCTGGTGTTCCAAATTGACCAATTCAGATGGAGACAGGAAGGACAACTGACCAGGGAAACATCAAACTGCTCTGCTAGAGCAGATTACAGATGTGTCTCCTTCTGCCTGGGAAAGACAGATGTGCATAATGATGGCTTATAAACCTACCAGGAAGGTAAACATTAAGGGGGAATAGATCTATTAGCCTGAAGGACAACACTCTCTGGAGAATAAACAAGAATGAATTGTCCATAAATTTGAAGTAGTAAGGAGGAAGAAGAGTTCAAGCAACAGAAGTGAGTCTGTAGTAGCATCTTCTCTAAGCCTGGCTAGGCGTGATTTGAAAAGGAGAATTTGGAGATATCTGCCACTGTAGGGACTTGTTAAAAAAAAAAAGCAAAAAACAAAACTGAAGAACCCAAATTAAACAAAACAGAGGCAGATTTTAGCTTTGAATAATTTTCTTTCTTTTTATTTTTCTTTTCAAGTCCACTGCCCAGGATAATATTGCATAGATATGAAGGGAGGAGATAGCAATCTTTTAAAGTAGAACTCCAGGATTCACACTAAAGGTAAGCCCTCACTGACACGCAGTGTTGCTGTTGCTCAACTATTCTTCATACACTGAACCCAAGGGACCCATTTTCAGGCATCCTACAAGTCCTTAAGTGCAGTCTCTGCCCCAAAATCTTACAAACTAAGGCAGGACCTTTTGTTTTGTTTTGTTAAAAATGTTTTATGGTGTCTCAGGATACTTTCCACAGGGAGTCAAAGCATTGAAATAAATTCAAAATATGTTTTTAGTGTTCAACTGATATATTAAACTGGATTATAGAGTTGTATCATAGGAAATTATCCTTGTGCTTTAGTTCCATTAGCCTACTTTAAACATCGGTATTAAAAGCAGATACTCACTTAAATACCAAACTGTGCCTGGGTTATAATCTGTTTCTGTGATATCATAGATCATTTGCAAGCCACAAAGCCCCTTTGATCTCGCAGAATGCTCAGCTGAACTTAAAAGGAAATTAAATGCAGAGCTCAATTTTTCATTAAATTGTCACCCACTGTTTTAGAGTTATGACTCTTCAGATCTGTTTCTTCCAACAGGTGGACAAACAGAATGTTAATACTGTGGTATCTATGGAGTTGTAAAACCTGCACTGGCCAAGAGATTTTCTAATTATTATCACTTCTTTATTAGGAAGGCTAAAGCCTCATTTTTTATAACAGTCCCAGGACACCCTAAAACACAGGTCTTTAAAAAACTGGGGACAATTCTGTAACCTCTGATGGTTTAAGGCAATAAGAGATGAACACATTTTATAAAATTGGAGCTACAAAGATCAGGGCTTATGTGCAATTAAAGAAGCCCTTAATGGGTGTTTTGCCTTCATAAAAAATGGTAACGACTCCTTAAGACCTACAACACAGTCTCAGACTTTGATTGTTAACCCAAAAACTGCAGCACAAATTCTTTTAGATGCTTTTGCTGAGGGACATTCACAGGTAAAGAACCGACCTCCCTGAGAATTCCCAGCTCGCTGTGCCTCAGCCAGCAGGAACACAGAAATTGTTTTGCACCCCAGGACTGCATCTCCAGCTCCCCAAACCCCTGGCTGTGAGAGGCTGGGTTGGAAAGCTGGGTGACAGAAGCCATAGGTGTGTGTTGCATGACTTTGTTATCTCACCCTCAGAGAAAAGATCTATTGCAGCTTCACCAAGCCAGCCTTTGGTGTCTTTAATCCAAACTGTGGCAGCTCCCCATTTTAGGCTTGAAAGCCTTGGGGTTTGGCAAAGACTGTGGTGGTAATAGATGGGCTCATTCTGCTGCCTATTAAGGGCACAGTCAGATGCTGCAGATACAGTGGAGACTGGCTGGAGGGGAGAGGAGATTAGAGCTCTGCCTGTTGAACGCAGCCATTAGTAACATCCATCCTTTTGGATCGGGGTTGGGGTCAGGATGAGCTAAGAGCAAAGCAGAATTAAAAGCTGAGTTGGATCTGTGAATTACCTGTTCTTCAAACTCCAGTTTTTACATTCCAGAGAGATGCTGGTGAAAGGGAATGATTGCAGTGAACGAGGCTACTCTCTGTAGCACTTTGAATTAGGCAGACTTCCCTGCTTTTCATTTCTTTGTTTGCAGTTGGACTTTGCTTTAAACTGAGGTTTTTTTTCTTAATTTAATTTAATTTCTAATTGCAGCAGTATTTAAGTTGGAGGAATTTTGGGTAGATTCTGTCAGGTCCAACAAGTCCTGTTCTTGGAAATCTGGAGTTTCATGACAGGGTTTTGGATAAATCCCACTCAGAGATTTCAGAAAACTTTCTGTTTTGAGAACTTGGCTGAGCTTTTGTTTGTTCACACAGGCATCCCTCTCTCCCAGGAAACAGGTTCTGATCTAACATCTTCATCTGTGCACAGTCTGGCTGGCTCATGGGCTCTTAGGAACAGCACTGCTCTGTTTATTGCTCTTGCACCAGAACCATTAAGGATTCGAGGGCAGAAGATGTTTTCAAACAGTGCAAGGAAAGAAATGGTGAGGAAGTCTGGGCCTAAGTGAGAAGACAGACACCCTTTTTCATCCTGAATTTCAATGAAACTGTGAAAGCACAGCTGTTATTTCCCAGAAGAAGACTTTGGAAATACCAGGCAGATGCTTTTATTATAGGAATACAGTCAATGCTAGTACAATAAAAACTGAAGGCAACTATTTCCTCTGTGCCAGGGAGAGAGAAAACACTCTTTGTGTGCCCTTTTGTCACGGAGAGCATGGAAGGAGCAGTATTTTAGGATGCTTTGGTAAAATCAAGATGTAAATGTATGAATTCTGTGTCCAAGACCTATTGGAAACACTGTTAAATATCACGAAAGATTGTAACTGAAGACTGTCAACCCAGGCTGGTTTTAGCTGAACCCTGGAGAAAGTAGAAGCTTCAACTGTAGCCTAATGAAAAAAAGCTCAAAAAGTTGTCTTTTCCAGGTATATATCTACAAGATCGCAGCTGTACTGGAAACAAAATTCCAAGCTGAAGTGGATCCCCACTGAGAAACCTCCTCTCCTCTCGACACAGGACATATTCTCCACACTCTCATTTTTGACAGACCGAGAGGACACAGCACCAAGCTGTGCCAGGGGACATTCAGCTTGGACATGAGGAGGAATTTCTTCATGGTGAGGGTTGTGAAACATTGGACTGGGCTGCCCAGGGAAGTGGTGGAGCCTCCATCCCTGGGGGTGTTCAAGGAATGACTGGACATGGCACTCAGCACACGGTGTCAGTCAAAGGTTACTCTCCATGGTCTCGAAGGCTTTTTTCCCAACCTAAATGATTCTGTGATTCTGTGACACCCGAGTGAGAGCGATTCTACTGACACAGACCTGGCTGATCCTGATGGCTTGCATTATCTGATTGGTCTGGAAATCTTTCCTTAATTACTAAAGCAGAGTTAAAGGAATAGCTCCAAACTGCTGTTGAGATTCCTATGGCTCGGATCGAGCTGCCAGTGACATTATCCTCCAGCAGGGGTGAAGATGTGGCAAGACTAAGAGCTTCTGTTGAGGTCTTTCCCCCGACCACCCATCGAGCCTTATCAGGACATGCACTTGCACTCACACAAAGAGAACATCCCCGGCTAAAAGGCAGATTTAGGAGGAGGCCGAAAAAAACAACAGATGGGTGCAAACACAGCAGAAGAGCACGAGGTAAGAGCAAGATAGTTAAAACTAGCTTGAAAATACCTTGGACCTCTTGACCTCTGCCCTGTCCCCACTGTGGTGGTTCAGCTATTGTGTGCAAACAAAGAGCAGGGAGGAGCAGCTTTAAAAATGGCACTGCAGTCAAAGGACTTTTTAAAAATTCTTTACGCTTTTAGTCTTGTAATGTTAATTAGGTCTCCTGGGAAGTAAATGTTCTTCCAGGACAGCCTTTTGCTGGGAGGCAGAGTATGGATTGGAGGGAAGATGATCATTCTGTAGGAACAGAAGGCTCAGAAATCCCCTCTGATAATTGACAGGTCTGGCTTGCTGGCAGATTCCCCAGGATAATACCTGTCTATCTGGGTGGAAGAACCAAAACCCAGGAAATCCAGTAGTGAGGGTTAAGCCTTCCTTTGCATGGTCATAATTTCTTAACTTCAAAAAATGATGGGCCCTTACAAACCAACCCTTACCCTCTGGTGGCTGGAGGGCTCTGACTAACGTCAGAGTTATGTGTTTGCTTTAAACATCAGAGTTATGTGTTTGCTATGTTTAATGCTTAGATTCAACTAGCTAACTGCCAATAATTAGCAATTAACCAGAAATACTTGGCCTCTGAAAGTGAGAGGGGATAGTAATTACACAGGGATGCTGCAAGCTTCCAAGTGTGTCTCATTCAAGTACTTCAAAACCTTCGACAGCAGGAAATGCTCCACCCAAGGGGATCATCATTTGCATCATGGTGCTTGGAGGGTGTTGATCAATTTAAGAATTTCCAAGGAACAGCTTAGTGACAAATCAAAAACTTTACACCATCTCCCAGGCTCAGGAGAGCAAAGCTACCAGTATATTACATGACTACCCCACATAACCTCCAGACAGAATACGTTATTAGGATTTATTAGGTTATAATCCTTTTTTGATTAAAAATTATAAATCAGCTCATGTTTGATGTTAACCCATAAATGCATAGCACATGTCAAGCAAAGCACAGTGTACATGGCCCCTGGGCATGCATGGAGGCTCCCACCCTGCTGCTTCCATCACTTTGCACAAAATAATGGACCTGATCAAAGGAGCGTGGCTCTCGCTGTGTCGGGGACGTGGCTTCCAAGAGGTTAACTCTCAGAGATGGAGCATGCTAAGCTGTTGCATTTGATTTATTGTCCCTCCTTTGTTCTTGTTTCTCCTTGAAGCATAAAAGCTTGCAGCCCACAGACTCTTGACATTTCTTTTAAATGCTCTTGTCATTCAGAAATTGCTTCGGTTTTCTCCTGTAACTTTGCACTTAGTGCTCCCAGCCTGTTTGGGGTTACTTGCAGAAGTCGAAAAGGAAATACCAATAGATTACAGGGCTCAATCCAGCAAGGTGGAGTCTCCTATCTCTGAACCAATAACACGCTTAATAACCATTTACTTAACTTCCAGGGTAGGAGTAGTTTGACAGAACTGTGTGGCCAACATCTGAATTATAATCTTGAGAGTGAGATTGTGAAGATGTCTGCAAAACAAACATCAAAACTGTAGCTACCAGGGGCAGTTGGGCTTTGCAGCCACCTAGGGCTAAGAATAAAAGTTGAGAGCTAAGAATAAAAGGTATCAAAGTCCTGAACTTTTGAGAAAGCACCTTTATTTGCTTCAAGGCAATGCAGGAATGCCAGGCTGCCAGGTGGAGCTTTCATACCTTCATGAGCCATTGAACTAACAGCACATTTTTTAGCTACACATATAAACAGTGATGGAGCTAATTGGCTTGTAAATGGCTCTACACTCAATATGAAAACAAGCATAATATCACCTTCAATACTGCCTTCTGAAAGGCAGCTGCGCAGAGGGAAGACATTTATCAGGACCTTCACCTATTTCCTGACCTGAGCGATGCTGCTGAACCCAGACAGTGCTTGGGTTTGTTTCCTTGCCTCTTGTAAACCTTTTCCTCCAACCAGTGCTCATGTCCAAGACAAATTCTGTGTGCTAGTCCCTGTAAACTATTTTTTTTTCTTTTTTGGACATATTCCTAATTTATCCTTTTTGGTGAAATTTACTATTTTGTAACTTATGATTCCAAAATCCTTTTCTTTCAGCCCTGAGCTACAGGGAGCTTGAATACCAGCTCTTCCAAGGACACATGGAACTCGTATATCCTAGATGAATCCTGACAGTTCACTGGGCAAAAAAGGTTTTTTTGTCTCACACACGCTGTAAATTGGAATAAAAGTATTAACTTTTTCAAGTTGTTTGTGGCTGAATGTAGCAGTTTTTTCAATGAAAATATCATGCAAGAAAAGCAAGGCAGGGTGGTGGCAGATGGGGGGTTTGGCAGATGGAAGGATTGGGCCCAAGTTCTCAACTTCTTGGGTAGCTGACTGGAGACAAGGTATCCATGGAAAATGTGATCCCTTCTCTTTTTTCTCTAGCTTGTCAAATGCAGCAGCTCTGGAGTCCAGAGAGCACCTTGCTTCTGGCTAGGGCATCCTGGACATTTTGGGCAGACACCAGAGTGTGGGTATGGGACCTGGATGTGCCTGGTGAAGAGAGGGACATGCCCAGGCACCGGGGACAGCAAAAATTCAGAGAGTTCCCTCAGGTGTTTTTGTCAGGGAAGCAGAGACACAGCTTTGCAGGCACCCGAGTGGGATGGCATTATTTTTTTCCCCAGATCTCTTAGTTCAGCTGAGGTGTCTACATCCTGTGCAACTCCTGTTTTAAGTGCTGCCCTCTGGGATTTGCAAGATGAGGCCTCAGGTGGCTTCAGGAAGCTGTGCTGCACTGAAGAGGCACAGCTTTGTCTCAGAAATCCTGGGTAAGATAGCAGCAACAAGTGACATGAAAGGTGTGTTTTGCATGATGTACGTGGAAAAGCCAATTACATGTAATTAATGTTGGGTAAATGCTTTGAAGATGAAAAGCTTTCATAGAAGTGTGATTAACATCTCTTCTGTCAAAATGATTGTCTTTCTAATGTTTTAAGAATCTTAATAGCATGCTTCAGCTTCCCATTGTTTATCTCTGAGATGTGATGACCCCATGGAAAGCATTCTCTGGAAAACTATATGAGAAAGGCCTTCAGTGGGAGTTGATGTTGGCCACAAACCAAGAGTAGAGACTGAGACACTGTGGGATAGAGATGATCTGCCTGCTGACAGCTCAGTATCTTACAAAAGCCCCGAATCACCAAACCAGTTGAACAATGCTAAGGTATTGTTTGGTACAAGGCCTTAATTGTGAGTGGTCACTGCAGGATGGCTCATGGAGCCTGTGGAAAGGTGGTCTGTGTGTGCTGGATCCAGGCTGAGAAGGTGCATGGTAAGGTGTACCAGCTCAGGCTTAGCAGGGGCTCAGAACCTGGCACAGTACTGAACTGACACCTCCAAATGGGAATTTTGCCATTGCTTTCGATGAACTCAAGAAATGACTACATTTTAGCATGCACAAAAATAAGCTGTTATTGACTGAAGGCTTGTAGTCAATCGTCTTGCTCTGACATATTTTGCTTTCCACTGTAAATAAAATGGATTTGATTGTAAACCACTCACAGGAGATGAGAAACCATAAGGGCTGGACGCTGAACAATAGGCGTTCTGAGGAAATAGTGAGTTCATACATTGGCAGTGGTTGTTATTTTCTGAAAAAGAGTGAGGATGTTTTACTGTGCTGAAGTCGCTCAAAACTTTAATGGCAGAAAGAGGACACAGTAAATAAACCAGTGACAGGTATAATGAAAGACATTCCATTTATCTGCTTGTTCAGAGTTATTTTATTCAAGGGAGCCCTGTTTTGCCTACCATAGGCAAATCCTTGAGACCAACTTGAAGGAGCATCTTCCTGGAAAAAAGAATTGTGCAAGATCATTTAGCGAGCCCAGGACTTCTGGATGACAATCAAATAGATTACTTAATTCTTTGTAAGCAATTCCTAGAAAGCATCATTTCCCAGAAAAGATATATATGAAGGCTCTGCTCCTTACTTGCTGGTGGGGAAATACAAGACCTGAGCCTCCAGTAGTGAAAGGAATGCCATTTGAATTGTTCTCAGCTCTGGTGCCAGGAAAAGTGTCCAGGTAACACTGAACATCACCCAGACAAAGGTCAAGGAGGTTTGCAGGCCTGCAGGAATGGGCACAGATCACACTCTTTTCCTGTCAGTTAGTTATCTTCCTGTATGAGCTGATCCATTTGGGTTAGGATCAGTCCCTGCAGCTTTTCCCTGTTCAGTGAAGGTTTCCAGACAGCTCTGAGTTGCTGGGACCACCTTTCCTCCAACATCCAGCCAACCTGGCAAAACCCTTCCCCGCACTGTCCTCCTGGCAATGGTGGGTGAGGGAATGCTGGGGTCAGTATTGGGGTCAGGTGCAGCCATATTTGCTCTTGAGCACCAGGACAGTGCCACTCTGAGCTGTCACCCCTCAGGACAACTCTCTTGAGGTTCAGCAGATCCCTCAGAAGCACCAGGGATTGGGGTGGGGGCATTCATGAGGTGCCACCTTTAGGCAGTGCAAGGTCTCTGCTTACCCTGTCAGTCCACACAAGGCAAAGCAGGTGAGACAACCTCAGCTTCACTTGGACCTGCTAACACACAGGGAAGATAGATGAGGTCCTCAGGGCTTATCTCTGTCAGTTCACATTTATTAATACTTTGTCTGCTTTGCCTTCACTGGGATTTTACCTCAGGTTAATTACTCTGTATTTGCTAATGCCGTGTAGGAACACGCATTTTTTTCCCCCGGTGAAGAGAAGCTGGATCCAGAGAGGAGCTCACTTTTCCTGCAGCTTGCTGGAGCCCTGGCATCTTTTCCTTTCAAAAATACAACTGGAAAAGTATCAAAACCGTTCCCAGAAGGCTGTTGCTGCAGGTGAGGATTTACACTCTCTCCCATCAGGCATCAAGGAATGCTGCTGGAAACTGGCCTTGTACCTATCCCTGGCATTTATTGTGATCAGGTTTTCAAGTCCACCACCTTTCCAAAACACTAAATGCCCAGAAAAAGAGTTTTAGAGAGACCTGCAAAACAACCAACCTTTCCCCCTCAAAGGGAGGCATATGATAACTTCAGCTTTTGTTCTTGTGACCTGCCCTTGCAAGACTGAAAAGAGCTTTGAGCACACACCCAGGAGAGCAGGAAATCTCTCCTACGGATCACTTGTAAAATGGCCTCGTTTGAAAAACATGCTGCAGAAAGAATGAAGCCTGACTGCAAAGGCGAGTGGGGTTTTTTTTCACCCGTGAATAGGATTTCAAACTAGCAGCCAAAGTGAATCATTACACATCCTTGCCATATGCCACTTTCAATCAATAAGGCCTTATGCTCTGCTAACAATCATCCTAAACTATACCTATTAACAAGAATGCACATTTTCGTAGTAATATTCCGTGCACGTCACCGCACACAGACTGCAAACTGTTGAGAGTGATCACAGACGAAGGGAGATGGCTTCTGAAGCAACGTGTGGACACACACCACACTGTAGAGGCTGCCACTCTTACACGTGTAGGCTGCTTTTCTGCTTTTTGCTCCTACAGTCTGATGGGTTTTTTCTCTCTTTCAAGCACTCGCTTCCTTGATGACCCAGACAGTTTATTTCCTGATGACCCCAGACTTCCTCAGAAGCAGCTGATGCTCTGAGGATAAGGTGCAGCCATAGCCATGGGGGATGAGATATGGCTTCAGCAGGACCCCTTCAGCTTGGAGGGAGATGACAGCAGTCATCATGAACTAATCATCAGTATGATGAGCTCACACCTGAACTAATTTCCCTGTGAAGATACAAAAACCTGCTGTAAAAGGGACGTGGGTTTTGAGGCACGTGCTGCAGAAGGAGGAGGCACAGATTTTGTTTTCCTGCTGACCCCAGGGCACCTTTGTTTCCCACCTGCTGTTTCTTTTGTCTACTTGACGTTGCAAATTCCTCCTGAGGGGTGTCGCTTCTCCAAAAATACCGAGCTTGCTGAAGTAGTTATTGACTGAAATGCCACAGTCTGAGCTGCTCAGAGCAGCCAAGTCCTACACCACGGGCACGAAGCTCTCGGCAGGTTCACCCCAATAAAGCAGAAATCTGCACATGGGCAGGTCACCTGTGGCTCCCTTACAAGCCAATGGAGAGCCAGTCAATACTGCTGATGGAGTCTACAGCGATTCATCTCTTCCCGAACGAGATGGTTAAAACAGAGCAGGTGAACGGCATAATAAACCCACTTATTTCTCCTTGCTGCCTGGGAAGCCCAACGTGACAGCTCGCACTCGGAGCTCCAGTAAGTGAGCTGAGTCCAATCCTGCCGCTGCCCTCAGGACCTGCCCCTGCCCCAGGGCTCTCCTTGCACCTCGGGGGTTTGGTGGTGCAGCTCTCCCTGCACCCTGCAGGGTGAATCCTGGCATTTGCAGCTGGACTGAGGGATGCCACAGCAGAGAGGCAGTCCCAAACTCGGGTAGCTAGAACATTCCACCCCTGAGCAACAGCTCACGGCTCCTGCGTGCCCCTAAGACCCCGAATCCCCCATTCCATGCATGAGCCAGGGGCACAGCAGTGTGTGAGCTGGGATTGCATCAGCCCTGGGTGTCTGGAGATCAGAGCTCCACTCAGACTATACAAAGTCCTGATGGCTATGGATCCTGGATTAGTAGAGCATGTACAGCATGGCAAGTCCTAATACAATGGCCTTCAGATGCTACCACATCAAAACCCGTTCTATCTTCCTCTCAAAGAGGGAATTTAAGCTTTGCTTATTCCTGTTTTTTATCTAAAGGCTGTTTCTGCAGCCCTTGTGTAGGTAATTGCACATGGTCTATGTGCACTCTTCCTGAGTAATCCTTGTGTGTTTTGCAAGGTTCAACATAAAAATTCTTTGTTAATCAAAAGGTATTACTTCTTGGATGTTTCTGTGCTGCAAAATAACCCCAAGTCAATCAAAACTCCTTCAAAAAACCCTATATTTTTTGCTTTGGAACCTTTTTTCCTGTGGGTGAAGGTGGGAAAGGAGGACATGCTTACCTTTGAGCACAAAGCTGTGCAACTTTGGGTGTCAGTGACACCACCAAAATATAGCTGAGGTGCTGCAGTCCCCTTTTTCTGACTTTCTGTGCAAGCACACATCTATAATAGCATCATCTCTCGCAAAGGTTTCATTTAATTTCTTCCTCTCTGGCACAGTGTGCACACATTGAACTGAGAAGTCCTTATTCCTCAGACAATTCCTCTTGCCTTTGATGAAGATTTGCAATCCTGGAAGGACTGTGCAAAATTTATACTACTAATTTTTCATATTTGGAGATATTAATGATGTACAAGTTACTGGATTCAGTACCAGAGAACCAGCCAAACTTCTCTTTTATGTGTGAAGTAAATACACATGATCAAAGGATTACCTCTGGCTTGAAAAAGCATTAATACTACTACTATCAGCTGAAGTAATTAAACCACATGTATTTGTTTAAATATTTAGTGCAGATGTTGACCCTATGGCATCCTCTCCCTTCCTTTTAAAATCCACAGACATTTCAACATCCATGAAATCTTTAGGAATGAGGGCAGTAAAGCTGGGAAGAAAAGAAGTTTTGCCATCACAAGAATGCTGGAGATCATGAGGGATGAAATCTCAAAATCACAGCCCCAGAATCCAACCCCCACAATGACAAACCCAGACAGTCCCACCTTGTTTCACATCTGGAAAATACAGACAAACACCTCCTGGCATGTTTGGCTGCTGTTTCTGGCCTATACAAGGTGTACCTGCTCCCACAGGTGCATTCCTGGGATCCTGTGCCTGCACAGACAGGGGTGCAGATCCTTCCTTATGTGTCAGGGCCTTGCCAGCCCCGTGGGCTCCTGGCCTGGTGATATTCCTTTTCAGTGTCTCACGTCAGGAAAAAGGAAGCAAGGCTTCTTTCTGCTGCTTCAAGGATTATTTTTTCTTATCTAAGTTTCAGAAGCACAGCCTCTGCTGCTGCTTCCAGGAGTACAATGGCTGCTGCTGCTGCTCAGAGCAGGTATCTTTTACACCTTTATCACCCAACCAACAATCTCTACTTAATTCTATTTTGTCTTTAAAACCAATAAGTATCAATTTTATTAACATGCCTCTTCTACACTGAGTTCTTTCTACCAATTAATAAATCACAGGAACTCAGGTCAGAGAAAAAGCAAGAAGAAGGAAGAAGAAGGAGAAGAAAGAAGAAGAAGAACAAGGAGAAGCTGACACCCTGGGCTCTCCAAATGCACACTCTCTGGTACACTAAACAAAACCTCATTTCTTCGGTGCTTTCAGTTCATCAAGAAGTGAGGGAAGTTTCTCCCATGGGCTTAGTTCAATGGCTAAGCTCTTTTGTGAAGCTCTAGGGATATATGTCCCCAGAGGAGCAGGAAAGGTTCTCCAGCCTTCCTGGGCTCCAACACTTATGGTAAAGCCAACAGATGGCTTTAGTTGGGGCTGAGCAAACAAGGTGGTGGGCCTTTCACACAGAAAGCCTTTTCACATTGCTTCAGAGGGCTGTGGCTGGCTGAAAGATGGATTCCCATCTGCCCGTGGTGATTCCTCCCTGTGGTGTCCCCAGGCAGGACAGGCTGAGTGTTTGGGACACAGGCCTCCTTTCTCACACGTGTCCTCTCTGACTTTGCAGGGAGGATTGCACCCATGGAGATAATTCTTGCATTACTCCACACTACACCCAGAAATGCAGGTCACTCTCCTGCTCTGGTGTGCTGCTTCAGACACAGCCAGTGGGGCTGCCTCTGCACGGACACGCTGAGCTGAATTCAGAGCAGACTCAGCTCCCTGAGCTGCAGATAATTAGAAGGAGCTTCCAGTGGGTGAGAGAAGAGCTTTAGCCAAACTGTGATCTCCAGCACGACTTCAAATCCACACCCTCAGTAACAGCACAAGTTTTCTACCCTGCACAGACATTTATTAGTATTTGTGTGTCGTCAGTTTTTTCATCCCTCATTTCCCTTTACATAGTTTTATTTTTCCCAGTCAATAAGAGTGATCTTATTGTTCTTAATTAGATTTTTTTTAGGTTTCCCATAGTAATTAATGCACTTTTCTTCAGCAGTATGACCTATTACAGTAGTTAAAATATTAAATCATGACTGTTGCCAGATGTAAGGGAACAAGAAACATAGGTTTTTCAATAGCCACTTTGTCTTCATCTTTTGAATTAGTTTGCAGCCTGCTTTACATTTTTGGGTAAGTAATAAGATTTGTTGATTTGAATGAAGAACAATATAAAAATAAATTGCATTGTACTTTTAATTACATAGTCTTAATTTTTTTGTGCAGAGCAGGCAGGCTCTCATATAATGTTGTTTAATGTTTACATCTCTTTATTGATTTGATAATTTAGACACAGAAATGTGGTTTAATTTGCAAATTTCTTCATTCATTGTAGGGGTGCTGTGCTCATTAAGGAATCAGGGGAATTCTCCATCTTCCCCCAACCCCTTCACACACACACACAGAGGGATGTGTGTTCTGTATTTGCTTTTCCTTAGGCAGCAAATCTCAGCTACAGAGATGTTTTCCATCTCCACTGTTGTCAGACCTGCCTGCCCTTGACATTTCAAACCAGGGAGCTGTTCCAGGGAGCTCATTTCTGGGGACTCCTTGGAGGTTGTTGGAGAGAGTGGTGGGTAGTGGACATGTTAGCCCTGGTGGGTTTTTTCTTCACCTGGGAAGTCAAAAACCCTCACAGCACTGAGAGGGGTTTGATCCCACATCCCCCCCCACTGCAGAAGGCATGGTGGAAGCAGATCTTGCAGAAGTCCACAGAAAGTGTGGAGTGAGCCCAGTGGGATCTCCCTTGGTTTAGGGTGAGGATGATGTCCTACTGCTCTCCAGGTGTCATTCAGAAATCTCTGTGAGAATGCAACCAAACAGCAGCAAACCTTCCTTCCTCCATCAAACCAGCATCTCTAGCTCACCTCTTCACTCACCTCAGCTCTCCTGGAATGGAGCCAAGGACATCTCTCCATCCTACCCCAGGCACTGTCAGTCCCTTGGCTGAATTCCACCTCTAAAAACTGTTTTTGAGGTCTTGGTAGTTCAGTTTTAGTGCTCCCAGTGTATTTCAGAGTTTCTACAAGTGAAGCAAAATTAAACTTTTCTTTCAAAAATCCATCACCACAAAACTGTTTTCCCCTCCTCTTCATTAATGATTTACTTTCTGTGGAATAAATGCACCAACTGAAGACAGAATCATTATTAAAATCTCTGTTAACAACACAATATTACTTTGGTCCTTTCATTTCCTCCACTATTATAAAATTCAAGATTCATTTCATTTATTAATATTAGCAATCTATTTTTTTTTTTAAATTTTGATCAGGCACAAATTAGAAAGTGGATGATATTATGGAAGCAGCATGGGAACTTATTCCTTTTTATTCTTTTTTGTAAAATCTACTTTTCCCCTTCCATCAGTTCTTTCTTTGCATTAATACTGCCTTATTTTGCTTTGATATTCCAGGTGACTTCATTTGATACCTGGGATTACTCCCATGGAAGTCAACTGGAATGGGCCAACAGAATTTATTGGAAGGTGATTAAAATTAAGGGTCAATGAAGAGAAAGGCTGGCACATGGGTTTGGGAGCAAGGGAGCTAGCCTCTGGTCTGAGCCCTGCCATGAAATTGCTTTGTGACTCTGTGCAAGTAATTTTATTTCTCTGTACTGCAGTTTCCACGCGTTTAAAATAGGAACAGGAGTGTTTGCTGCTCGTTGTTCAAGTCCCCCAGCAAAAAAAAAAACCCGTGATGTATCAGGGCTAACTGAGCAGGCAGGCACAGATCTTTCTCTCAGGAAAGCTGTGTCCTAGAGCAGCAGCAGACAGTGAGGACAGGGCAGAACAGACAGGCTATTTTTTTTGAGGGCTTACAAATTGCTCCTGTTCCCTTTGTAACAGATCTTTGTCGCTGGGCTCTAATGAGATTTCCCTTGTGCCTCTGTAACACTAAATATAACCTGTGATATTCCTCACGTGCAGCATCTCCTGGTGAAAGAAAAGCTGGATTTTCAGTGCTTCAGAATAACCAGCTTCTGCAGTTATGGCACACGTACTTCTCAGCTTGATTCTGTGCCCCCCACAATCCTGGGAGCTGCACATCAGCTCAATATGCATTTGATTGCTCTTACAATCCTCTTGATTACAAACAGGGGATTGCTATTGTGGCAGGTCTTCCCAAACGCTGAAGAGCTGAATTCCAACGATTTCAGCGGCAACTGGAAGAAATAGGAAAAAAACCCCAGTTGGATAAATCCCTTTAAGAGGCTCCCACTGCAATCAACAACACCTCAACCATCCCTGCAAGAGCTTTGTCTAACAATTTCCTGCAGTGCCAACTCCACAAGAGTCTGTGGGAATATCCCTGGGCTGAACTATCCACAGCACAGGAAAATTTTCCCAGTCTTTTACCTATGTTGCTCCTGCTGGAGCTGAAGCCCATTACTCACCCTCCTTGCAGAAGGACACAGTGTGTCCCTCCTCTTTGCATCGGCCTTGCAGGTATTTGGCAACTTGTTTTGTCTCAGGTCGGTCCCCTCTTCAGACCACACATTTCTCTCTCCCCGTTTTACCTCAATGGCATGATTTCTACACCTCCAGCCACTCTTTATGCACCTTTTCCCAGATAAGCCACATGTTTCCTGAGGTTTGGAAATTTGTCCTTGAGCCAAGACCATTGCCAAGTGGAGAGGAGGGGTTGTCCCATGTCTTCTGCAGTGTGTGCCCCTCAGAACAGGCATCCCAGGAGAGCTGCTGGAGTTTTGCAGCCCTGGGTTTCTGCTGTACTCCCAAGCATCACAGTCCTGGATCTTTTTCCACATGGCAGAAGCCTGGCCAATTGCTCTTCATCTTGTGTTTGAGAAATTGATTGTAACTCCCCTGCCAGGGAGTGCAGCATTTTAATTACTTCTGTGGATAAAGTCCGTTGTTCCCATTCTGATCTGGACTTAAGAGATAAGTAAAGAAAAGCCTATCAGAAATTCTGCAGAAACTTGAGCTGGAACCCAGGACACCAGAATACCCCAGCCAGTACCTCTGCCATATGTCCTTCACCCTTCTCATCCTTGTCTCATGCTATCCTTGGTTTTTAAAAAAATCTTCCTTCTCCCTCCATTATTATTGACTTCTTTTCACAGCTGATATTGGCAGACACTTGCAAGCATTTGAACTAATGTAGGTGAATAATTAAGGGTCTGTGCACCATCCCACAGCATGGATAGGCCACAAGAAATAGAAAACAGATTGTTTGCTTCCTGTATTATTGATAATTTCCCAGCTTCCACTGCCTGTTTCTCAGCACAAATGACTGGCAAAAAAAGGGAAGATCAGTGGCCTTTGGGAGCAAGAGAGGCCTGGGTGCATAAAGGGCCAGGAAAGCCAAAGCATAAAATGCAGTCTTCTTTCCAAAGGGCCTAATCCCTATTTAGGGAGCCCCAAGACACCTACAAATAGATAAAAACTTGAGGCTGGCTATAAAAATATTTCTGTTTCATTTGTCTGAAATCCACAGAGAGGCACTGCCGATGCCAAGAACCCATAATACCCTGGCATCAGAACCTGCAGGGCTGTCTGCTCTCACTTGTGAATACATTTATCACTGATAATGTGCCAAAATGTCCAAGAGCTGAACACTGGAGAGCACTGGGAAGGAGAGCAAGTTCTCACAGGCATGACTGGGTGCAGCAGGACTTTATCTGCATCTGTACTCGCAGTGTGTCCCTCTCACATCCCTACAGAACTGCACCAGTGACTGTAAATTCACAGAATCGTTTTTATACTTTGCATTTGTTATGGCACATGCAATGCCCACATGGAATGCAGAAAGTGCACTAAGGCAGCTTGGCAAAAAGTAGCTGGTAGGCAGGCAAAGAGGCAAGACTAAGGTGGAAGCTCATGAAACCCAGAAATTACTTGGTTGAGTCCATCAGGGAGCTCTTCAGCCTCCCAATGGCCTGCAATGTAACTGGGAAGGACAAATCCAGAGAAACCCCCCAGAGCTGAGGAGTGAATGACAGATATGTTGGCATGGGGAGTCCAGGATTTCAGCAAGGGAATTTAGTTGCTGAGATATGGCTAAGCAGCCCAGGGATGGCTTGAGGGTCATGCTGCACAACCAGAAATACAAGGAAGGGACAAAAGAATTGGATTGTTTTGCTTTGGCAGGAGCAAGAGAGGACATCTTCCCATGTGACAAAGCTGAAGAAGAGAGAAAAGGAGGAATTGTTCCCCATGTGCTCAGCTGTGGACATGGACAAGTCTGATCAGAGAGAAATTTTCCAGCTCCTGGCCCTGTTTGTGAGAAGAAGTTGCTTTCTCACAGATGGAGATGAGAAGCAGAAGAAGTTTATATAAACCATCTTATGTGTTTTCGTAAACTATATGTTGCAGGTGCTGTTTTTACATCCTGTTATTCCAACTTGTTATTCTTAAGGTGTTGTTGTAGCTAACCAACGATGCTAAAGAGGTGTTCATCCCAGAACCAATAATTGTGCCCTGCTCGAGCGATCCTGAATATATAAAGAGAAAAGTTTTCTTAATAAATGGCTTTTTTCATCTGAAGTTTATGCCGCTATTTGTGCCATCATCAAACTCAACACTCAGTAAGGACCAAATTACATCAGGGAAGGCTGAGGTTGCACAGGATGGAAAACAAGTTCTGCAGGCAAAAGTCATAATGCCTTGGGAGGCTGGAGTACTGCAAGAGGAGGTTGGATGGGCCAGGAGTGCCATAGGTCACTATTAACCACTGCCAAAGGGAGGAGGATGGATGGGATGACACACGAGGATCCCTTCCATCGTTAGCTTGCACAGTGCCAGCAGGTGGGATGAGCTTCCTTCTGGAGGGTTGCACCAGCATTTCCCCACAAGGCAGACAATTTACAGTGTAAAAACAAACTCTGGCCCCAATAAAGAGAAAAGGAAAACTACCTTGTTATGATGCCCAATTCATTAGTCAATACCATGTAACACAATAATGTTGCACTTTAAATCTTAGTGCATCTGCCTTGCTTTGTTTATACTGTGGTCTTGAGTGTTTATCATCTCCTGCTAATGGCAATAGAGGATTTGCCACAAAAACTTAATTATTTGTCTTCTCTGAGAGGGTATTTTTCCTGATTAAAGCCTTCCTGAGAGCAAGGCAGGAAGCACTCAGCCCCACCGGGCATTCTTATACCCTAACCACTGAAATCTGGGACAAAGGCCAATAATCTGGGACAAACTCTAAAAATACACCAAACACTCCAGGACATATTTTATTGGTCCTTCCACACATGCCTTGAGTGTGTCAGGAGGCACAAGGCCACAGGTAACAGTGGAAGTTAACCCTGCAGTGCAGTCCAGCTGGCTGCAGGATGGAAAGGGATGATTTTCTCCAGCAAAGCCATTTCAAAGGGACATGCCACCTCTGCAAGAACTTTCCCCTTGTTAAATCTTAATTGCAACCCCTTTAAAATGCCCGAGTTGAGCTTTTTAAATAAAATACTGCAATTTGAAATATTTTCTTCTGCCAACTAAACACCTGGGGAGAGAGGAAGGCGAGGGATCAGGAGAGATGACAGGCTTTGGCTCTAGGTTGCTGTAGCCACCATATGTGCTTTTAAAGACCTGCTTTGCATTTCCAGGTAAAACATCAACACCTGAACAAAATATGGGTAAAGAATTCCTGTCCTGTTTTACAGGGGATGGTAACTTAAGCAGAAAAGGTTGGGGGGCAGTCTAAGGGCTCTCCTCACGGCAGATTCAAGGGCTGTTGTATTCCCAGGCTCTTTTTCAGGTGTTGCAAAACCCCAGAGGCTCTGCTGGCAGCCACCCAAAGGCATGAAGCACTTCAGGCTGCCCTGACCTGGCCCAAACACACTCCAAGCTCAGAGCAGGTTTCACACCTCGCCCTTCCCCCAGAGAGTGTCAGCAATGTGGGCTGCTGTGCATAGCGAAGTGGAACGACCAGGGCAGCTCAGCAGCTCCTGAGCTCCACGTTTGCAGTGTCACACCCTGGCTGGACTTATGCCAACGATGGGGACATTTTCTTTAGCCCTTCTGCTTGTCCATCTCATGCAGAGGCTTTGTAGACAGCAAGAATGCAAGTAAAATGATCTGATGATGGGACCTGTATTTATTTACCTTCAGCTTTTAATGGAAGGAGGACAGAATGCTTTATGGCCACAGAGCAGGAGATTAATAGATTGCCATTACTGGAGGCTGTCAGTCAACAGAGCTGTCACCAAGAAGCGATTCCAGTTCTACTACACCAATTTGGGAACACATCCTCCTGCCAGGCAACCAGGCAGTCTTAAACAGAAGGAATTTTGCTGCCGTGGCACTTGGTATGAATGGTCACATACCATCAGCTGGTAGAAATATCTTCCTTCCACTGAATTTAAGCTGCATTGAATTCAACTGGCTGCAACACATTCTCTTGGAAGTTAGAAATACTTACTTTTGTATGAGCTAAACATCATCAATCCTGTTATTTGTATTTTACAGAGAATCTGGGGCAGAGAGCTTAAAAGCAGGACATGTCTAAAGTTTGGGATTTTAATCTGCTTATATATATACATATATATATATATATATAAACTGTGCTTTTCCTGACTCCTGGTCACTGGCTTTGGAGCAGCCAGAGCTTTTATACCTGAGGCTGAGGGAAGGCCCTCTGTGAGCTGTGGAAGCAGCACAGCCTGGTGTTTCAGGGTGATTTGAATGATATATAATCAACACTAAAAGGCATAGTAGTGCTTGAGGGCATAAGACAAAGCTGGCAACAACAGTAGCCTTAAGTACAGCGCATCTCAATGAAGAAAATACCTGAAAGGAACCTCAAACATCAGGCAGTCCTCTGGCACTGTGACCTGGGTTATAAAAGGATAGAAAATGCAGTTCTTACCCAATTAAACACATACCTGTCGTTGCAGAACTAGTCATGTGGTGTCCGTAATCCTCTTGTCTTAGCACAGATGTCTCCAACTCCAGTGTGGGCGTGCTTTGGTACCCAGCAAGCTGGCATGACTTGGGAGTATGGATTAGCACCTGGATTCTCCTTTCTGGGGGCAGGTAACATGCCAATGGTACAGTTACTAGCCAGCATCAACCACCCTCCAGAGCCTTTGTGCAATTCAATTCCCCACCCAAAAGGCCAGACAAGTTCTCCTGGATTTAAAGAGGAATAATTATACAATGACTGCTGGTTACAGCGCTAAAAATAATGAGCTATGCCCCAGAAGTCCCAACCAAATCCATGGATGAGTAAAACGACAGTAAAGCTCCAACCTGAACAAAGCTTTGGCACGTGGCTCTGATGCCAGCTGACATGTGCCAGTGGCTGGTATTTACACTCTAATCAAAATACAACTGAAAACCAAGGGAAAAGTTCAAATTCTGGAGATGGCCAAACTGCTGGATTGTGGGCATTTCAGTAACAAATCCCTTTGCTCAGTATATTCCCTGCTAATTTGTCAACATCTGATGCCTTGCTCTTTAGTCTGGAGCTAAGAAAAGCTATCAAAAAATATAGTTTAGGGCCCATTCTGTCTGCTGTATCACTTGCTATTTTTGCCAGCTGCAATGAAGCCAGACTGCAAAGGGCAAATCTGTCAACATGGGTGGGCTTTTTTAGTGTGAAGCCCAAGGGCTCGTACAGACGGTAGCAAAGACTATCTGCATCCACGTCTGGAAGTTCAGACTCTAATTTCAAGCTGCTTCAAATATAGAAATTCCAGCAAAGTTAATTGTGGCTGCATTATGGAGAGGTGACAGCAGTGAGTCCTTAGAAAGCTGGGGAAGGTCTAAATCTGCCTCAGTCGTGTTCCCTTTGGAGTTAGGCAAATCCATTGGGAGCAGGCTCAAGCTAATACTGGGTAAAAATCCTACTGGGAAATTCCTCAAGTGAGATTTCATTTTGCTGACCACACAGCAACAGCATTTCTTGAAAATAAGGCCGAAGCTGTTTAGCAAAACCACCTTTTCTCCCCATGTGGAGAACTGTGCAACATCACCCTGCTGTATCAACTGGTCTGTGCTTTTAAAAGCTTCCTAATTCTGCTCACAGCTGAGAACTTGCCTTACAGTTATATTAAGAAACAGCTCCATGGTGTGGGTTGGTTATTACCGGGAAGCTCTTAATTACAATAAAATGTGTAGTTAAAGTGACAATTTATTTACTCAAGGTTATGAATATAATTTTCTTACCCATGCATTTTGGAATGGGGAGGTAGAGCCTGGGATCCCAGGAGTTTCTTTAGGTGCATTTCTGCAAGTAGCTTTAGGGACCAACACGGAAAGTGAAGCCTGTGCTGCCTTGAGGCCGCAGCACACAGTTCCCACCTGCTGCAAGTAATGGGAGTTTTGCTCAAGAAGTCTGGAAATGAGTCCCTTTAATTGCACCAGAGCTCTGTAACCTGCGCCCAGCTGGAAAACAAATCCCTGTTAGTGAACACTTGAAGAGATAATGTTGGACTCTCTCCTCCCAGTGTTTTCCATGTTTTATAACACCTCTGTCAGTATAAATTTCCATTCAGTGAAGAGATCACACTTCACGAGCACTGCAATAGGATTTTAAGATGAATGACATGCGAGCACCACAGTTCTGTGCAGGCTGAAGCGATCCAAGTACCTTGCTCACACACGTGGCATCGAAATACGTGAATTTCACTTGTTGCAAAAGTCGCCCGAGAAAGATCGAGTGTCATGTGAGGCTGCAAAGCATAAAACACCTTAGCTAAAATTTGTTTTAGCACGGGAGGGGGTTTTTTTAAACCGTTAAGTATAATTATTTAAAAGCAGTCTGAGCTGTGCAGCTCTAATGATAAGTGAAAACAGAAAACAGCTCTTGAAAGCGCTGCTGGTAAGGGCACCTCTTGCAAGCACTGCCTGCTCTTAGCACTTGCTGCCTTTATTCATCGCGATTTCCGAAATTCTTGGAAGGCCGATGAAGTTTTTAAGTGTCATCTTGCCAAAGTAACACTATCTCCAGCGACAACACTCACTCCTGGGCTTTTGTGTTGCAAGTAGAGGAAACATTTCAGCTTTTTCGGGCGGGCAAACACCTCCCTGTGAAACAATGTAAACAAGATGGGAGGCAATTTACAAAAAAAAATGTAAACTTCGGGGTGTCGTTCAGCCCTGGGCAAAACTCCGCCGGGGTCCGGCTCTGGTGGGTTTGCTCTGTGCGGCAGGAGCTGCCCCGGCGCCCCAGGGCCGCGCCGTGCCTGTGGCACCGGGCGGCTCCGGGACAGCATCCGAAACGCCCCGGGCTCGTTTCCTCAAAAGCGATGACAGCCGAGCGACAAACGCGCTGCCGAGCCCCTGCGAAGCGCCAATTCAGGTGCTGCGACACGGGGCTTGTCACAGCACGGCGATTAAAAATAGGAGCAGCGCTGGCCAGGGAGTGCTTTGAGGCTAGGCAGGGACGCAGCCCAAGGGATCCTGTGTTGCTCACCCCGCCTGCTCCCGGGGCTGGTGTTTTCTTGGACCGAGCTAAATGTCTCGTTTTAGCTAATCACGGGGATGCTGGTACAGTGAAATACTAGGTCGTATTTTATCACCCCGCACATTCCGCCATGCTTCAGCCACGTGGTAGCTGTTTAACAACTTATTCCCCAAACGAAATAAGCATAAATATTGGCCCACTGTTTGTCACTTCTCTTGAGGCTCCAAATGAATCCTGAGCAGCTGCAGCCTACGGCCAGGACATTTACTTCTCCTTTGACAAGTGTTCTGCATTCTCTTTTGCATCTTGCCTGGCCCTCTCAGTGATTTGTGCCACAAGCAAGTGACAAATGTTTTGGCGACAAAATCAGTCCTCGCTGTGTCCAGATTAAAAAAAAAAAAAACAAACAAACAAACAGACAAAAAAACCCCCAAAAACAAAACAACCAAAAAACCCAAAAAACAAAACAAAAAAAACCCCAAAACCAAACAAACCCACACCCTACTTGTGTGCTTCTGAACAGTGATCACCCCTGACCCATCCCTTTGACAGACACATCTTGTTTTCTGTCCTTGGTTTCACCAGCTCTGTGGCAATATCCACCTTGTTTTTTCTGTGCCACGGAACTAGCTCAGAACTGGCTCTTTGTGGGCTTGTTTTTCCACACTTTTTGCTCTAAAAATTATTTTCTCGTGCCGTTTACATAGCTTTACTAATTGCACTGCCCTTCAGGGCACGTGTTAGCCTTAAGAGTATCGTGTTTAAAGTCACAACCACTGTATTCCTGCCAATGTATTCCTCTTAACTTACAGGAAACCTATGAATGAGGTATGATACCATGAATGATACTATTAATCACTTTATTGCAACTGCTCCCAGGAATCCCATTCACTGTCAAGACCTTGTTACGCAAGAGCTGTATGTATATAAAAAGAGTTTCCAGCTTCAAAGTGGTAACAAGCCTTTGTAAAAGCCTCCTGAAGTTTTCTGTGAACTTGTTACTGTAAGGAGAAAAAAAAAATTACATATTTCTTCTTGGAACAAAATGCTTCTCAAACTTTTAGAAGAATGATTCATGTTTACTCTTATCTCCCTCCAGAGGAAAAAGAAAATGAGTTTAGGAATATTTTCATCCTTAGTCCCCATCCGACGATTTTGAGGGAGCTGACCTGAGATTCACTGCTGTGCACAGCACCCATCCATGCCACAGACCTTTCTCTGAGTCAGTCTTTGCAGACCCAAAATCTTGAGAATGACCCACCTTCAGCATCTCCCCCCTTCTCTTCTTTCCCTTTAAGATTCCTTTGGTGCTCCCTATTGCCATATTATTTAGTTAGAATTAAAATAAGTTGTGGAGAGCATTCAATTCCTGCAATCCTGGCAATGGAGAAAACCTTATCAACCCTGAAATTGTCTAAAAATTGATTCTGCTGAGGTGCCCCTTCAGCCCTGGGGACCCTGGACACTGTCACTGAGCCACTGCTGCTGCTGGATCTTGGGGTTAAGGGCTTATTGTGGGTGCAGGGGTCTCCGGGACATGAACAGGGAGTATGCATTCCCATTGCCTGCAAGAGAAGGATTCTTTTTTCTACAAGGACGTGGGGGGGCTTTGCTGCCCTCTCCTCTGGGAAGGCAAGGGGACAGAGAATTTCTCCAAGACACTGAGGTGGCTTTGCCCTGTACTACCCCTCCCTCCACCCACCCACAGCCCTGCCCTCCACTCTTCCCTAATCCTAATCCCCCCCAGCCACCCCCTGCCCTTAAAACCTCCC
>VZTN01011103.1:8459-115932 GCA_013400515.1 Erpornis zantholeuca | reverse complement strand
AAAAGGGAGCGGGCAACAAAAAAATTGGAAAAAAAAAAATAAATTAATGTGTCGGTGAGCAAAGGCAGCTCGGGGTTTTTTATCTGATGGCTGGGACACTTGTACGCAGCTTTGTTTCCATGTGTTGGGAAGGGGGTTGTGCGGGTTTGTATTTACATAGCAGTGCTGAGGAGAGCAGGTATTTTGGAAGGAGCAGGCGGGGGGGGTGTGTGTGCCAGCAGCATTCCTGGTGCTCGGCGTTGCTATCATCACAACAGCTCTCCTGGCTGGAAAATTCTATTATGTGCATAAAGGAGATTTATGGTCAATGTATTTTCTTTCCATATATCTTGGAATCCTTTTATCTCGGGTGATTCAATAAGAGAGATGGCTTCCGGATTTTTTTTTTTTTTGGTTTTGTTTTGGGTATGGCGTTGGGTTTTTGTTTGGTTTGGTTTTGGTATTTATCCTGATCCTATGGCTCTGTACACAGAGTGACTGAAATCTAAGTTGGAGGAAAAAAAGGAATTGCTTAAAAAAAAAAAAAGCACGGTGAAAGCTTCTTAAATGTATCATGTTATGAAAAAGATAATCTGACAGGGCATACCTATGCTGACTTTTTCCTCGCCCCCTGAAAATACAATAAAGAAACCCCAGAAAAGGAATATAATTCTGTTTATTTGGAAGGTCCTCTTGAATCACTAAATCAGTGCATTAGCCATTCTATAAATCCCTCCCTCTTTTTTAAAGTCTTTCTGCCTTTCTTGTGACATTTATGAGTATTTATCAACGTGATCTTCACTGTCCAGTTTTTCCTAAAGCTTTTTCCTTTCAGTTAAAAAAAAAAAAAAAAAGAGGAAAAAAAGCTGAGATACCCAAAGTTGGAATGTGTTGCTGGGATTCAGAGCACTGGGCTTTGCTCAAAGTATGTCTTTTGTGTGTGAACATGTTAGGGCTCTGTGAAAGTGATGGGCTTTTCGAAAATCTCTTGACCTCCATTGTTGATGCTTCTTATCGCTACCTTGGCTGGCTGTAACAAAGCAAGCACGGGCTGTTGTTCTTTAAAAGAAAATAATAAATCTGTTATGCTTAATTTTTTGGAATACTGAGGATTCATGGAGGAAAACATTATGTTCATTTTTAGCCCTTTGTTTGCAAATTCTCTGCAGCCCAAATGTTCAGAAATCATGTTTTAATCGATGAGCTTGAGAAAATACAGAAGGTGGAAAAGGATTTGTCTTGCAGAGTGCACTGCTAACATGTTTTCCGAGCCATTGCATTACTTTTATTTCGGTGCAAGTTTAAGTAATGCCATGCAGCAATGAACTGTGCAGCAAATGAATCTGGTCTCCTCTTTCACTGTCTTGTATTTATCCTCTTGTGCTTGAGAAAGGGAATAAAACTGGCTTCATTAGCTTGCTAATTAAACACAATGAAGTGCGCGGCCCAAGGTTAATGGCAATGGCCTTTAAAAACACAAAACTCTTGAACAGGTGTTTAGGATATATATTTTTTTAATCTGCTATCAAATCTAGGTAATTATACCACTGAGATAACCACTGTCAGAGTTCTGTGGAGAAGAAAACGCCGAGTTGGAGACGCCAGTGATCAGTGTATTATTTTCAGTGGCATTATTTATAAACACCTCTCCAGGTCCTGCACAACCTGTGGTTTAACTCCTCCCTTCTCCCCCTCCCTCTCCATTTCAAAGCATCTCCTGCATCTTCCCTTTGGTTTCCCTGGACCGAGCAGCGTTAAAAATCCCCCATCCCTGGGGCAGCGTGAGGGTCTAACCTGAGCCCGGGGAGTTAACTTCAGTATTTACACGCCGCAATTTCTGCCATTGCCGGTGCCTTTGAGCAGCCCGTGCGGGCTGCGAGGCTGCTGCTCGCTGGGTGCGAGAGGAAGGAGCAGCCAATTGAAGCGGAGGGCTCGCACTGCCCGCGCTCGAGCTGTCACCAGCCTCCTGTCCACTCTGCTCTCCATCAGCTAAAACACGCTTGTCAGGTTTTTTTGTGCTCCGTGTGACGCAACAGTTGTGGACCTCCCCTGCTGACACTGAATAGATGGTAGAGGAGAAAGAAGCAGGCCAGCCTCACTGGTTTTTTCCTTCCTCCCCTCCTTTTTTTTTTTTTTTTTCCCCTTTTCTTTTCTGTTTTGTTGTTGTTTTTGTTCTCCTCTCTGCCTCCCACCATTTTCCCCCTTCCCCATGCACACGCTCCTTGGGTTGCAGATCCAGCCTAGGAGGGCTCCCTGGCTTCTCCAGTTCTGGGGAGCAGCACCAGGTTCCATCCCAGGTTAGGATGGAAGAGGGCATCTTTTGAAACGCTGGTAGCAGGGTGATGGGACTGGCCCAGGAATCCTGCTGGTGTGATTTGCATCATGCCTGTGCAGGAGCTGGGTCCTCCTGCAGGTGTAGAAGGAACAGAGAGGTGTTTATTTATCAAGGGTGAAGGAGGTGGGTGGCAAAGATTTTTTGATGCTGGGCACCTGTTGGAGATGTGTTTGTGTGCTCTGCCCAAAGTAAAAGGGGCCTGTTCCTAGAAAGCTGGGACACCTTTAAAATAAAATAAACAGAAGTCAAAGTTACTCCATGTTTGGAGCCTCGTCGCAGAAGGTGTTTTGGTTGTCATGTTTCAGGACCTGCTTTTAGAAGAATTTCTAAAATTTAGTGTTAAAGGTAGTTGACCTTGTGCTGCTGCACTAGAATAGTCAGAATTAAATAGGAGTTTAGGAACACAGGGTCTTTCAAGCCTTATGAGATGTAACACCTTTCTATCAAACACAGCCAGGACAGTGGACTAAAAGCCATGAAAATGATGTGATAACCTCCTGCTTTGGGCTATGCAGGGCCCAGGCAAGGAAAGACCCTGGATGTCCCCTCTGCAGGGAGCTCCACACCCAGTGCCAGGCATGGCCTCTCCTTATGGTGCTTCCCATCCCTTGCCTGGAAATCTGTGTGTCCAGCCCTGTCAGCTGGCACTGGAGAAGTGTGGCTGTAATTTGGGAAGGGTGCAGGTAGGGGAGACAACCTGCTAGGGTTCAGTGGTGATCTAGACCCAAGTGAAACCCCTGATGGGGTCTTGGCTTTGGCAGCTGGAGAAGTGCTTGTGCACTGAGAGTCTTGTGAAGGCAGCTTGGCAAGTCAGGGCTGCAGAGTTGGCTTTTTCTCACTGCTGGGCTGGAGGAGCGGTGTCACCAAGGCAGGTGGCTGTGTTTCCCAGGTCCCTTGGTCAGCTGTGGGCAGGGAGGTGTGCAGGGAGGTGTGCAGGGAGGTGCTGTGCCTTGGCAGCACCCGGGCTCCAGCGCTCTCCCTGCAACAAAACGTTGTGGGAAGTTGGGAAATGGGAACCGCAGAGTGTAATCTCTGCTTTAAAGAGGTGTTGTCTTTCTCTTTTATCCCTCCTTGGCCTTTGATTTTAAAACTAGCAGGGGAGTGTGATTTTCCTGCCTGGCCAATAGCACTGCCTGGATCTGAATTATTCAGTGTAGCACTTGGCATTCTGCACCCTGTTCCCACTTAAGCTCTTTTTCGCCTGTTCCTTCATGTGGAGATTTTCACATCAGTGAAATTGGATGTGTTTAAGAGAGGTGTTTGTGGCCGAAGTGTTCACCAGTATTAGCTCCACTCTTCCCCTTCCCTTTCCCCTCTGTTAACCATTGAGGGTCAACTAATGTCTAATCTCTTCTCTTCATTATTACTTCATTCTGAAATAATTTTGTCTCTCATTAGTCATTCGTTCCTTTAAGGTATATTAGAAAAATATACATCACTCCCCCCCAGTCTTCTCTGCAATGTTTCTTGGAGCCACTGGAGTCAGAGGGGCAAAGAAGTAAATTAAAGAAGAAACACTCTCTCTGTGTTCTGCAGACCCAGCACGTTTTATGCTTAGATTTGAGTATAACTCTTGGTCTTTTTCACCAATTTCTTGTTCTTTTGTCTCTGTCATCTTCCTCCTTTACTACGGCATAGCTTCAATTCAAACTAAAAGTTAAGAGCAGCAATTGTCAGTGTACACTGCAAAATAATAATATGCTTCTCTCCAGCACACAAGTGCCTCTTATTTTGTCAGTATTTGAGTCTTTTACTCTGATTAGGTTATTGCATGTGGCATTGGTCTATCATGCTGCTTAAGAAAAAATTCTGTTGCTGGTGTCTAGGTGCCTCAGAGAAACACAGCTCCTCTTTTGCAAAGTGCTGTTTGTGTAGAGAGAAGGTCCCTACCCCAAAAACACTGAGCAGAGGGGCCAAGAGGGAGAAAATTCTACTGTCTGCAAGTGCTCCCAGCATGAGGTGGCTCACCCAAGTTCACACCAAATTTTTTGTGCCTGTACTAAAAAAATTAATCTGTGTGAAGAAATATTTTGGTGTGGGGTAAAATTTGGCTTCAACCTGAGTTGCTTTGCCCACCTTATGTGATTTTTGAATTTCTTTTCTTCTGGTGACTCTGCTAGGGGTGGTTGATGTATTTTTGATCTTGGAAAGGTCCTTTTCTCTTAGGCTGGGCTGCCTGCAAGCAGGGACTGGCTCATGCATACAGGTGTGCAAAAAGAAATACAGAGGAAGGAGCAGCTTGTTTGTGCTGGAGGAAGATGTGAATGAGCTGTTTCTCATTAATATTTCTGTGATTTCCACCTTGGTGTGCCATTTCACCACAGGTTGAGTTTCAGACTTTGGAGGAGCTCTGTTTGGAGGAGGACACAGGCCTGGCTGCAGGGCAAGAGACAGCCTGGGTCTGGAGCACCCTTTTTTGCCTCGTTGATGGGTTTGGGGTGTATTAAGGAGCTGAAATAAACCTCTGAAAATGTTTTCTAGAAGTAAAACTTGTGTCTCTGGATATTTCATCTGAGAATTTACCAGTTATTCCCTGGTGGGAGTGACTTTTCTGAGATCTTGGAAGTCAGTGGCATTGTTCCCCATCCTCTTGGGTCCACGATTGGTGCTCTTACCACCATATTATCCTTTTATGTCCACCTGGAATTAAAGTTGCTGGGAAAAATAGAATCCTATGGTAATTTTATTAAGCCAGAGGTATCATTTTGGGTTTGCTTTTTTTTTTTCTCCTGTCTCAGTCTCACAGTGATGTATGAGTGCCTCCTCTTTAAATAAAGAGAATAAAGCACATGCATGAAAAGATGCAGTGCTTTACAATCTGAGCTCCATTAATTTTCACTGAAGTGGATATCCACGCAAATTTAGATGTGGATTTTGAACTGGACTCTTTATGGCTAATATGCACCCTTGTGAGACAACAGGGCAAGAAAAAGGTGCTCCTGGGAGCAGAGGGAGATGAGTTAATCCTCTTCCAGTAAAGCTGGAAATGGAATGTATTGCTGCCATTTTTATAGAGGAATAAACAAAACCTGGGGGGAATGAGTGTGTCACTGGTGCTTTCTGGACCAACCCCAAATCCCAGACCTGTGCTGAATGAGTCCCAAACCACAGCAGCAAAGATTGTAACTTAAAAAATTCCATACTAGCTGACACTGTAGAATCTTATGTGCTGGGACTGCCTATGCCTTTTTTCCCCTTTTTTTTTTTCTTTTTTTTAAATTTAAAGGTGTTTTCTCATTATAGAACTTGCTTTCTAAATGGGAGCAGAACTTTAAATTTTCTATGTGGTGCCAGTAGTGCTAATGTAATGCTTCTTCCTGATTTATTTCTCTAAGGTATGAGATGATAAGACTTTGAGTGGATGAGAGGGATAAAGTTAGCTCCATTTGTGCCTGATCTATCAAATGGTCAATCTAGGTGGCTAACCCTTCCTTTCTCTGACATTTACCTATTTAAAAATGCCTTGTGTAATGTGGTCAACTTCTAAAATTTGGCTTTTAGGGATATTTTGCTTATACATAATTTACCTCTGCAGACTTCTTTGAATTCCTGGGGAGGGAGGAATGCAGCCATGTGTCTGAAGTGAAGAAATGTTCAATCAAAACTCTTGTCTCCTTTTCGTGACTTTCTAAAAGCATTTCAGAAAATGACAATATTGCAGGGTTTTTAAGCCCTTTCAGTGCTGCTCTCATGTTTTGCAGTCTCTGGATTGCATCTGAGGGCTGGTGGCTGTTGCTGCAGTTTGGCTGAGCTGTCTGCAAACTCCCCTCTCCAGTTGCTTTGTTTGCTACCGATACTTTCTTCTGGGAAAAGAGGGTGTTTGAGCTTTTGCAAAGTCCATGTTCAGGCCCTTCTCTGAGGCAGCAAGCTGAGCTTTTCAATAGGAAAGTTGTGAGAAGGCTGTGGCACTGGTCTTGGAGGAGCTCATGAGCTTTGTAGGCACTCAAGTGTGGGAAGGCATTGGCTTTGCTTCAGACCTGTGCATTGCCACATGGATTTGCAGGAGTCCCTGTACCCAGCAGAGGAAAAATACAGTTGTCTTGGGATGCAGCTGCTCAGAAAGTGCAGATTTGTGGTTATCCTGGTGGTTTTTTGGGACTTTTGGGATAACTGAACCATGACAATGCAACCTTCAGGCTCTCAGCTCTCTTCTTTCTCCAAGTCTTTATGCTTTGTTTTATTTTTTCTCCTCAGTATGGCAACTGAAACAGTGGGATTTGTATGGCCACTTTAGCTCCTGAGAGTAATTAATGGGTTAAGAATGCTAATTCCCCTGTATATTTGCAGGCTGAGAAATTCAGTTGTCCTTGGGTTTTTGTGGCGAGAGTATCCAGTTACAGCCCAGTGGCAGCTATTGGGCAGCTCCTGGGTGCACAAAAGTTTGAACTCATAATCCTTTGCTTTCATGTGCACCCAAAGCTTATCAGGCACTTCTAGTTTTATAGGAGTTTCTGCTCAAGAACATTCTTACACCTGGGGCAAGGCATTTTTCCACATAGCTATTGCAGTTGTGCTGGAAAACACTCACCTGCTTGGCCCTTAAAAAGTGAATTTTTGTGGTGGGCAGTAGGCACTGATGCTGACACACCTGGAACAGCTCCTGGCTGTGCCATTCCTTTTTATGTAAGGAGCCTGGGATGCAGATGAAGCTTAGCACAACCTGGAGCAGGATGGTGCTTTGGAGGCTTGGTGCTGCCTTACTGGGATGCTGCCAGGTGTGGAGTGGAATTGAGTGCCCAGGTCTGGTGAGAATTCTGGAGCCACAGCATCACCATCTCTGCGTGGAACCTCAGGTGGGGATGCTGTCGTGGGGTGTGCCCTGCCCCTGAGCTGTCTCATCTGTGCTCCTGGGCTTCCTTTGAAATATCTCAAAGATGAATGTTTAAAAAAAATCCTCCAAACCAAAACACAAAACCCAACTTCCTCTACCAAAACAGCAAACCTCATAAAAAGCAAAAATATCTCCCCAACAACCCAAAACTCATAGAGATGAATGTTTTGATCTGAGTGTGTTGATCTTATTTTACTGCCTCAGTGTTATGACAAACCTTAGTCTCCTCCTCAGGCTCCTGGAGCAGCTTTGTAAAGTGAAAGCATTAAGCTGGGCCCTGTGCAAGGGCTCAGTAATAGCAAGAAATTCCCCTGTAGGTTTTAATTACCTTTTACAGTGTTTGAAACAACACTGGTGACCCCCCAGTCCCAATTTCCAGGCTTCTTTTAGGCATGGGATAAAGACCAGCAATGCCTGATGGAGCTTTCTGAAGAGCTTGCTTGCTGTCATGGAGTGTTCCCTCTCCTGGGCATGGCTTGGTGGCACAGAGCTCATTCAGCATGAATTTTGATGGATAAGGAAAGGAAAGGAAAGAACCCCAAACCTCCGAATGTGCTCTCCCCAGGGCTGTTGTCTCCTGATGCCCTGACACTCTGCCTGTTCACATTGGCCAGAGATTGGCTGGATGTGCCTCTTCCTGGAGGGTATTTTAACATTTATATTGTTATATATAAACAAAATTTTAACATTCATATTGTTAGATAAATATAAGTAATCCTTAGATAACTGTGGAAGTCTTTTACAGCTAATTTTTATTGCTGTAGAAAGTTTTCTCTAGATACATAGCTTCTGTTATCATCTAATGGGACAGAGTTAGTGCTGCTAAAAGCAGAATTTTGTTTCCCATGCAATCAGGTGCAGGGTGACTATTTATTAGGTAGCAGCTGAAAGAAGCCCTCCGAGGTAACTGTGAGCCTTAGAGGTAAACGAGATGCAAGTGTATCTGTCTGGGTAACTGTGTCTGTAGGCTCCTTCTCAATGAATCCCTGGTGAAAGAAGAAACCCTGAGCGAGGAGTGTGCCCTCCTCCTGCACCTCAGAGTCACCCCCTTGACATCCCCGGAGCTTTTTGTACTTGGAAATGATTTCGAACGAGCTAACGTGCACAACTTTGAAGTTGTGGTAGAACAAAATAAAGTTGGCTAAAAATAGGTCCGAGTATGAAAGACAGGCAGAAACTGGGAGAGGGGGGAGCTGAGAGTCGTTTTACAGGCATTGTTGATAGAATTTCAGGGTCCCGAGAAGGGAAGATGAATGTCTTTCTGTTATAGTAACAGCTGCTCTCTGTCCATCGGGATCTAGTGTTTGCCCATCCAGCTCATAATAATTAAACAAAAGAGTTATTTCATAGCAGTCTTGGTGGGGGATTTATGTTGGAATTTTATCTTTTTCGGTTTAGACTTTTCTTCGTCTGTTTAAGAAAAATGTAAAGTTAACCTCTCACCTGGACAGGCTTGCCTCTCATCAGATCCATTACAACTGGGGGGAAGGTGTCTGGTGACTGGGCCATTCATAGCTACATTAATTAAACAAATAAACAAAAAATAATCATTAGATTTCTCTAATGCGCTTGTTCTTTGTGAGCTTTTCAGGGGTTTTGTCCTGAATGGGTGATTCAGGTGTTAGTAGCTCCCTAGTATGGCTACTCAAAGCAACATGCAGATTTCTTTTCTTCTTTCCTTTTACCTTTTGGTGGTTTCCACCTCCCTCCCCATTTTGAGAGCTAGCAGGTCTCATGTGCCAAGAAGCAAACAGCCTCAAAGGAGTTTCAGATGCCAAGCATAGCAGCATTTTGGGAAAGGATCTGCATTTTGGGAATGGATCTGCTTTGTGGGACTTTGTTCTGATGCAGTTAACTCTGCAAAACCCCTTGGTGTGGGTCAGCCTTGTGGTCAGAGATGTCTGGAGTGAGGCAGAGCTTCCTTACTTAGTATCTTCTCCTGTATTCAGCCACAAATTTTAACACAATTTGGGGTAAAGTCCTTTACATCCTCCTCCTTGCAAAACTCTCCCACCACACTCTGTCACCTCCCTCTGCCCCTGTGGAGGGTTTCCAGAAGATTGCACCTGGAAATAGCCAATTTGTCACTTCTTTTCATCACAGTGGCACAGCTTTTTGTCAAAAACACGCTGAAGCTACCACTCCTTGAAGATCACATGCTAGAATTTATCCAGTGCTGAAGCACCACAAGCAGCTACTTGAAGTCCAGGGCTCCTGTCATGGGATCATTTCCCAGGTCTTAATGGAATCCATGGCTCCATGTAGATGCTTTTTGAACTCTGTCTGTTAATTTAATACCATTTACCCTCCTCCAAAAGAGACTAGGCCCAGTTGGATGGTAGGGTTAAAACCTGAGCTGTGCTATGTTTATATTAATAATTTCCACTGGTGAAATATGGATCTGAGACTTTGCTCATTCATTTAAACCTCATAGTTAATAGGCAATAGTGGAAATGTACCATGTACATGATTATTGCAGTGACCTGATTTCACATGCACTTCTGATCTGACTTCTGGTAAAAAAGGAAAAAAAAAAAACCAAAGAAATAAAAGGAAGAAAGAAAGAATTATATATAAAATTGATTTTGGGAGCCCTGTGAAGGAGAAGGAAACCACTTATTTCAACCCCCAAATTCCTCTGAGCTGTAGAAACATTGTCAGAGTAATTGTAGCCTTTTCAATTTTTTTTTCTGTGTAGATTTCTTTCTGTGCAGTCTCAGAAAAACTGTGCTCTGTTGATGGATGTCACTGTTTTTTCACTTGTGACAAATATCTCCCAAGGTATTGTTTGAGTGATGTAAAATTGGTTCATGTGTAAAATTCCAGCTTTTCGTGAATACTTTGTCATGAATATGTGCATGCCAGGTTTTTCTGGATTAAGGTGTTATACCTTTAGTGGTTTGCTGTGGGATATCATCTTAATCATTTCTGCTGTAATTTAATCATCTTAATTAAAACTGCATTGAATTGTGGAAAGTAATTTGGGTCTGGAGAGCAGTGGGTTTTGTATTTGTATTTTTCTTTTTTTTTTGGTCTTGTTAGATGATGGTAATGGTCTTGGCAAGGTTCTGCTAAAAATTAACACAGTGTATAAAAACTCATGTTGCCAAGTTAGTCCAGTATTTCTCCAGCTAATTGTGGCCTTGAAGGGTATAATATAAAAGGTCATCTTTGTTAGTGAACTGCAGGCTTCTCCTGCGAGACAGAAATCCATGTCCTTATCAAGGATGAAATCTTGGCTCCTTGGTTACACAATTGAGCTTTGCTATAATTTGGACATCATTAGGCTCTTTATTAAAGCAGAGGAACACTCTAATCAATCTTGGTGCTTTGCTTTCTTAAAAGTACTTCTGTATCTGAATTCGTGTTACGCCTTCCCTTTCTTTTCCTGCTCCATGAACCCCATGAAGGAGAAGGGTCTGAAAAATGTCATGGGATGAAAAGTTGCTGGTTTACTCTTTTTTGGGGTGTTCTTTCCCAGAAGGCTCCTGTTTGTGACAATGGTTATGAGAGCTGGGATGTTCAACCTCCTCATCCCGTGTTGAGAAGTAGGAGGAGACATTCTGGAAAGAGCAACCACTCAGTTTGGTTTGTCCTCTTAGACAATAAAAAAAGCCTCATAAAACTTCACAAATACGAAATTTATTAGTGGTTGGCATTACTTTTTCTTTAAACCCAAACACAAGAGGTTTAATTGTTTTTTTGGTGGGAAAAAAAAAAAACAAACCTTCTACCCAAGCCAGATTTCTGTTTCTGTGGCACACGGTCACAGGGCAGAATTGTGGGGGAAAGAAAGAGATTTGTATTGTACTTTTAGCTTTGTTTTTTGTTGTTCTAGGATTTGTTTTCTTTAGGAAAAGAACTCTCTTTAGGAGTTGGCACTCCTAGAAACATATTTTTGTGGCTCTGACTTGTGCATTGTAAAACACAGCCAACGCTTGCCATTTCTTTGTTTGATTGCTGTTTCTTTAACCAGCAGATATTTTTCTAGTTGGATAGATAAATGGATCTTTCCCAGTTACTGGCAGTTTGATCTGGCTTTTCACAGCTATAAAAGTTAGATGTGTGCTTCAGCAGAGCTTCCCTCTCAAGGTTTTGGAGAGTCTAAAATTTGGTGGCTTCCATCACCTCTGTTTGGATGGATGATGTGGCAAACGCTGCCTAGCTTTGCAGTCACTCAGTGTGTGTGCTGTGGCTCTGCTCAGATAACACATTGTGCCTTTAAAAACAAGTAAAAACTGGAAAAGAGACTGTGTTGTGCTTGCAGATGGAGAAAGCTCTATCCAGGGACTTTGGTATCTAGCAATTTCTTTTCAGGAATCCTGCTTTTCCCTGAATCTGCTTACAGGGGCTCCCAGCCTCACCACCAGCAGCAGCTCCTCGCTGCGTGGTGCACGCTGAGGTGCTGAGTGGCATCAGAAATGGGTTGTGCTCCACCTCATTTACGAGCCCCTGGTTGGTACTTCCCCAGCTCCTGGCTAATGGATACATGTGCTCTTCAGGAGCTCTCCCCTGGATTCCCCGGTTCGTGCAAAAATTTGCTCTTTGAGTAATTAGGAGAACCGAATATTTCTGCTCTGGAGGGGTGAGCTTCCTCGGGCTGTGAGTTTTTAATGAAAACTTTAGGTTATGAATGTGTCATCATCTCATTACTGTTCCTTACTGCGTGGCATCCTGTTGGTCTAGGGCAGTTTAACTGTCTCCAGCCTAAATTGAGTGCTGCTTTCAGTATTTATAAACTCTACAGCAGTTAAACCGAGCCAAACCTCCAGTTTCAGCAATGGCAGCAGGGCTGAAGACAAGGAGTTGTCTCTAAGGGATACAGTCTATTATAGGCTGGGTATAAATCAACCTCTGACTTGTGGGTGTTGGGAGGAAGATTTCCTTGGGGACTAGTAATCCAGAATCAGCCTCCTATAAATCTGCTTGGATCTTCTCCTGGAGCGTGTGGAGGTACTGGAGAGCTAATTATGGACGTAGAGCATGGATCTGGGAGTGTGAAATACTGCTGCTTGTCCCCTTCCATCACCACCCTGGACAGACAGGTCCGAGGAGCAGATTGTTTTCAGTGTGGTGGAAGTGATGGGTTCATTGTTCTGTTCCCTCCCCCCCAGTAAAACCTGCAGACTTGGCTTTAGATATTGGGAATTGAAAGCAGAGAGCAACAAATATAATGAGGTTGGTTTTGTTTTCTGGGGTTTCAGGTGCAAGAATGCATGCTGATCATGTTTTTGTGCTTTTCTGTATTTCTTTTCCCATTCTTTGAGGGCTGGAAAACATTTTTCTTTAAATGAAAAACAATGTTTTACATCTTCTAAATGTCCCCGAGGGATGTAGCTGCAAAAATCCAGCTCCTCATGGGGTAGTGAGAAATCCTGGGAAGGAAGAACAGATCAGGAACTGATGCCACCATATCTGCAGGGACAGGTTGGCTCTTGTCAGCTGGACAGAGGCATTGTTTGTCATTGCTTGCTTTCTTCAAACAAAGAGTGGTTTTGTTGTTTTATGGTACCACCCTGTTGCCAGCAGCTCTCTTGGTGCTGCAGGTTAAGGTACCACTTGAAGGGTGGGTTATGTGACAGTTCTGGACCTTGTGGGGGCTTTCCACGTGGAGCAGAACGTGGTTGATGTCCCTGAGCAAAGTGTTGGAGGAAAATTTTCCTGGGAAAGGCAAACCATTCCTACTGCAGCTGTAAAATGCCACCCCTACTCTGTGCCAGAGCACCACGGGTGATTAGGGCAGCTTTTCTCACTTGTCTGGTGGGTTCATGATCCAGTTGGCTCCAGGATCAGGCACCTCCTATAAGGTGTTGGCCTTGTCCCCACCTCATGATGGTCACCTCCTTTTCATAGCTGTTTCCATCCTGGTTTGCTGAGTGCTCAGGTGTGGTGTTTACAGGAGGTTTCTCCTAATGGGAAACATGGCCAGTAGCAAGTGATCCATGAGCTTGGTTTTTGAGTTTTTATTAACCTTTTTCTTTTCTCACTTCTTGTGCAACTTGCCTACTTCTCTCATTATTTGGGTTGTTTAGCTTTTTGTTTGTGTCCTCTCCACCTTTCTTTCTCTTTACGAGAAGTTGTCTGTTCCAGGTTCAGTAATTGTTTCCTCACTTACCAGAACAAAAGCAGCTGAGCCTGGTGGATTTTTCTGTTTGTGTGTGTGCAGGGATTTTGCCAGGGTATTTTTATGGACACTGCTTCTGAGCTCATCAGCAGTGCTGGGCAGGAAAGCTAGACTCTGGTCTAGATTAGATATCTTTACAGATTTTTATCTCCAGTTTGCAGGGAAAGGTGGCCTGAAGTCAATCTTCACAGCTCAGTAGAGGAGAGGAGTGATGGGGGCTGCAGGCAGGGAGCCTCTTGCAGCATCTCCATCACTGGAGAGATCATCCTGCTGTGATGGTCCTGTTGATCCTCCTGTGTTTGCAGTGAACTCTTCCCCTCCCCAAGTGCTCATTGCTCCTCGCAGCTGGAGGAGCCTCCGTGGAACTGGAGAAACCTGTCCCTGCCCTTCCCCACTGAGCATGGGATCCTCTCCATTGCCCAGAGAAATTGTGGATGCCCCATCCCTGGAAGTGTTCAGGGCCAGATTGGATGGGGCTTGGAGCACCCTGGTCTAGTGGAAAGAGTCCCTGCCCATAGCAGGGGATGGGAATGAGATGACCTATAAGGTTTCTTCCACCCCAATCCATTTGAGGATCCTCTGACTCGCTTGTTGGGGCTCTAGTGACAATTTGCCATTAGTCTATTCTCCTTAAAACCATGCCTGATGAAAGGTTTTTACTTATAGATCTCCTAAGCAGATGTTTGGGGGCAGATGCTCGCAATGCTTTATGCTTCTTTCTTTTCCTTCTCCTTGTCTTCCAAGAGCCCTGGAAGGGAGCCAAACCCTCTGGCTGGCGTGTCCCCTGCCCTGGGCTCATCTCCTGCTCCCAGCAGGACCACCATTGCTACATTTTTTTGCAGTGCCTGCAGTGATTGGATCCACTTTGGCTGCGATTTAAAGACATTGCAGGGTCCTCTTGTGTGACACTCGTCCCTCCTCCATCCCTGGGTATCTGGGACATGGTTATCTGCTGCAGCTCTGTTGTTTGGTGGAGGATGAGCTGACAGGAGTCAGATCCCAAACAGCCAGCAGGTAGCTGGACTGAATTAAACTGGGAATGCCCTACTAAACCCCTTCTCCCTCCCCTCACATCTTTGGAATTGTCTTTTTATCTGGACTGTAAATTAAATTATTGTTGTTGATGTGGCTTCAGAGAAGCAGCAAGAATGGGTTGATGGGAGCTCCTGGGAGAGGTCTTCCATGTAAGCCTCCTCTTAGTAAAATGTTCTGGCATCTTTTTTCCTTTCTTCCCTAATTTTTTCAAAGTTAGAATGGAAACAGTAATTCAGTGTTTTCGACTTTCATGATACATTTATAGAGAAATAAAAGTCCTATAAATGTCTGAAGTATTATCTCTTCTTGCAGGCTTCATTGTAAAAATATTTATTGAGGTTTCACTGGCTTAAAATGTCCTGGTCAGCATCACGAATGTAATGGTTTTGTTTAGGTGTTTCTTCTTCAATGGCACTTAAAAAAAAAGCCCCAAAACAAAAACAAAGGAAGAAAACCCTAAAAGCTTGGAATGACTTGTTATTTACCATAGATGAACCTGAAAAGAAAAAGCAGCAGTTCCTTTCTGTTTTCCAAGCTGATCTAGCAGCAGAAAACAAGTGTTTAAAATAACACTGCAGTTTAGTGGCATACAAAGTTTGTTTAAAGAGATAAGGTATAAAAGGAATAGTTTTGTGGAGGATGTTTTTCTTTGTTTTGTTTGTTTGTTGGGTTTTTTTGCGGGGGGAGGGGTGAGGAAGTGTTGTTTTCTGTTTGTGTTTCTGTTTGGCTGGTTTTGTTTGGTTTAATTGTCATAGCTTTGGTGCTTTAGAGGGTGCAGTTCCCAGGGAAGAGAAGGCAGGGGAGCATGGAGCATTAACACGATTTAGAGAGGAAGGAATGGAGTAAGGGGAAGATTTGCAGGAAGAGAGACAAGGCAGCTTGTCAGTGCTCCCATTAGTTTTTGTTTGTCCCCTTCTGCCTCCGGATCTTGATCTCACATGACTTTAGGGTTGATGGATGGAGCACTTCTCCTGTGAGGAAAGGCTGTGAGAACTGGGGTTGTTCAACCTGGAAAAGAGAAGGCCTCGGTGTGACCTTATGGTAGCTCAGGGAGCTGCAAGAGAGCTGGAGAGGGACTTTGGGGGGGGGATGGAGTGATAGGACAAGAGATAGTGGCTTTATACTGAAAGAGGGGAGATTTAGATTAGATGTGAGGGTGGTAAGACAGTGGCCCAGAGAAGCTGTAAATGCCCCATCCCTGGAAGTGTTCAAGGCCAGGCTGGCTGTGATTTAGAGCAACAAAGATGGTTTAGTGGAAGGGAGTCCCTGCCCATGGCAGGGAGGCCAGAACTACATGATTTTTAAGGTCCCTTCCAACCCAAGCTATTCTATGGTTCTATTATTTTATGGTGTCTGTATCTCCTACATGTCAGGCCGTCCCTCTGCTGAACCCTTCCTGTTGAAAGGGACAGAGCCTTTTATCCCCTGGGGCTCTACAAGGGATGCTTGGGCACGTGGGGGTGCAAGAAGGTGGTGGCACACAGGGGTGTGGCCCACACAGGGTGTTATTTCAGGTTCCCTGGGATGTGAATTAGCGATTATGAAGTAACAGGGAGGTGTTTCTGAGCACTCTCAGCACTGATGCCCCTCTGAATTTCTTATGGAGATGTTGATGTGTTGTCAGATGTGTAGCTGAGAACATGCATGGGCAGCAGGGCATCTGTGGGTACCAGAGCGTGTTTGGAAATCCCTGGTGTTCAGGAAATACAGGGGGAAAAAACAGCTTGAAGTTTATGTAAGTGTCTCAGGCTTACATCTTTTCATGAGATGTAGCTTCCTAAATCTTTCTTACTATTCCTTCTCTGTAAAGGCATGAGGCTCAACCCTCTTGTGAGCTGTGGTGGCATTTAGCCAGGCCTGGATGCTGGGGCTGACGCAGATAAGATTTTGGTGCAAGAGATAGACTTTCTGGAAGTGACTGATGAACTAATTCCCCTCGTTTGTCAGTAAAAGTACAAACTTTGGAAATCTTGCCCCTGCGTGGGCCAAGAGAAGACAAAACCCAGGCGTGGAGGGTTTCTGTAACAGGGATATTGCTCCAAAACCCAGCAGAGGTTTCTTGTTTCTTGCCTGCCAGAGCACATTGCAACTTCTCCTCCTCGAGTGGTTGCGGTGGCTGACATAAATATTTTTCAAGTAAAAAATGTCTTTTCCGCAAAGCGCGGAGGTCACAGTGTGCATGTGCAAACCTTCCATCTGCGAAGGGAATAACGTAGCCTGTGTCCTTCCAGGCTTCACCTCAGCTGATCTGCACCACATGTCCTTCAAGGTAAGCTGGGTAAGTGGCTCGCAGTCAGAGCAGGGGAAGAGAAATCCCTTTTGAGGCTGACCTGATGCCATCTGACATTTCGCTTATTCGAAAAGAGGAGGTTTGGAATGGAAGTGGTGGGGCTGGTTCGGAGTTGCTTTAGACACTTACAGTGTATTAATCTTCAGGTTGAATTACAACCATATAAAATGATGGGTTTTTCATTCTGTGGTGAAGACTTACTATTCTTCCATGGATCTCCTAATTTTGGTCAGGTCCTTGTCATGTTTGGTGCCTTGCTTGAAGCATGTTGGGATGCTGTTGTGTACCTACACTTGTGCATCCATTCTGTTGAACAGGAACCTTAATGTTCTCTCTGCTGTTATGGCTGATGTGGTGCATGTGCTGCCCTACTTGTAAGTGGAGGCAGTAGATTCTTGCTCTGTTTTCAGCCCTCCATCGTGGAGGAGCTGCAAGTTTGCAGTGTGCTTCTGAGGCCTTAAATGGGTACCTAGAAACAGAGACTGGACAGGAATAAAGGAATCAAGGAGGGATTGATTGGAAAGGCCTTCAGAGGTACACTCTGGCCTCCAGAGGCTCCTGCCTCAGTGCATCCCAACATGGACAAGGACAGCTCCCGAGTTCTTCCCACTTGGATCTCAGCATCAATTCCCCAAGCAGAAGCCAGGCAAGGATGGAATTTGCCCAAGCTTGCCCCCCTCTCCCCAAGACTGTGGTTTGCAGTTGTTGGGCCTAGGAGGGTCTGGGGAGGGAGTTGTTGGGCCGGCCTAGGAGGGTCCTTGGAGAGCTGGAGAGGCTTTGTTGTGTGTGTGTGAGCATGAGAGAACAGCACTGAACGAGCTCCAGGGAACTGCAGAGTGACACTGGGCAGGGCAGGACTGGAAAATACAAAAGCTAAAACCTAAGGCATCACTTCCAAGAGGAAGGAGATACCAGTGCATCCTGCCTGTGCTCCAGCAGAGGCAGTCCCTCCTCTAGGAAGCATTCAGCCAGAGGTTACAGAAAATAAACACCTCTCCACACTATAATATTTTTCTTTTCAATGGGATCTAGTATTTATAAGCCTGGGTAGGACTTTCCAACTGCTGCTCCGCTTGCTTTTTTTTTTTGGTCTTTGTGTAACAGCCTCAGCTTTGAGGCATCGTGATACTTTCTGTTGACTTTGTGCCAGGGTGAGGGTTCCTTGAGCCTCCATCCAGCTTTCCATGACTGTACAGTCTGCAGCGTGCCATCAGCAAGCAACAGATACTCCTTGGCGTGGGAGCCGTTCCGTGCCCTGCCCTTATTCCCGCTCCTGGTGCTTGGACTGGCAGAACAGGTGCAGCTGCTGCAGGGATGTTTGAGGCAATGAAATGCCTGCCGTTGGGAGCAGAAGTTGCTGAAAGATCGTGTTTTTCTCAGTTTTCATTGGCACGTGTGGTGTCTCCAGGAGGAAAGGCAGCAGCTTCTCGGTTCAGCAACTCCTGGGTTTGTCTCTCCTCTCCCAATATCCAGCAGCTGGCTGGTGAGGTGGCTGCTCCTCTGTCCCATCTATATCCCACTTGGTGCAGCAGCGTGCTGGGCTGGGGTTGCATTTCTCCTTGTGCTCTCTGCTGGGTGCAGCCAAAGAGTGGGAAGAGACAGAAGGAAGACCTGAGGGTCCCTGTCCCACGAGGATTTAGGGAGGGGAGCTCTGCAGCCACAAGCCAGCTGGGTGCTCTGCTGCTGCCCTTTCTGCCCGCACCCCCTTCTACATTCCTGATTCTCCTTGTCCCAGCACTCATCTCCCCAATACCCTGCTGGGTGCCCTTTAAACAGCTCTGTAACCCAGAGATTGGCTCTGTGGGCCACAGCCAGGCTGTGGGATGGGAGCTGCTCTCCATGGCACCGCTGTGGCCTTAGGGACATCCACACAGCCATCCCACCCCAGATGGGCATCAGGATGGGCCAAAGGGGTGTGGGGATGTGGGGAGCAGTGGGAAGGTGAAGGAGATCTGGGGATCCTCAGGAGAGTCATCCCAGGGAGCAAGGGGGCTTGGAGGGTGCCCATGGTGGCTCTCCCGTACCCCTTGTTTCCAGGCACTAGTGTGTACTTTGGAGAGGCAGTCAGGATTTTCCATCTAAGGAGGAACTGCTTGGAGTAAAAATCCCTGTGTGGAAGAGCTGCTGCTGTCCTGCTGTCCTCATGTTTGAGAGTGCCATCTAATGAGAAATCACAGCTGAATCGAGATTTGCATCTTCTTTTTTTTTTTTTCTTTTTTTTTGGTTTTGTTTGCATTCCTAAAAATCATCCAGACATTTTCTCCTCTTTAAAAGCAGCAGTGCTCAAACCTCTCCAGCTGCCGTTATGAAATGAGTGAGTTATCCTAGCTAAATTGAGTAGATTGGACTGGAAACATTTCTGGAAATACTGTGCAGGTTGTGGACCAGCTGTTGGTAATACCAGCCAGGGTTTCATACACAGTGGGTCCCAAAAAAGGAAACAGTATTTTACCATAGTCATTTCCCCCCCCACCCCTATTTATTCTGCTACAAGCACAATCCTGCACTTTTTAATTAAAATTTGGGCTGTGTCAGCACAGGGAGAAGGCTGTAAGTCTGCAGCATGAAAGGGCAGGTTTTATTCGTGGTGGCTGGTTTCTGTGCCTCCATCAGGCAGTTGGTGACCTGAGACAATGGCATGTGTGAGGGGACAGAGTGGAGAGAGCTGCTTTTCCTCTGATAGCAGAGTTTTCCTTGCTTTTCCACCCACTGATGAGGTGACTCTTCCCCTGCTGCACTCAACTGGTGGCCCAGCAGCAGAGGGAGTAGAGGAAAGGTTTGCAGTAACTGAGATAACTCAGCAGAACATCCAGCGGGGAGCAGGAGGGGTCCACTGGGAACAGGTACACCCTCCCTGATCCTCATCCAGCTTGGCACTTGTGAACGTCTCTGTTTCCCCTAGTGGTCTCTCCACATCTGCCTCAGTCTAATGCTCTCAGGCCCAATCCAGTTTCTCAGAGGTTTTCTGCCTTCCCAAGAGTATATCTGAACCTTTTAACTGAGGGCAGTGGTTGTGCATTGAGGGCTCACCATCCTCCCTCCCTGCCCGAGCATCTGGGGCAGGGGTGCTGGGCTGGATGGGGACTGAGCACAGGGCAGCCACAGAGGTTGCTGAGTTACTCTTATCTTGGATGCATTGTCAAAAATTCTCCCAGCAGCATCTCCCATCTTTCACTGGGAAGTACATTATCATCAGGCAAAATGGGGAGAGCCAGATTTCATGTTTGTGAAGCATATGTCCTTTTCGACTCCTTAAATATTTCTCCTTCCCTGATGGATTAAGAGTTTGAGTCACCTCTTAATGTATCAACTTTTCAATCAGGCACACTCAGATAGGAATTTGGTTCTTGTTTTCTTGCTGCACTTGCTTGTTGTCTGCTGTCAGGCAGCCACCCAGGTCAGCTAGAGACAGCTCCTCTGTCCAGGAGCAGCAAAGTCCAGGCACAGCCTTGCCACCCCTGGCTGGGGTGATCTACTCAATGAATACAGCTTTAAGGCCATGCTCTCAGGGATATTTAGCAGTTTAGATAGGGCCACAAAGATGATTAAAGGGATGGAACACATATCCTTTGAGGAAATTCTGAGAGAGTTGGGATTGTTCAGCTGGAGAAGACTTCAGCATGACCTTCAGTATCTGAAGGTGGCCTACAAGAAATCTGGAGAGGGTCTTTTTAAAATGACATGTACAATCATAGGAGAAGGGGGAATGGTTTCAAAAGAAAGAGAATAGGTTTAGATTGGATATTAGGAAGAAATTCTTCACTGTGAGGGTGATGAGGCATTGGAACAGGTTACCCAGAGAAGGCCAAGTTGGATGGGGATTTGAGCAGCCTGGTCTAGTGGGAGGTGTTCCTGCACGTGGCAGGGGGGTTGGAAACAGGTGATCTTTAAGGTCCTTTCCAACTCAAAACATTCTAGGATTTCTATGATATCTGAACATAGGAGTGACCTTTTCTCCAATCTCCTAAAGGAAAAATCTCCAGATGATTTCGAGTGTTGTATTCAAGAGTCTATAACTTGCTCCAACCAGTTGACCAGAGAGACAGAACTGGGGAAATGCTGCTGGTTACATCCCATCAGCTGCTGAGATACAAAAGAAGTTTTGACTCCTTAGAACCACTTTGAAATAGTCTTTGCAGATTGATAAGTTCCTGTCTGCACTGAACATAGCATTTAAAAGCAAAAAAAGGAGGTGGATGCTAGCCCCGCTGTCACTCCACAGAAAACCTTGGAAGTGCTGCAGCTCCTTGCAGTCTTGGCCAAAAACTTGCTTCCATTTTGATGCCCATTAGCAGAAGCAGGATACTGGGAGTGTTGGCAGCTCACTTCTTGTTGCAGAGTGTCAGCTGTACAGTGCAGACGCCCACAGCTGACTCTGCAGCATCAAACCAAGGTTTCGAAGTGTTGCTTGTGGTCCAACAACACGTGGCTTTAAACAACACCTTTAAACTAGGCCATGCTCTGATTTTGGGGGAGGCCCGGTGGTGGGGAGCTGTGACAGCACCCACGTAGGCGAGCTGTGGTGGGAAGGCGAGGAGCTGTGTCCTCCTTCCTGCACTGTGAAGTTTGCTGGAGATGAGACACGCACAGCGTTCGTGGTGACGTGGTTAGGTGACCTCCCAGGACCTCGCTTTACTGTGGGTGAGAACCCCCCTGCTTTGCCTTTCCGATGATTTCAGAGTGGTAGAGATACCATGCAACTGTTACCTAGTGGTAAAAATACAATTTTGAGGGAATTTTACTCTTTAGCTGCTCTATCTCAATTTATTTTGCGGTCTGAATGAAAGCACCCCATTTCATCCTGCTGTGCATGGGGTCAGAGACCTTGCCTACCTTGTCTGGAACACAAAGGCACTCAGCACACTCCCAGGAGAGCTTTACTTGGGTGTAGTTGGGATTGTGGTATGCTGATACACTGCTTCAGAATGCCATGTGCACTGTGGCTGTGGATTTTTGCTGGGGACTCCACGTGCTTTGGAAAGCACTGCTCTGCTCTAGGCAGGAAAACAAGGATCTGAGGGGGCTCAAATTGCTGTGATCGACCTCGGAAATCCTCTGCCTGGCTGTGCTGAGTGAGAGCCTTGCTCTTGGCGTCGGTGGGGAGGGATTTCACCCTTTGGAAATGTTTCAGAAGCATGAAATGCTGTCCCTCCCAGCGTGCCGACCGCGCTGGGCTGGATTTTCCCCCTTCCCCCTCTCGCCAGCCAGGGTGATTTTTATACCTGCTAAAATTTTCCCTCTTATTTTTCAAATCTGCATTATCAGCACAAATTGCTTTCCCTTCTCCCTCTCAGGTGAAAAACCCCCATTTTGAGTGGCCGGTCTGCTTTCCAAGGAGTTATTTAAGCACAGTAGGTCATCAACGTATCTCACATATTACGGCCATGCCTTGGCATTTGTTTTGCGTTTGTAATCCAACACCCAGCTGCTTCGGCCTCAGACTCCAGGCAGCTATTTAGTGCTTCAGCTTGTGCTGAGGAATGCATTGTGGTGCTGTTTACTTCGTTACGTGCAAGCCTCGGATGGAGTACAGTGAGCTCCGGTTAAAAAAAAAACCAAACTGCAACACAACGACCAAAGCTGAAAACAGAGGGTAGAAAATAGGCTTACAATAGATGTTAAGCCAGGGTAGAGGGACCCAACAGAGAAAAATTTGGGTTACATTCTGCAGTCATTGCAAGCATTCTTGCTGATGAAAGCAGAGATTACTTACAGTGCGAGAGTGAACTGGACCAATAAAAAAAAAAAACCAAACCATCTACTCCTCTGCTGCAGCTGTTCTGTTGCTTCTCCATCTCTGGCTGAGCAAAAAGCACTGGAAAACCCCACCCTGAGCAGTAAATGGGGCTTTCCTCTGGGAATACTCAGGTTTGGCTGGTCCTGATCTAGGTTAACGTTTCAGCTGCAGACTTGGACGGTTTCACCCAGCATTTCCACCTTCCCAAACTCTCTTGTTTTCACTAAATCCCTATGGGGTGATTCGCCCGGTGCCTTAACTTGTATCTAGTGAAAGTGTGTGAAGCCAAGGTGAGTTGAATTCATTACGTTCAGCTGGATAATTAGGATGCTGCTGGTTACATAAGGGGTGGTAGTAAGCAAAGCTTTTGATCAGCTGATGAGGATTTTGCACGTATTCCTGCTGAGGCTCTCTAAGTCTCCCCAGGGGTGAGGAGCAGTGGTGGCTCTTAAGCGGATCTAGGGTAGGGAAATCTTGCTGCTCTGGGAGAAGGGGGAGAGGGCAGAGCTCTTCTTGCTCTTTAGCAGGTGAAGACTGTCACAGTGGTGTTTTCTTGGTCGAAAGGGTAACTTCTCGTGGTAGAAGAATATGTTCTCTCTGGAACGAGGAGTGATTAATGGGGGGGGCTGTGCCCATCCCCGTGCTGCAACAGCTGGCATTGGAGGAGGGACCAGAGGATACAGAAAAATTCAGAAAGCTGAGCCCCTGTCCCTGACTGTCATCCTCGTGGATGAATTTGGTGGGGTCCAGGTGGTTATCTGGACTCCAGTTTAGGCTGACTGCAGCAGGGGTACATACTGGTGTTGCAACAAAAAGAAGTGCTTTTCTGGGCTGGAGGCTCAGCAAATACATCTGTGAGCTCTTGGAAGAGCCACTGCACTGCACTGACACCTTCCAGTGCTCCAGCCAACAGGGCAGGATGCTCAGGCACAAAGCTTTGCTGCTCCAAGGAGGTAGCCCATGGTTGTGTCTCTTCATGGTTTTACTGTAAAAGAGTGGTAACCTACTCCTCATGCTTTGTAAAGCCTGGGCCCATCAAACTCAGATTTCTTTAAAAAATAATGGATGGCCTGAAAAGAATAAGGGTTTAGGATACAAATCTCATGACAGCTTTGCTGTGTGAACACTGTGGAGTAGGTTGGTGTTTTTTTTTAAGATATTGGGGCTAGAGAACAGTAATTCAAGTTTTATGCTTGGGTTGGTTTTGGTTTTTTATTTTTTCTTTCCTTGTTTGATGTACCCATTTGCCATTTGGCTTCCTAAAGATGAGATCATCTCCAACCCAAACCATTCTGTCACTGTTCTTTAGCTTCTCAGTGATTTTGTGGTTGATAAACAAGTGATTCCTTGTGATGGTACAAGAATACATCCAGGTCGGCCTGGAGTATGGACACTTATCCAACACATTTATCCAACAGAGCAGGTTTAAAATGTCCCTTGGCATATGTAGCTGCCTCTGGCTTTGCATTTATTTTTTGGCTTCAGAGATCTGCTTTAAGGCTCAGGTGTCACACGTTTTTGAGGGATGCCATTATATCCAGTAAGCAAACTATGCCGGGCTCTGGGAAGGATTTAATGAGTAAAGGTTGGATCAGTGACCTTTTCCACGTGTATTGTTTTGCATGTGATCCTGCTGCAGAGCCTGGTGTCTGAATGCCCTGCATTTGTGCCTGGAGTCAGGGCTTTATCAGTTGAAGTTGGAATTGTTTATAAAATCCTGAGGCAGGAGTTCAGTTTCACTGCCAAAAGGCAAAAATATTTTTCTTTTCTTACCTGTTAATTTTTTTCCCTTTTTCCCCATCTCTTCTTTTTCCCCTTCCTCCCCTTTTTTTTTTTTTTTTTTTTCATAGGCATCATCCCTTAGAGACTCTCTCTGCACTGTGTTTCTGTGTTGAAAAGAGAGGGGAGAAAGAAAAGAAATCTAAGCCTATTTATAACAAGGCAAATAAGAAGAACCAGTATTTCATTGAGAAGGGACTAAGACATCCCTTAATTCTAATAAGCTCTTTGTCCTTTGCAGTAGCAGTAAAGAAGGATCTTCCTGGCTCAAAGCTGATGCTTCCAGAAGGGTTTCCTTCTGTCTTTAGATTTGGAGAGGTGTCGGATCCTGCAAACGTCTTGAGCTGTGAAATTGTTATTATCCAGCTATTTCTGTAGCAGAGGGCAGGTAGAAGTGGCTACGTGGATTTTCTTTGCCTGCTTTGCCTGTCAGGGTATGTTCAGTATCTTACACTCTGCGGTGGCTTTCATTAAGGTGGTTTCCAAGCAATAGCACTTCAGTGGTTTTGTTTTCTTCCTTTCTCTCCCTACTTTTCTGTTGGCACATCTCAGGTTAGAGAGGAGTTGAAGAAAGCTAGACACATTTTCCGTGTTTTCTCACCTAACCTGCCAATCTTCCCCTGCAACCTGAGACCAACTCCTACCTGTGCCCCATTTTTCCAGGCTCCAAAACCTTTGCAGTACCAGGCTTAAAGAAAAAAAAAATCCCCTAGCTGATGCTTTCTTATATGTTATGGGATAGTCTAAAAATAGTGCTCTGCCCTTTTTAACAGAACCATGTATTATTAAAGGAGGAATGAATAGGCGATGGAACCAGAATAAAATCTCCCTTCTTCTCGCTGGAGACAAGCTTTAAAAACCTCTAAGTGAAAATATTCCACCCTTTTGGAAACCAGAGCTTCTCCTCGGGGACTGCAGTGTAAACTTTGAATTTCCGGGCTTGTGACGAGGTGATTGTTTACCTTCGCAAATTTAGCACCGGGGCGATGGGTGCGTTTTTGGGTCTCTTCCCTTTTATTTTCCTCCAAGAGGAGCAGCAGCAAGGATGGGGCTGGAACAACCCGCACCTCCCAGCCTCTCTGCCCTCGTGTTCCCGCCAGGTGCCCGTAGGTGGTTTATATATAGTGATAACGGGGCCAGTTGGATTCATCTCGGGATGCTGAGGTATAAAGCACTCCTGAACGGGGCTGGCGGCTCCTGACACTGCGCAGGCACTCGCGGGGGTGCCGCGGTGTAAAACGACACCTCGGGATCGCCGATGCAAGCGAACAAGATGCCCTGTGCCTGTTCTCGTCTGAATGACCGCTTGGGACGAATTATTGCCGAGTGTTTCTAAGCAGCAGACTCTTCCCTTTGGCTCGGTTTTCTCTGTGTGGTGCCGGTTGAATAACAGTGTGTGTAATAAGCAATTAATGTCTATACGTTTAATTTTAGAGGACACTGTAAATAACAGGTTTTGCTTCCCTCCCTCCCCCAACTGTTGCATTGAATTTCATTCTCTTTAATTATACTAACAAATGTGGGGAAAATTATAAATATTTATAGTGGAATGAGTGGCTTTATTCCATGAGTGAGTGAATGTCCCAAGGTTTATTATAATCTTCCATTCAGTCACAAATCAAAAGTATCTATTATACAACTTCAAGAATGAAACTCTAAACTTCTGCCAAAGGCAGAATGAAGCCACTTCAGATGTTGGGAATGTTGTTAGTACGAACCATGGTGTGACTGGCCAATACATTTTTGTTATCCTTCTTTCTGAGCAGCTAAAAAGTGAATTATATGGCTGTAATTCTGGTGTGACAGTGCATTTTAGATGCTGCCAATAACTAATTTTTGAAAAACAAATGTCAGGCATTGTGCTTTGACATTGACTTTAATTCAGCATGTCTCTTTTAATTTGTTAAAGGATATTTAGCCAGGCATATGAAATGATGGGAACACAAATATTTTTCCCACGGTTTTTTTTTGCATTTATTGTAAAACCTCTTCTTTCGATATTGCATTTATTTCTCAGGTTTCTCTCTGGAAATCTGGACTTCTTCCTGCATCCTTTCCATGCAAGCTGGTTACAGGAGAAGCCATGCTCCTGGCAGACCAGGGTGCTCCTGAAAATTCTGAATATTCATTCATCTTGAAGAGTATTAGCAGCATAACTCTTTGTATGTCATCAATATTTTTTTTTACCTAGTTTTTTGCCTTTTTTTCTCATTTGAGAAGTGCTGTGCCATTACAGAGATGGGTCTTGCTGCATTAAGAATAGTTTCAAGTGGATGAGTGGACCTTGATTGCTTGGTGGAAAATCAGATCTTGTTTTTGCAAACTTGGTGGAAAGTTTGATCTAGTTTAAAATTAGTTAGTTTGCATCAGCATGTTCCTGCTTTTGCTCTATGTCTCTATGGCTGAGAAGAAAGGGAAAGCATCTCAGCTTTCACTACTGAAGATTTGATTGTCACTGTTAGTGCCGTGAGCAGCTCTTGGTGGATGAATTCCTCAGCCTGTGTTCTACATCTCTGCTAAATTGCTGGGACTGCTTCTGTGGGCTCTGCTTGTCTATTTACATCAAGCCTCTCCAAAGAGGACCTGCCTGAGCTTTTTACAGATGAAGGAAAAATTTATATATATCTATATGTGCATGTGTATGTCTATATATATACATATATAAAAATATAAAAAAAGCGTTGCAGCTATAACCACTGAGTAATGGTCTGTTTGATTAAAATATTCCACAGAAAGAAATATAGGGAAGACTTTCAAACCTTCTTTCAGATCTTTATTAACTATTCTTCTTTGTATCATCCAACTGCTGTAAGAGAGCCAGGTAGATTTTTAATGGTGTGGATTGTATTTTATAAAGAGCCCAGCATAATAGAGTCCTAACTGGAGCCTATAATAGAGACAGTGATCATTATTGGCAATAAAAAGTGGTAAATTTGCTGGAGGTGTCTTGTGATTTCATAACTTCAGATGTCTATGTTAACATTGTGCTTAAATAAATGGGTCTCAAATTAGGAATTTTAAGTTAGCCTAATATTCCCACAGGTTTCATGATTTGTTTTGACTTTGAAGAGTTGAAATAAATTCACTTTGGTTTGTCACTCTTCTCCTTTTTTATTATTGAAGAGGACAGAAGTGACAGTGTTTTCTAAGTGGTCATATGAAATAATGGTTGTCTAACTTTTTAAATAGGTGCCTTCAACTGCAAATAACAGGTTTGAGTTGAAGAGTGAGTAGAAGATGTCAGGCATAAATTTCCACCCTTTTTGCTGGTTTTTATTTAATTTTTAGTTTTTAAAGTAAACAATGGGCACATGGTATATACTCTCTGATATCAAGGCTCCTGGCATCTGTTCCTTTGGCCTTTCTTCTCCACCCACCAACACTCCAGCCATCCCTCACTTCTTTGAACATCCCCCAGTCTGTCCTTTTCCCCTCCAACATGTCCTCCATCCCCAGTATAACACAATCTGTTTTTAAACTCTTTTTCCTCATCTTTCAAGCTCCATCCCCAGTCACTTGGGTCATGTGGTGCTTTGGTCCTCACTTGGACCATGCTGGCCTCAGTCACTCACTTGTCTGGCTCTGCTGTGGGTGTCCACAGCAGCTCTTGCAGTGCTCCTTGAATGGGTCCATGAAGATGCTTCTTCCTTGTAATTGTTCTTGAGGACTCCAAGGATCCTACAGAGGGCTGGTATTCACACATGCCAGGAAAAAGGCTCTTTAGATTTGCTCAGATAATTCAGAGGATCCTGGAGATAAAATTCCACAGGATGATAAGGGAACTTTCCAAACATGATGAATTTTAGATGGTGCCTGTATAAAATCACATTATCTGTGCGTCTTGTGGATTTCAGTTCTTATCTCTGTTGTCCTTCCTTTCCGTTGTTTCAATTATGAATGACAAGGTGGCAGAGCAGAGAGGGGGGAAGGGCAGGAACCCTTCACAGAATCATAGAATCATTAAGGCTGGAAAACACCTTCAAGATCATTGAGTGATCAACCATTAACACAGTATTGCCAGGCCCACCAGAAGTCTCTAAGCACCATGTCAACCCATTTTTTGATGGTTCCTACCACTGTGAGAGCTCCCTGCTGTTTCAGACCTTTTGATACTGCTTTAATACAGCCATTTTCATCGAGTGACACACAAAATTCCACAACATAACCATCCCCTGGCACCTTCCTGGGACTTCTTTGTGCTCCCTGTGTGGGCAGGCAATTTCACATCTCTTATTAGTGATACTTCCTTCCTAAAGTTGGAGTAAGTTACTTATGGGGTGTGATTGCTGGTAAGGCCCCTGGCAGCCCAGCTCCATAAGTCAAACAAAATATTGGTTGTGAAATGCTTCCCCTGTATTTCAACCTCACACTGTGTCACTCTGGGCCTTGGTGGCCATGCCATTGGAAAGAGGATGTGTGCTCACCGCAGCGGGAGGACTCGGAGCGCTCTTCTGCAGGCATTGGTGGTGTTTAATAAAGGTGATGTTTGCTCATTTGTAGGACACATTGCCCCATTCCTCAGTGGTGCTGACTTGCATTTCCCAGCCCAGGAGGCACCCAAGTGTGTGCTGAGGGTGGGAGCCACCGAAGCTGACTGGGAACCAAGTGCAAGAAGGAGGGGGAGCAAGCAAGGTCCTAATTTTTCTAAAAGAAAGCATGGCTGAACACCTGCTGTTCCCCAACAGAATAATATGAATTTGCATCAAAAAGGGGTCCCAATGAGTTGTGCTGGCTGCTTTTGAGGAGAGCAGTTGTGTCTGGAGGCATTCTGTTGGGGGAGATGTCTTCCAGTGAAAGCATTTTCCACACAAGGGCCGTGGGGCCCACCCCGCGGCTGGCATTTACAGAGGGGGTGGAAATGCTATTTAAATTTCAAATGGCCTCAAGTTTTCACAGTTGCCATGTCAATAGATCAAGTTCCTTGAAATACATTTTAGGCAGAGTTTACACAGAGCCGCGGGAGCCCGCATTGACTCCGAGGGCTGCCTTTATTGTGCCTCCAGCAGCGGTAAGTCAATATGGCACATTGAAAGCAGCCCTGCTCTGCTGCTGAGTGAAAGTTAGCAAATTCCCCCCCGTCTCCTTCCAACTCTTTTTTTTGGGTAGCAGCATGTTTAACTAGCTGAAATGATCTTCCCCCCCCCCACCCCACCCTGCTTCTTTCTTCTCTCTCTGACTTGTTTCTGGGAGGAGGTAATTAGATCAGGCTACCCACATCACTGCATCTTCCAAATGCCTGTCCGGGAGTGGCTGAAACACTGGAGTGGTACAAGGGAAGGTAACAGGAAAACAAGTGGCTCTGGGACAGTGCTGATAAGGGCAGGCAGTTGTTTAGTACAGAACAATAGAAAATAAAGCTTGGAAAACAAGACAGGCCAGAAGAGTGGTGGTATTTCATTGTGGGAGGTGATGAAGGTAGCAAAGCTGTTGTTCCAGGAGCAACATCCTCTGGGAGTGACCTGATCTGACCCTCCCTCCAACTGTTACACTTGCCTAAGTGTAATTCTCACTCATGGATCTTCCCTACCTATCCAAAATAGGTTTGGGGCTTGCAGCAGGTGTGGGTTATGGGCAAAGACTGCTAGAGGTGGGATTGTGTCCAAAGAGAGGTGGGATGGGGGTGGCTGCTCCTGGGAAAGGCTTGAGGTGTTGTCAGTAACTTCCCCAGCTGATCCATCAGAGTATGAATGTACACAACAAAAACATCATGAGTTAAAAGCACACAAAGGGACTTTGTCTGGAGGTATGGTGTGAGGAGCAATGCATTGTGCTCCTGCAGTGCCTGCAGGGATGGTGTGAGGAGCAATGCATTGTGCTCCTGCAGTGCCTGCAGGGATGGTGTGGGGAGCAATGCATTGTGCTTCTGCAGTGCCTGCAGGGATGGTGTGAGGAGCAGTGCATTGTGCTCCTGCAGTGCCTGCAGGGATGGTGTGAGGAGCAGTGCATTGTGCTTCTGCAGTGCCTGCAGGGATGGTGTGAGGAGCAATGCATTGTGCTCCTGCAGTGCCTGCAGGGATGGTGTGAGGAGCAATGCATTGTGCTTCTGCAGGGATGGTGTGAGGAGCAATGCATTGTGCTTCTGCAGTGCCTGCAGGGATGGTGTGGGGAGCAATGCATTGTGCTCCTGCAGGGATGGTGTGAGGAGCAATGCATTGTGCTCCTGCAGTGCCTGCAGTGATGGTGTGAGGAGCAATGCATTGTGCTTCTGCAGTGCCTGCAGAGATGGTGTGAGGAGCAATGCATTGTGCTTCTGCAGTGCTGCTGTTCATAGCTGATGCTGGAATCCAGTTTTCTCACTGGTCTTCTCGCGTGTGTCCACATTTGGAGCATGCAGTGGGTCTGCAGCTCTGGAAATTACCTTCTTTGGTTTCTACAAGGCGTATTTGAAACACTGCTGGAGATGCTGTGTGCGATTCCCTCTCCACCATCCACTCATGGGTGGAAAACAGTTGTCTCTCCTTGGTGTGACCACCCTAAAGGCTGTCCCTAGTAAAGTGCTCTCTAATTATTTCTTCTTGTGCCTTTTCAAGGGTTCACCCCCATACATGGTGGGCAGATCTCAGCAGGTTCTGCTTTTGACTTTGGCCTGCTTTGCTATTTTACTATCTGCAATCTTCCACCTTGTGCTGGAGTAGCCTGTGAGGAAGCTGCAGCAGTCAGGAAGCTGGAGTGTAGACTTTGAATTTTAAATGCTCTGGTATGAGCTGGTTTTTTTTTTGTGTTTGGATTGCGCCTACCACTTCCATCCTCTAGTCCTCCCCCGCCAGGATAAATCACTCCTGAGGTGACCACGCATTTCCTGGGGAATGCCATTAACTTGAGCAAACAAAGGGATGACCTGGCACGGCACCATGTGGTGTTGGGTGCTGATGGTTGATCCTTTGATTCTGCAACCCAGGGAATGTTCCTCTTCCTTTTCCGGGGCTCTGGTAAAGCTCTGCGATTGTGATACCCAAAAAAAGGATGGTTAGATTTACATTCTACCAGAAATAGAGGGTAGCATGGCAGAAACATATGTCTTGATTCCTAAACGGGAAAAAAGAAAATATTTAGGAAGGAAAAGCAGTTCTGTGACTAATTATTTTTAATTGTTGTCTTTTTTTAAAAAAAAGATCAAGATTGTTAGAGTGCTTCTTTCCCTCCAGAACATCTACAAGTGATCAGGCTACCAAACAGACTAATTAGATGTCAAATAGACTTCAGTTCTTAAATTGGTTTAGTTACACAATGCAAAACATCACATTGGGAAGCAGATGGCGTGTCATTTTTAATATGTCTTGTAACTTGCCTGAAACCACTTCAAAGTTTCCTTAAAGAAAATATTATTACTACTGACCAAAAGAGATGCCACTGAGTAGCTCTCAGCATAACAACAAGATGTTGGGTCAGCATCTTACAAATATTGTCAGTGCCTTCAGTGGCTTAAAAATAGAGGTATCTATTTAATGGGGTTTATATTCAGTGGATAAAGAGCTGGTGCTGTCTTAGAAAGTCAGGACCCTTTAATTGGGACCCAATTGGACACCAGAAAAAATGAAAGCCATGATATAATTAGTTTTGAAAAATTCTTTCTCTGTGCCCAGACTGTACAGTTCAATTGGCAAGTCTGCAGGGCTGTGCCTTCCTCAGGAATGCCTGTGTTGCCCTGGAATCTAAATGATCCTTTGAATAGGAATATGGAGAACAAGAAACCCTGCAGCAGCGGGGGAAACCCTCACCCTCGTTTGCAAAAACATGAAAATGGCTCAATATCTTGTAACTCAAGTCATTAAGGCATTAATAAAAACAGCACTAAGTGCTGCCAGGCTGTTCCATTACAACCTTAATTACGGAAAGAGTGGGAAATGAATGTTTGGGTGGAAAACAGCGTTAGGATGGTGGGGATTAAGCAATACCGAACTGGAGGGAGAGCTGTGCTTGAGTGATCAAAGCTAGGAGATAACCTTGGTTGTATTTCAAATCCATCCCCAAAGCTATGCTTCAGTGGATTTGGAAGGGGTTTTTGTGGCTTGCATAGAAAGGTCCATGAGATATCAACAACAGCAATGAAAACGAAGTCAGTAGTATGTGAAGGGATGAGGGTTTGTTTTTTTTTTATAGGCTCTAATATATATGAAAGGTCAGTTTAAGTATCCTCAGTTAATTTAATGCTTGAAGAAACACTTATTTCCATTATAGGTTTCACTAAATATTGTTGGAAGAGTATTGGTTTGTGTTGGGGTGAAAACCAGAAAATAAGTCAGTGTAGGCAAAATAAGGCAGAGAGTTTAATTTCTCTCTGATATTCTTCTTTCATACACAGCTATTCGTTTATTCGTAGTTACTTAAAATTCCATTTTCTAATGAAAAGTGATAAATGCAAAGAATTGGTTTGAAATTAATGCCTTAAGGAGTTGCACAAACTTTGGAAATATCTTCTTTTACCACAAAATAACAAAAAAAAAAAAAACAAAAAATAGTGGAATTTCTTCCCTCCCTTCCATCCCAAGCTCTTAAATGGCAGGAGGAGCAGGGTAAGCTTTGCCATGGGGCATCCTCATATCAAGGATGCTTAATTGCCTCTGAGTCTACTAATCTAATATATGAACAAATACCAAACCCATTAATTGTGTTGATTTAAAACCCATTTCCCCTCTTTTCTTCCTCTTTCCCCTCCCCAAATCCCTTTCCATATTCATCCTGTTGGTGGCAGACCATTGGTTGTGAATTTGGGTGGTGTATTGAGGTTTTGGGGTTGGGAGGCTGGGTCCTGCAGGGTGAGGGCTGCCCTAGGAGGAGTTTGGATGCCTTGGAGGTGGGGGATGCTTTTTTCTGGGATGAGGTGTGGTCTAGAACTCCTCTTGTATGTAGGCCCTTTGGTCATCCTCCTGTGGAAAGAGGAAAACCAGGTTGGAGAACACCTTCCCTGGGAAGGGGAGAGGGGAGGTGGCCCTTTTCAGTTATTTTCACACCCTTTAGTCTCCCTGCTGGTTACACACTTTTTAATCAACCTCATTAACAGGGGTATACAGGGCCTCAATCAATCTCTGGGTGATTGCTCCTGAGGAAGTCTTGCTCAGGGACTCTCCTAAGCGTGCTTGGCACCAGAACGTGCTGAAGATCTTTGTCTGTGATGCTAATTGCTTGTGTCATCCCTCTCCCTGCTGCCAGCTACACAAGGTTCTGGAGGTTTTCCTGAGCAGCAGAGTGTTCCTTTGGAAAGAAAACAACCTTGACTGTACTTTTGATCGTTTTACCTGGCAGTGGCTGGTTTTCAGCGCTGGTCAGGGGGATTGGAGGAAGAAGTTTGGGGAGGAAGCCCATGTGGACTTAGTGGGGAGCTGGGGGGTTTGGAAGGTTTTTCTCACCTTTGGGTGCTTTAGAAAAATGAGTTTCTAAAATAAATTTTAAAAACCAAAGATGTAAATCAAAAGAAGTAATGAGCAGGATTGCTTGCCCTTGGTTCTTTGTGGTTTGCCCAAAAAGGGGGAAATGGTGTGAGACAACATGGAGCCACATCAAGGTCATGAAGTTTTGCAGAATAGCAACCAGGTGGAAGAGAAGGCAAAAGCAGACTGGAAAGGACTTAGTTTTTTGGTGGAAAATGGCCATCCATGGTGTTTTTGTTGCATGCTGCTTTCTGTTGAGTGCAAATCACATCATATTCAGCTTTTATTCAGCTCTTGGAATGACTTTGTTTTTTAGTGCCTGATTGGTTTCATCTAATGTGGTTTTGTGGGCCCATTCACATTTTTACTAAGGATTTACAGATCTTGGGGAGCACCTTTTAATAATATTAGCAATAGATCAATAGACTTGCTTTTATTTGCTGCTTCCCTAGACCCTTCATAGACAGTCTGTGCATCAATACCTTCAAAGTCCTCATCCCTTGAATTATTTGATCCAAATTTGAGAGTTTGGATCATGTAGAATTTGATCCATTCAGTTCTCCTTTTATGAAGGCAGAGCAAAACTGGGAACTTAATTTTTTTACAAAGAGGTTATGCAAACTTTCAGCACAATCATAGTTTTTTAACCTCACTGTGGGAGTAAAGATGCCAGAACAGTTGGGAAAAATATGGGGGGGGCAGGTAGATTCTGGAGTGCCTTTGCTGTTGAGTAAGTGTGGGTGTTTCCTCACCTTCCTGGTGGCACTGGGTTACTGGCTTTGTGTGACTCTGGAAGAGGAAAAGGTGTTGGAGAGGAAGCAAGGAGCACCTCTATTGTCCATCTCACATGCTGAACACTACCTTGCTTGTTATTCTAATCACAGATGTTTTGCTTTGCTGTTTGTTTGCAATTCTCACAGTAGCCCCCTGACCATACACTCAAATGAACACAAATCACCCCAAAAATCTTTCATTCTCCAAGTTGTTTTCAGTAACTAATTTTTGTTTACGCCATATCAAAAACACCTCACCCTTTTAGCAGCTTCCCTAGGTGAGCTGCAGAAGAATGGGAGGGCCCCCTAACCATTTTCCCTGTTTTATTTCCCATAAAATGAGAGGATTTTGAACAGAAAACCTGACAAGTCGTTTCCTATCATGCGTTGTAATTATCTATTATAGTAGGGAATAAAGGATTAATTAGTTTTCAAGATGCAGATATGATTTAATTAGTCTTCAAGCTGTATCTGAAACACCTGTCTAGGCAAAATCAAAGTGTTTTCATTTGGGGTGGGAAAAAATTGGGGGAGTGGGAGGGAAGGAGGGGATCTCTGATGTTTGGTGATCTGCAGGGTTGTTCCCCCCTTTTCCACCCTTATTGAGGTGTGATGTGTTTTTTAAATGCCCAGTTTATAATGTGTTTAATTGTTCTCATGTGCACACGCTTGCTCAGGGCACATCATTGCCAGTTCCTGCCACTCTTCCCCAAAAACCTGAGAAATGTTGAGTTCTGTATAGGATGCATGTTCTGTCTCCAGGGGTGTCACAACAGAGAGGAAAGGAGAAGAACTCACTGTTTTTTGTGAAAATCTCAGCTCCAGTCACTTTGCTGGGAGAGGCCAAAACCAGATGGTGACAAAACTCTCTTCTGGTCATTGATTTGGGGGCAGTTCAATGCTGAGTGGTCAAAGGATGTTTTTGGTGCATGCAAGCAGCAGCTGAAGCCTCCATTGCAGGCAGCAGTGCCATTCCATTGGGATTAAACATGACTTGGGAAGAAAATGAGTGTAAACCAGGAAGACTGAGGGATGGGTTTTATTGAGGCATCACTGCTAGCACCTGGCCCTGGAGGGATGGTGCAGGAAGGTGAAGCCCCTGCTGCAGCTTCTCCTAGGGGCCAGCTCTGCCTAGGAGTGAAACTGCAGCCTCTCTACTGCCTTTCCCTTCCAAAACAATCATAATAGTTATAATAGCAATAATAATTATAACAATGACAACAGCATCAACCACAACAATAACCATAATAAAGGGTATATTGTAATATATATAGTATATATTACATCTATATATTATATTTTATATAGTATATATTACATCTATATTATGTATTTTGTACAGCGTTTGTAATTATTATTTTTATTAATATTATAATCATCATTATCATCAAAATCTGCAAGAAACTAAGCTGGTTCTTCCCCTCTCCCCCAACAAAACCATATTTCAGAGTCACTCCCTCTGAAGAGGTGTGCAAAGGAATGGGAGTTTTGCTTTTTTGGAGGTGAGAAAAACAAACCATTTCTGAAGAATAAAAGCTGCTTTTTAAAAAAATCCGATATCTGCTTATCTTGGCACTTTTTTTTTTTTTCCTCTCCATCTTCCTCCCCACCTTTAATTCGAATCCTCCCTTGTGGAGCAGCTCTCCCTCCCCAGGCAGGGGCAGGGTGCGGCGTGCTCCCCTCCTGTAGTAGTAGTAAAGGTCACGCTTCCCTGCGGCGGCTTTTGTGCCCGGGTTATTTTTAACCCGGGTCAGCCCATCCGCGCTTCTCCCTCTCCCTTAGCCCCTCTCTCACACTTCAGGGTCTGCGGGAGCAGAACAACGAGCCCCACTCCACTTAAGTTGATTTTCTTGTTGTTATATATATATATATTTTTTTTTTAGTTTATTTTCGGCTTCTTCTTTTTTCTTTCCTTTTTTCCTTTCCTTTTCTCTTTTCTTTTTTCTATTTTTTTTTTTTTTTTTTTTGGAACCACTGGGGCTCTGCGGTTGGGTTGCGCCTGGGTGCTCGCCAGCAGCTATAAATAGCTGTTGTGTACAAGCAAGAAGTGCCTGAATGAGGTTGAGCGGCAGGAAAGGAAAAGCCCCTTTTGGCTTCCAGCTGGCTGCCGGCCAAGCAGCGCATTGCTTCAGCAGATGAGTGTTTTGAGGTAGCGTGGGAAGGAGAGAGCAGTGAGTAAGATGGTCTTTCTCCGGTTAGAGGTGTGTGTGTGTGTGTGTGGATGTCTCCGTGCGTGTCTTTTGTCGGGCTCCGGTTTTATGAATGGCAGAGGGTGGCTGGGGGTGCTGCGGGCGGCTCCGGTCCCTCGAGCCTTGGGAAGCACGTGGGGATGATGCTCCGGAGGATCCCTGGTGGAGTGGTGCCGGGTTGGGAAGCAGGTAGGTTTTGGGTGTGGTTTTACGACTGCTTCTGATGTCACCCAAGTTTCTTCTGCCTCTTTTCTCTGGTCTGGCAACGCTGCCTTTGAGCTTGGTGTTGCACCTGTGGATGGGTGGTGTCCCAGGCTTCTCAGGACAGCCCAAGATCCCGGTGGGTTTCGGATTTCCCAGCTCGGGAAGTGGGAATGGTCCCTCTGCAGCAGAAGGGATGGGACTGTCATGCACTGCTCCCTTCTCCCCCATCATCTCTGGGGCTGAGCTCCTGGTTGGGTACCCCAAAGAGCACCCACAACCCCAAACCTGCTGCCGAGGCTCTTCCTACCTAGGGGATGGTGACATTGCTGTAGCACCCTGCTACAACCGAGGCTGTGCAAATAGGCTGGAAGGAAACCCTCAAAATCAACACTTCATAAATACATTTCCCCCCTCAGTGCATAGATAACTGATTTTTAATCAAATACTTTTTATTTAAGACTTTTATCTCTTTTTTTTCTATTTGTATATATATATTAAGGAAGCAAGTAAAAAGTGCCTTTAAGTGCCATGTAGAAGCATGGATTAAATGGCAGTTACCATTGAATTAAATGAGTTTTTATCAGAACACTTAGAGATGCTTTTTCAATAAAGACTGAATTGGAATGGGGAAAACCTGACTTCTCTCTGTCCAGTTCTTTCAGCTCCACTGAAGGACTTCTAGGAAAAAACCACAGCTCAGCCTGGCGAGCCTGCTAGGTTTGTGAGAAGGAAAGAGGATGAGGAGAGTTTGGGGTCTTTGGCTTTCAGATTTAAAACCAATAAAAGCCACATTATATTTCCTTTTTTTTGGATTTGCTAAATTTTAGTCTGAAATGTGCATATTTCAATGGGTTATGACAAAATAAAACCAGGTGTGAAAAGTAGAGATTTAGGAAATTTTTCACTTTTCCCTCCCCTTATGATAGTTTGTTTGCAAACTAAGTGAGAAACATTTATGCTAAATGAATACAATGTCTAAGAAGTATAGTTAATGATTTATTCAACTGGGTAAGATTTCCTTAAAACTTTCAAACTGATGAATTAACACTGCAAAAAAATGAGCAAGACATTAGGGATCAACTGAGCAGCTGATGATGGCAGCACTGGATTTTAATAGTGATGGTAATGAGGCAAAGATTGCTTGTGTGGCAGGACAATAGAATCAAATGTTTATGGTTGCCTGTGCTGTGTCCTGATATGATTTAGCAGTTATTGTCACCAGAATAAACTCAGATCCTCCACAATATGCTTCAGAAAAGCCATGCACCGTGGGGTTTGCTCCCTTAAATATTTTGGAGAGTTTCCTTTTTTCGTAGCTGTTTTTTTTTGGTCTGAATCTTCCTGCTAATTGTGTTGACCATCCTGCAATGCGGGTAATTCAGTGTTAATTTAAAAAGAAAAACCAAATCAATCTCCCTCTTTCTGGTTTCATAGCTGTTCAAATGCTGTAACTGCATTGTATTGCTGGATCATTTTTTCTTTTCCTTCTGTAATTGAATAGTCTCAAAATGCAGGAATGACACTATTTATTTGAACTGTTTAGAGGAAAATTAATAGGGCTATTTTTATGATTGTCTTTTGTGTCATGGTCTTATTTTTCACTATCTGATTTATGTGGCTAGACTAAAAGGACAAAAAAAAAAATCAGCCCCATTTGAATTGCTGATATTTCTTTTATAGAGGTCTGGGTTGGGATTTTGTAATTTCTGCTTTTGGATCAAGACACAGAGAGCTCCAAGCAGGAGGAACTGAAACGCAAAGTTTCTTTTGTGCTGTTGTGATGTCAGGGCTGCTTTGATCCCCCACGGTGAAAAGTAAGGTGCTGCAAAATGCAGGATTGCTTCAGAGACCCAGGGATGCTTTTCCCACCCTCCCCTTTAAATTCTTCAGGTGGCTGGATCAGAGTGGAACCCTCGGGAGGGAATGGCATGGGGTGGGAGCTGGTGGCTGGAAATGCCATTAGGGGAATTGGAGTGGAGAAGGTTGCCAGAGCCCTTTCTTAACCTCAAGTGAAGGTTGCGACCCCCAAGTCCTGGTGGGGCAATGTCCTCTTTGAGGCTCCAGGATCGCTCCCAGATGGAGCCCAGACATGGAGGGCTGGCTTTCCACTTTGGAAAAGGGAACAATTTGTTCTGCACGGTGGTGTTTGCTCACCCCGGTCAGAGATCAAACGCCAGGCTGGGCTGGGAGTTTGCAAGGGACAGTCTAGAGAGTCTGTAAAGAAGTGGACATGGGGACACCACCTTCCCGACCAGGTTTGATCCTTCTCCTGGGCTGTGTTTTCTGCCTGATGCTGGCTCTGTGGGTGGGGGGGAAGTATTTTAGAGGTGCTGCTGCATTTACTTGAGCAAGCACAGGGTTTGGGCGGGGGGAGCACGTTGGTAGCTGGAAATTAGTGGCAGCCCTGCCGTGTGTGTCCGTGCCGGGGACTTGCAGTGCCAAGACAAGGGGGTGGCTCAGGGCTGGAATGGGACAGGGGCTGGTGTCCCTAGCAGTGCTGAGGGGCAGGTGACTCCTCAAACTCAGCCCTTGCTTGGCTGCACCCGGCTTATCTTCTCATCCCCCTCTCTCAGCAGAGCAGTAAAACATGAAGTCCCGCGCTTTGTTTTGCCCGTGGTGAGCAGCTCTGCTTCGATACAATCCATTTAAAATGCTGAGAGCTCCTTTTTCTCACACTTTTGCCTCAGAGGTGGTTTGAAGCAGAGAGATATCGTCAGCTTGTGGTTTTGTCCCTTTGCTGCCCTTTCCTGGTGTGGAGGTCTGTGGGGACACTGGGGGGGTGCAAAGGGACCCTCCAGGGGCTCCCCAGCATCGCTGTCGTGCTGAGCCACATCCAGAGGTCCCCAATGCCTCCCTGCCTTTTCTGGCAACAAGGACTTGCTATCCAGAGGGACACGGTTTTATCTCTGTGATAAAATGCTATTTATGTGTCTGTGGGGGTTTATTGATGTAAGCTTTTTGGTTTGGTTTGGTTTGGTTTGTTTGGGTTTTTTTTTGTTTGGTTATGTTTGGTTTCTTGTTTGTTTGTATTTTGACAAGCAGCCTTCTTACTGTTAAACTGTCCAGCTTTAAGGAGCCTGAGCCAAGCGAGGCTTTTTGCTGCCTGGTCCCTGGGAGCTCCCTCTCCTCAGTGGCCTTGGCTTGTTTGTGGAACCATAGCTGATAGGGAAGTGTTGTCCTCTAACAAACGAGAGATAACTACTAAGGAGTTGTTAAGAGCAGAAGGTGCCACATGAGAAACAAACACCCAAAGCACTTTGGGGGCTGCTGGCAGTGGTTGCCTTCCTGTGTGGACTTTGCTTCGTTCCTGGGTTGCACAGTTCAGGGACCACATCAGGGTGATAGGAAGTTCCTGTTGCCTCTGGGGCCAAACCCTTCTTTTGGCTAATTGTCATACAATGCCTCCACATTTCACATTGGATGATTTTTTTTCTTACTTTATTGAGGTATTTTAAGTTAAAGCCTGGCATCATAGGGGTTTGGTTTTTTTCCTCTAAGCACCTAATGTTCATACTTAGGAGCTGAAAGCCTTCTGCTTGAGGTTGTGCACCCAATGCACCCAAGTTTCACCACTTCAGAAGGGGATTCACATCTCCTGGTGCATCTTGGAAGGTCATGCATCAGTGGTGAGACTGAAACCACACTGCTGGTTTGAATCACAGGCAAAACAAAGTACAAGGCTTGATGTTTTAGCTCCTCTGCTAAGCCAGAAAAAAGGGAATTAAAAGATAAGCTTGTTCCTCTTAAAAACCCTATAGCCATATCATTTTCACAGACATTATAGCCACTTGAGGGCCACTTTTGCTTCATCCCATTGATGATGATGAGAGGAAGGATGGAACAGTCATCAGACATGCTGGGCATGTGGAAAGCCCTGGGCTGATCTGCTGCTCTCTTGCTCATTTTCCCTGGGGTCCTCCATAAGTCACTTTGTCTTCCAGTGTCCCAACCCCAACTTCCAATGTCTGTAACCACAGAAAATGCTTTCCAGCTGCACTGGGAGGCTGGAAGGGGGGTATCAGTGTTTGCAGGGTACTCAAATAAGAGAAATAATAATTAAAAACTAGTGCATTATTAATGGTTTATTAATAATAAATAACAAACACGAATGAATAATTATAAGAAAAATAAATACACAAATAAACTTAATAGTCTAAGCAGAAGTTATGTACTCACCCAGAAGTTATGTACTTATGAAATTGCCTCCTGGTTATGTGCAGATTGCCACTGTGATGATCCTACATGAGTATAAGGTGTTTTAGGTCATGAGATTGCATGGGTTCAGGTTGGATTGAAGGACTTCCAGTGAGTTCAGTATGCAAAGAGCAATCATCCCCAACCAAAAGATCTCTTCTTCACTGCTACTGTTATGTACTTATGTTTTCATACATGTATGTGCTTGGAAATCATGGGGAAGGGTTTGTGGGGCTTTTTCAGCAGCAAAAGCATCGCTGGGTACTGTCTCTGTTTGAACTTTGGAGTATGAGATTGCACACCTCAAAAACACAACTCCGTACAAAGGAGCATATTGATGTGCACAGCGTAATTAAAAGCATAATTAGCCTTCTAATTAACAAAAGTCTCGATTTTGACACCCAAAATAGTGTCCTGGTGGCAAGGAAGGATGCAGGTTGCTGTGGTAGGGCTGCACAGTGCCCCTGATGAGTCTCTGAGCACTGCTGGTCCCGGGCATGGTGGCAGAGCTGCCATAGGGGTCCCAGTGAAGTGTGTAGGGCAGGGATATGTGCCGTGAGGAGAACGATGCAGGCACAGTGCCACGGAGGTAAAGGTTAAATCGTTGTGACTTAATGCAGATTGGTACTAAACATTGCCAAAATTAAATGTTCAACCTTTTCTCTGTCAGAGGTTGCATTAACCGCCGGTGTAATTAAGAAAAAAACCCAGTAATTTTACTCTGAGAGAGAGTTCCGAGAGGTCTTGTGCCTTGAGTTGCAGGAGGGAATAGTGCAAATGTCCGTCAGATTCAAGTGTTCGTGCTAACAGGTTTTTTTACCAAGAATGAGCCAGCAGGGAGAATTAATTCTAGTGCCAAGCAGAAGCTCCTGCTGCAAAATGGCATGGCCTAAAGAAAGGGAGGAGAATGGAGGGTTGAAAGAAAAGGTAAAAACACTGTTTTTGTCAGTGAGATGTTAATGAGCTGCTTGATGTTTGCTTTAGCTGAATCTGATGGCTTAGGGTCGGACCCCACCCGTTTCTGGTTTTCCCCATCAGAGAAGATCCTTGGGATAATAGGTTTTGTGCTGGGTCTTGCCTTTCTTCTGCCTGTGCCTTTCTAGCAGTTTGGAGCTCTGCTGGCTGTAAACTTGGTTCAAAATTAGCTAGTCTTTAATCTTGTTGCATGTTTTTCTGTTTTCTCCACTGAAGGAAGAGATGCCTTTCTCTAACTCTTCATTTAAAAGGAAGTGTAATGCAGGTCTCCTCTGAGCAGAGGTCGCAGTGAAGGAGATTAAAAATCAAAGAGCTTCTTACTCTTTTCTATTTCTCTCCTGTTTTAACGTGGAGAAAAATAAAAGTCTTGATTGCTCATGGTAAAAATGAGTTGAGCCATTTAAACTAGATTTTATTTTTGGCTAGTTTCTTTGGCATCATCGTTCACTTCACCAATGAACTTTACTGGTGACTAGTGTAGCCTCCTGGTCTGGAGAGGCATGAGCTCTGCAGGAGCAGTCGTGCTGATATGATGGCTCAGACATTCACCAGTTTTTATCTTCCCTGTGATGCTGCTATTTTTTATTTCCTTTCTGCTGCAGCTATTTGGGGTCATCTCAGCAAACTGTGCAAAACTGAGCACTTTGGCTGCAGTGACTCTGCAGTGCTGGAAAGAAATGGGGATTTTCTGTGTGTTGGGATGAGGTTTTGGGTTTCTTATCCTTTCTCTGCCTGGTGAGAAATCAGAGCTGTCCCTCTGCAACTGATACTTTCCTTGGTGGGAACAACACAAACGTGTGTGTGGGGATATGGAGGAGAACACCCACTTTCTGGGGTTAGAGGACCTGTTTCAGTGGGAGAAAATCCCATTCCCATGGGGTGGAGGGTCAGTGCAAGCTCATCAGAGGTGACAATCTGCTAGTGAGGTGACAATCAGCCAATCTGAAAGAAATCTTCAAGTGGAGTGAGCCTCCCAGGAGCCACTTAGTCACTGATAATCAAGCCCAGGCTCGGCTGCTCCTTTCCTCTTTCCAAGATGACCCCAGTGCTGTCACAGTTGTTCAGGTATCACAAAAAATTCCCGATTTAATGACACGGCCCTGACGGCTGCAGCATCAACCCGAGCTCTGCCAGGAGCAGCCCCTGTGGGTGTTGTTTGACTTGACAGATTGAAGGTGCTCGTTCAATTAATGCTGCATCATGGTTCTCTTCCAACAACGCGGGAGGTGTCAGCAGTTTTGTTTACAAGCCTCCGTGCTCTCTGCTTTAAGTCATTCCTGACAAAAAGAAGTTTAAATGCTTGCATTGATTCCTGGCTCCGCAGTGCAAAATATCCACATGTGGCAAAGACGTGGAGATTTTTCAAAGCAGCCTAAAGGATTTAAAGAGCTTTTAACATATCGGGCACTGAGCTCCCAAGCCTTGGACCACTGCTTTTAAGCATCGGTGAGTCACAGATAGATTTTGAAGATAAAATGCTGGATGCTAGTGGTTCTCTCGGCACATCCTTTGCTTATTTATTCTTTTGAAGAAAGCGTGCTGACTCAATTTACCCTTTGTAATATTTAGAGATTCATATTCACAGATTTTGGTCCTTCTAAAAAACATGTTGAGTTTTGTAAAGAAAGAGATGGCTTAGAAGTAAGATTTCCGGAGACTTTGTCATAAATCTCTTCCCTGTCATTGAATAAACTACCCTGAAATATAGTCCTTAACAATTTCATATGTGACACATGTAAGAAACTAAGATGTTTTCTAGTTTTCAAGTAAAAAGCTTGAAAATAGTGAGGTGGGTTGTGGTTTTGAGTTGGGGTTTGGGTCAGGTTGTTTTTTTTTAGTAGAAACCCAAGTTTTTAAGAAACATTGTTAACTCTTTCCACTCTTTCTTAACTCTTTTCACTTTTTGTCATTCAGTTTTTCCAAAAATGCTCCATAGTTGAATGCCTACTTTGGATTTTTTTTTTTTTTGAAAAGGCTAATTTTGTGTTTCAGTCATGTTAAGAAGGCACCCAGTACTGGAGGAAAAACGTGGAAGGAAAAAAAAAAAAAAACCCACCCAGAAATTCAGCGTGAAACTATTTTACATGTCAGACATATTGGAGTTAATTGGCTTTTGTATCATGTTCATCTGCAGTGGATCTACCAAAATAGCCTAGATGATTGCTCTGCTCCATCTGGTTATTATCTTGCCTGCTGCAGTATCCCCGTGCCATGCTGTCGCGGCCAGCAGCCCTGGGAAAAAGCTCAGGAGATTCCCAAAGATCTGCTCTGTGATACGTCACAAACTCGACAGGGGCTCGCTTGACAAATTGAAAATTGGCCAAATGCTTTATTCCAAGCCAAAAGTATCCTGAGATTATGTCTATGCATCATACCAAAGAGCTCTTTTGGGTTCTTTAAGGTGCCTGACTCCAAATACTCCTCAGATTATTAATAGTGCCCTAATAAACCTGGAGAGCGATCCTATAAATTTCAACATGTTCGGAGGTCAAACAGTGAAGTCAATATTAATTAATAGTCAAATGCAGTGTTTTATTTCATGTAATCAGCCTCCTGACAGTCTGAGCAGTGTTGGAGGTTAGTTATTCTCAAAGAGTGGGAGCAGTGCCAGGGCGTGCCATGCTCTGTCGCTATAAAATACCAAATAATCTGGAGCTGTTGCATGTAATAGCTGAAGATTTAATGTATCCCCTGAAATGCTCCCTGCTCCTTCATAAGGGCTGGTAGGAGTGATGCCTGTGGACCTCGGGGTGGTTTCTCTTCGCCCTCTCCACCAAAGACAAACAGCACAAGAAATTTGCTTTATCGTGAAGGCAGGAGAGACATGCAGAAGCTCAGGGGTTGGGGTGACTTCAGGTGGTTGGAAGCTTCAGTGGCATCGTGGTGGCAGCTCCAAGGCAGAAGCTTGCAGGGGGAAAGGAAGGACATATGAAGAAGCTCTGCCCTTGTAGCAGAGATGGGAAAGGAGAGGAGCTCCACAGAGAAGGGAATGTGTAGTGTGGTTCATGGGTGAACCTGGCAGTGCTGGGTTCATGGTCACACTGATTTTAGAGGTCTTTCCAAACCTTAATAATTCTACAATTCTAAGAGGGTGCCCTGATGCCAGTTCTGGTATAAACAAAACGATTTAAAATTTGTTTAACATGCACTACTGGGAATATTTAAAAGACTAAAATTCTATTTTGAGGGGACTGTCAGATATCTGTGCTCAAAAGATATTCCATTAATTCCATAAATTTGGAGGAGTGTTTTATAGATTACTCTGCCTTTCAATAGCTGATCTGCCACTCCTGTAAATTCCTCATAAACCTTTCTCCTTTGCCTGGCTGGGAGTTGACATCTCACCTGATTTTTGCTGTGGTGTAGAGTCACCCTTGGTGGACAAGGGTGTGTGATACCAACAACTCATTGCAGGATGTTTGATAATAGAAAACCAACTTGACCAGAAGTTCTGCCTTCACTCATTTCCACACTACCTTGAAAGTACAACGTGCTGGAAATGCTGCCCTCCACCCCAAAAAAGGTCTGAGGGGGAAGAAAGGAAAACAAAACCTGCACAGATCCCTCTTAGCCGAGGATATTTGACAGTGCAAAGATGGATGCTTCATCCAAGTGTTGGTATTTTCCCCCCAATCCGTTATTAGAGTGAATTAATATACCTTTTGGCTACCATCTCTCCTCCTAGCGACAGGCATCTCATAACTTATTTATGTGGGATGTGTCACTTTATTAATTATATTCCCATATAACCTGACAGGGCTGATGCAAAATGTTCCCTGGCATGAGGAGGATTCACATGTGATGGAGCCATGCTGGATCCACGATGCTTATCTCCAAACCTGCACCATACTTCATTCTTGGGAAAAAAAAATTAAAAAAAATTGCAGAGATTTGTGGCCAGCTAACCCAAGCAATGCTTCATTTCTGTGGAAGCAAAAAAAAAAGATATTTGTGGCCAGTGAAAGGTTTACTACCGAAATTTTTAAATACCACCTATACACACACACACACACTCTCTCTTAAATAGAATACATGAATATAAAAGGAACATATATTCACTGCCAGTGCTAGTTATGGTACATTAGTGTTTTAATTCAATTTAAATACATTTTGCCTGCCATCCCTTGCAGCTGGAGTCGCAGTCTCCAGGTTGCAGTGGAGTCCCTCCCCATGGAGCAGCTGGGTGCAGGATAGAGTTGGGCATGTTGGTTCTTCCAAAGCAAAGCTTCCCTCTCTTTTCATTTATTCTGCTGTTGAAGCTGCTCAATTCACTCCAAGAACACGAAATTTTGGCTGAAGCCATCCTATGTTCCAGTTTTGGGCCCTGTTCAGTGGAGCACATCTTGTTATTCCTGTTTAGACCCAGCATATATTAATTTCTATTGTCTTAATGTCATGGCTAAGGCCTTTGCTGAAAGAGGTGGACTAAAACATGTGGTCTGAATGCTCTGAATTCGTTTTTTTTTAATGACATTAACCAGAGGTTAGGCAGCCTTGGGGGGGGACACATGTAGATGGAATGTAGCAGTGACATCTTTCTATCATTCTCTGCTCTTCTAACATTCATTCATGATGAACACAGTTGTTCATCATCCACATTTCTGTATCCAGGTGAAAAGAAATTTTCCAGGTTTTAGCTATTTTTCAGGAAAATTGTCTAAGTCCTTTGCCATATCTTGGGCTTTCCTTCCCTGAGCTCTTCTTGTCCCAAGTATTTCCTGAAGGAGATGTTTGGAGAGGGCACAGCATCTCTGCCCTCTCTGTTCCTGCTCAGCCTTTGGACATTGGTGGAACTGATGCTACCTAGAAATAGAGAGCAGACAGGGATAAAGGAATCAAGGAAGGATTGATTGGAAAGGCCTTCAGAGGTACACTCTGGCCTCCAGAGGCTCCTGCCTCAGTGCATCCCAACATGGACAAGGACAGCTCCCGAGTTCTTCCCACTTGGATCTCAGCATCAATTCCCCAAGCAGAAGCCAGGCAAGGATGGAATTTGCCCAAGCTTGCCCCCCTGTCCCCAAGATTGTGGTTTGCAGTTGTTGGGCCTAGGAGGGTCTGGGTGTCCTTGGAGAGCTGGAGAGGCTTTGTTGTGTGTGTGTGAGCATGAGAGAACAGCACTGAACGAGCTCCAGGGAACTGCAGAGTGACACTGGGCAGGGCAGGGTTGGAAACATATAGAAGTTAAAACCCAAGACATCACCACCTTAATGGATGGAGTTTTTGAAGCTGATGTGTGTTCCTACAGCTGTCCCAAGTAAAGGCTGCTGGCTTGTGAGAGCTCTGCTCTGCCATCATCTTGGTCAGGTGTTTTCTCCTGTCTGGACTGTCTGGGGTTTTGGGGTACAAAGCCCAGCTGCCCAGTGGAGCTGCAGGAGGCATTGCCCCATGGGTCAGCCCTCCAGCACCCAGTCCAGCAAACCTCTGGATGATGGGGCATCCCAGAGCTGGAGCAATCCTGCAGATGTCTACAGCTGCTGCCTTTTCCCACCTTTTTTTATTAATAGCATTTGGACTTCATCTCAGACTTTAATGGATTTTGTGCAGTTGAGATAGACTGAGAAGCTCCACTTCAAGGCGCTTTATTGTAAGCTTCTCCTCTGCCACAGAAGTGCTTCCTCATTCTTGCCACATGTGGTTTTTAGCCTAAAACATCTGAGTTTTGAGTGTGTACTGTCAAGCATGTCCCAAGGCTTTCTGGTTGGCAAAGCACATGAGCACAGAGCACCGAATGGCAACCAACACTGCAGTGGGTTTTCTCGTAATGCCAACTTTAAAATTATTTAGCTTGATCCCTTCTTTCTACACAGTGTAAAAGCAGGACAAATAACCAAAGATCAAATCATTTATTTGTGAGATGGGCTTTTGGGGTGTGTTTTTTTCCTTTTAATCCAGGGGGTGAAAGATTAGTCTTGGCTTCATTGGGGATGAAGGTGTGTTCCTGTGGTGTGGGTTTAGATTTAGCTGCAACCTGGTATGTCTTCTAGTGAGAAATCTCTCATCATCTCATCTCTCATCTCTGCCTCCTCTCCCCTGTAGCATTTCTCACTCTATTTCTGTTGTTGTTTGGTTGGGTCTTTTAAATGTGTCCCTTCATAAAATCAAAGCATGGTTTGGGTTAGAAGGGACCTAAAAGATCATCTTCTTCCAACACCCCTGCCATGGACAGAGACCTTTCCCACTAGACCAGGTTGCTTCCACAAAGCCTAGAAGATTCAGCACCTTTTAGTTTCAGTTTAAACATGTGCTTATGTGCTACTTTGGGTAGGAGAGGATTAAGTCCTGAGCTGCCACTTCCCCTGAGAATTCATCTAAAAAATTATCACAAACTTCCAGGTTTTTTCAGCTATACCTGTGACATGAGTAAATAAATAGCTCAGTGTTTAATACATTCTAAAACTTTATCCAATAACCCTTGTTGATCAGACAGGGTATTCTGGGTGAGACCAGCCACCCATCTGGTATTTTTTTCACTGATATCATTGTGCTTGTACTTGAGCTTTTATTGTTGTAGCTACATCAGCCAGGGATGGTTCAGCCACAATGCTGGGGGAAGCATCGAGTGATTAAATATCTGCTTTTCAAGCAAATTCTTCTGTTGTGGGATAGGTTTGAATAGATGCAGCCTGATTAATGCCCTCAACTGAGTTGGGCATTCATGCCTGAACTCCGAGTGTCATTTTCATGATTAGGAGAGGCAAAAAAGCATTGTCAGGAGCTGGTTTAACTGGTGAAGTGTTGGTGCTGAGTGAGAGGAAGGGGAGAGTGAGTAGGAGTCTGGAGTGCCCACCCTGTCTGTGCTTTTTTCTCCAGCCTGGCAAAGATCTTAGGCCATAAAAAATCTCTTGGCCATAAAAAAATAATACTTCCATACCTCAATATCTGGTCAGGTCTGAGCCTTAGAGCTGTTTTTTTAAAGGATGTTAGACCCCTTGATTGATTGTTTGGTTTGGGTGAAGTTTGCCCAGGCACATCCAGGTTTGCCAGCAGGTGCTGGAGTTTGGTCTTCTATCTTCATCCTTGTTTTCTTATGGAGTGCTGAGAGGCTTTGGGTGGGATACTGAGACACCCTTTCTCCAAAGGGGTTCCTCCTCTGTTTGTAGGGGAGGTTGAGTGCACGTGCAGAAAGAGGACTTAATGCCAATGCATCCTCCATCAGAATTGGTACTGAATGGACACAGGGCTCCCTGAACTCCCCTAATCTCTGCCTTGTGTGCCTGAGTGATGGAGACAGGCTTGGCCTACTTTGAAGAGAGGAAGAGAATGTGTAAGGGGAAGCAGGAGCTGGAGTTGCTAGGGAAACACGAGCAGGGATGCTCGCATGGCTCTCACCTGATCCCTGCCACAGCAGCTCCGTGGTGCAGGTTCCCTTTCACTCGAGTGTCCTGTGGCCTCCTGGGTGAATTCACGGTCACAAAAAGCTGCTGGGATTGTCCCAAGGCTCGAGGGGCAGCGGTGGCACCCAGCAGGAGTCCCCCCCTCAAACCCAGTCAGCTCCCTGAGTGCCCTAGGGTCATGCTACCCATGGGAATCATAGCTGGTCCCTGGGGGTTGTGCTGGGGAATGAGGCAGACAGGGATTTACTCCTTCTGGGATTGCTTTTGGGGAATTGCCAATTCTCCCTCGCTAGGAAGGAATGCAGCAGGCCCAGTGATTTCTCCACTTATGCCCATACTGTGGGAGATGGGATGGAGCTGAACCCCTCTGGGGTGTCCCCATTTTCATCACTCTTACAATTGCTCTCATTTGTCCCTCTGCACTTCGAGCCCTGGAGTACTTTGCTATTTGAATAATTAGTGCCAGGCCATGTACCTTGTGCTTAGCACACTCCGTGCCAGGAAAGATGATTTCCATTGAATTTATGATTATGCAGGTATTTTATTCCTTGGAAATGTTTTATTTATTGCAATGGTTATTGATAGCTGCACTTACCAATTCTGTTGAGGCAAAACAACCTTCTACAACTGCTTTTTTTATTTGTGCGTCTGGAATAACAATCAATCCTGGCAAAAAATTCGAATATCTGGATTCCTCTTGGCTTCCCCACCTGGTAAAATTTAATAATAGCTTGTAAATATTTTCATCAGCTGCTCCTCTGTTCTTTAATTGAGAACAGATGAGTCTTGAATGAGTAGTTTTTGTATGACTGGGTGGATTTTTTTCATGTTTAAGCATCAATCCGTTCAGTTTCAGCAGTGAGTGCTTTTGGGAGACGGACGTGGGACTGTTTGTAGTGTGATTACTTCCTAAAGTTTGGAATGAAACAGTTGAGGAGGAAAGAAACTGCTGGTGGCTTTTTTTCCTCTGCTGGTGGGTTCCTTGGGAAGCAGGCATTACCGTGCAGGAATTAGAAGCAGCTGGCTGTGCTTCATAACCAATCAAGGGAGTGATTATCTTGTGATAATCTTGTCCCCTTCATCTCTTATTGCATGGGTAAACACAACTTCCGCTTGCATGCTTTGAGTTTGGCCTTGCACCTTTGCTACCAGAGATGAAAATTCAGGCGTGCCCCTCCATCAGCTCTGCCTGGCGTTATCTGTGTCGCCCTGGGATGGTGCAAGAAGGGGAAGAGCTGGGCTGGCTGTGCCAAGAGCAGGGATGTCTTGGAGCCAAGGAAGGCCAGGAAACCTCTCCCGCTCCCCTGGGGGTTTCATTTATCCCTAGAGCACCCCAAAATAGCTTGATTGTTGAGCTAAGACCATGGGAAAAAACTCTCCTCAATCCTGGATGCACTGCAAAGTGAAGTGAGAAAGGTTTTTGTTTAGTGTATCACAGAGAGTGTAGCTGTAGTTTTAGGTTTTGCTATATATATTATATAGAAACAACATGGAGAACCCAGAGTGTTGGCTTTTCTTCTTCTTCTTCTTCTTCTTCTCCTTCTTCTTCTTCTTCTTCTCCTTCTCTTCTCCTTCTTCTTCTCTTCTCCTTCTCTTCTCCTTCTTCTTCTCTTCTCCTTCTTCTTCCTTTCTTCTCTGACCTAAGTTCCTGTGATTTGTTAATTGGTAGAAAGTACTTAGTGTAGAAGAGACATATCAATAAAATTGATACTTATGGTTTTAAACACAAAATAGAATAGGTAAAATTTGCTAACTGGTTGATAAAAGATATAAAGCTACCTGTTTTGGGTAGCCATTTGCCATTGTACTCCTGGAAGCCACAGCAGAGCCTGTGCTTCTGAAACTTTGATAAGAAAAAATAAACAATCCTTGAAGCAGCAGAAAAAGTCTTGCTTCATTTTTCCAACATGAAGAATTGAAAAAGAAGATCTCCAGGGCAAGAACCAGAGACAGGGGCCTCTCAGGCCCCAGCAGGGATGGAGCCCAGTGCCAGCTCACGGATGAGCTATCCCTGTCTCAGCTGAGCAGGGACCATGTTTCACAGCCAAAAAGCCATGTGGGGAGAACGTGGGTGCTGCAGGGCTCCAGCTATGCTCCATGAACTGTTCTTTCTGTAACATCTTCCCAGAGGCTGCTGCTTTGACCTTCAAACAGAAGAGAGGGACCACCTAACAGGTTGAAAGGCCCCTGCTAAGGGGTGAGCGTGGGGCTCGCGCTGTGGTGCCGCGGAGCCAATGTCTGGAGTTCAGGAGGGTGGCACTGGGAGAGATGAGCTGAGATTAGCAGAACTCCTGTCCTCAAGATCCTTGGTTACACCTGAACTCGCCATGGCTTGAGAAGCAGCTGGCACGCACACAATGGGCTTCGGGGCCAAGCCTCAAATCCCTCCTGGCCAGACCACCTGAGTGCTGCCAGCAGGTTGGCACTGCCCCTTCCACAGATCCCAGCACCTCAGGCTGCGGTTTGCCTTTCCAGGCTGCTCCTAGGCCCTGTTTAAAAGGAAGGAGAAGTCATGTCTAAACAGAAGACTCTGCATTCATCTCTATTTTATTCCTTCCCCTTCCCCTGCAGTATTTTCCTGCCAGGAAGGTGAGACCATGAGCTGGAAGGATCTGGCTCCCTGCTCGGCGGCGGCGCCGGCGTGGCCGGTGTGCTCGCCTGGAGGCAGGGGACGCTCGGTGTCAGCTCCTGTTCAAAATACACTTGGTTTCTAAATTGAGACAGGGATTCTGCACAAACACTTGGCATAGGTGAGCTGGAAAAAGGTTTTAAGGGTAAGCAGGTTATTTATACTCTGTCTTGCGTGTCCAGCCTGTGTTTGTGCTGTTAAGTCGTTTATATTTATTTTATTGAGAAAGACTTCTGCCATAAATACTGCTCTAAGCAGCAGTCAGCAGCAAGAGCAGGGTGCTGTAGGATGCAGGGGCCAGCTTGGATGGAGGAATATGGCTGGGAAGGGGGGTTTAAATAGGATTTAGACCCTTCCCAAGGACCACATCTAGAGCATGGTATCCAGATTGGATGGAGGAGTCTGGCTGGGGAGGGGGACTTAAATGAGGTTCAGTCCCTTCCCAAGGACCACATCCTGCACCATACAGCAACTAAGAGGTAAAAGTGGGCTGGGTGGTGCAGAACCTCCGTTCTCCATCCCTTGGCAGCTTAATTTTCAACACTGGAAAGATTTTCAGGCACCTTGGGCTGGGAGCAATTACAGGTTCATGCATATGATAATTTTTTAGCAGCAGGTATTGGCCCTGCTCATATGGCAGTGATTCCACTTGTGAAGTCCCCGGAAAATATTGTGTAATGTACATTTTCCTCCCTGGGACAGAGGTATGAACAGGCCATTGGGCACTCAGATGAGTAAGAGGGGTTTGGAGATGCCTCTTGGTACAGGAGGGGAGAAAAAGATTTTGAGATCTATGGGGTATTAAAGAAAATTTCTGTCTTCCCTTAAAATGTCAGCAGGACATTTACCCTCAATTTTGTCTCATGGACTCTCTGGTGGGAAAGAGTTAAATGTCTTCTCACATGTGTTCATTGCCACAGCCTTAAGGAGATTTCTTGTCTTCAAGAAATAAACGTAGCACGTGTTCAGCTAAAAATACTGCAGGAGGAATCCTTCCTTGGCCACAGCCCCGATATGGCAGAGCAGCTGTGAGTTGCAGGGATTTTGTTTGTTTTTAAACCTCATCTGTCTTCAAAGTGATGCTGTTGTGGGGGGTTAGAGGAGCCAAAGTCGCTGTTGACCTTCGTTTGCATCCTCTGTTGGACATGGAGTAGGACTTCTTGGCAGCTCTTTGCAACATGAGTTGGAGGAGGCTCTTGGCTTTGTTTGCTGTTACCTGCAAAAGCAGAAAACCTGAGGGTTACTGGGATGAGCTGAACTTAGTTAGCTGCAGGATGGAGCACCTTGAGGTTGCTCCTCAGTGTGACAATCTGCTGCTGCACAGAGGTGGAGGGTGAGGAGAAGGGTGCCAGCCTCACTTTTTGCAGGAATCGCTCTGTGACACAAAAACTTCCTCTTCGAGCAAGGTGCCCAGCTTGCTGTGTTAATGGGCAAAATGAATATTGACCCTGAGAACTGGCTCTCTTCCTCTGGCTGTGTGTGCTTCTGATCAGCTCACCACTCTTGAAAAACCAAACCCCTCCCGTGTGTGTCTCAGTGGGGTGAGATTTGTGACATTTGGCTTAACCTTCTGCTTTAGGGCCTTTTACCCCTGCAGGTAACTTCAGTTTATTGTTTCTGCTCTTAAACTCGTAGTGTGGGGTCATTGCCTCCTTGATAAAGGGGTGGTGTGGGATGTCCTGGCCATCTGGGGTGACTGTGCAGGTGGATGCTTCATTAACACGAAGGTGCTGGGAAGCTGCACTCCAGGACTGGCATGCCCTGTGCTAGCTGTTCCTGCTCCCAGACAGATCATTTTAAACGATGCTACACTTTGCATTATAAAAGCAACCCTCCCCTCTTTTTTTTTCTTTTTTTTCTTTATCTCTCTTTTTTTTTCTCTTTTCCTTTTCTATTACTTTTTTCCATTGCTGTCCAGCCATTGCCCACCACCCCACATCCCAATTGAGGCCTGATGCTGAGGGCCAGATGAAGCAGCGAGTGTATTCAGCCCGATGATTTCCACATGAGCAGGGCTCTGTGCCGCTGAAAGAAGTGAACTCATTGCAGAAACCTCCCAAGAACAAAGCTTTGGAGAAAGGATCAACCTTATTAGCACATTTAAGGAGAAAGGGGGTTTGTCACTGTATCAGTTTATGCTTCAGCACATTAGTGTTGTAAATCTCCTTGTGGAAGGATTGATTAAAAAACTATATTTGCTTTCCCCTTTCTGGTTTTTACCCAGAAAGAAAAAACATCAAATCTCCAGCACACTAGTTTGCTGTAAATCTTTTAACACAAGTTTATGGGGTTTGATGGTTTGAAGCCTCCTGCAGTTAAAATGATTTTTTTTTTCCCAAGCAATCTTTTGGTTTCCCAAGTATTCTTCTGGCCTTTTCACTTGAAAAGGAAAGGCAAACTTTCATGAATTGAGCAGGGGCACTCTTTGAATGGAGTGAGGGTCAGTGCTTCTCCAGGCTTTTCTTCCCATTGTTTGAAGAATACACTGAGGACGGTAGGAGCAGATGTGCTGCTTCTATTTGGGCTTATTTTGGCCCTAGTAGGGATATATACGAGCTGCCATTGCATTAATTCCTCCCATGGTTGCCGTGGCTAAGTCTGTGCTCCTTTGTAAACACAGAACAAGCGTCTCCTGATAAAGAGCCGGTGCTTTACATCGGCACCACCCTGTCAAAAACCAATAAAAAAGGTGAAAAATATCTGTGGAAGGAAAAATCGGTGGAGAATCTCCGTGTTCTGTTTTTTCATGTGGTGGGACATACGCCCTGCACTCGTGACCTCTCGCCGAGGTGTATCTGCCACACGCTCCTGCTGCAGCTGGGATGGGCAAACCTGGCCAGCTGAGTTAGGGACCGAGGGGTGAGCATGCATCATCCAGCCCCTGATGGCTGAATGTGACATGCTGTTTGTCATGGTGCCTGCCACGGGGGTTTCATTCCAGGGGGAAAAAAAAAAAAAAAAAGAAGAAAAAGTGGAAGTCGAAGGAGATTGCATTTAAAAAAGGTGCATGTGATCTGTCTGTATTTCATACTATACAGGAAGATTTGCCATGCTTTGAACACTAGGCTGCTAATTTTGTTTGGCCAGTGACTCTCAATTTAACTATGCTATAAATGAAATGGAGAAGGGACACTTATGGGCATGAATGTTTTAATGTTAACAAAAAAAATAGCTCTGTTGTCTGTTAGGGTAGAGAGGGAGCAGTCTGGCTGTGGAACAGAGATGCTGCAGTAATTAAAGGCATCCAGAAACCTGGCAGAATTTTTGCTTTTGGGGGGAAATCCTTCAAACAGAGGCTTGATTCTACCTACATAAACTGATATGAAAATCTTTGCCTTGTGTCAGTTACAGAGGTGTCATCCTCAGCGGGGGTCTCTCCCTGTCATGGAAGTACTCTTTTATCACTGTACATTATAGCTGAATTCCTACTTTTAAGGGAGGTGTTCTCTCATGGGCACACATCATTGCAATCACTGCTTCAAGGACAGGATCTCTTTCATGAGGACCATATCTCTTTCACCTTCTGAATCTCTCATCCTCTTGAAACAGAGCAATTGTTCAGTGGGGAATGTAAAGTACACACTCATCCCGCCAGTAACAATGGAGATGGTTTGTTTTGGTTGAGGAAAAATACATATAATGCATAAAATACATATAATTGCTCACCTATTCATCTCCCTTTCTGTCCCATTATCTTACCTTGTTCACACAGGAGTGTGGGATGTGGTTTACCCAGGGGAAAGGGCAGAGCTGGGCTCGGGTCTGTGCCACAGAGGCAGCTGTGGGAAATCCCTCTTGCACGAGCAGTGGCTCCAAAGAGGCAGATCATGGTCTGCTTGTCCCTGTGGAATGGGCAAGGAATGATCTTTACCCCGAGAAATGCCCATGTGGAAAACCTGTGACACGTGCCCCTCTTCCCCAGAGGGGAATAGACTGGAGAGAAATCCAGGTCTGCCCTGCTGGAGCTGCCTTTGCTGCAGCCCCTCCCAATTCAGCCTCGTCACGAGGAAATTACTGCTTTGCACCTGATGCATTATCAACAAATATCCACTGGCAAGGAGGCTGGATTAACCATGACATTTTACAAGGCCAGCTGGGAGGAATGCTTTGTGATTAAGTGGAGCTCATTTCTAATGAGCCCTGACTTTCCTAAATATCTAATTTTTGGAGGGTGGGATGTGCATTTCTCACTTTCTTTCCAACAAGCACATTTTAAAAACAGGACTAAACTGCAACCAGTCAAACCTACTCGATTGCCCTGGTCAAGCAGAGCTGGAGAGATGCTATCTTCAGCAGGATTTATGATGTAGCTGTGTGCTTGGAACTTGCTGTGTGATACTCAGCCATAGGCTGACCATTCAGGGAAGTTTTGGGAAGACAAAAGGAATTGCCCAGCAGAAGTTTAGTGTGATGGGCTTGACTGTTAAGGTTGTTGAAGAGGACTGTGATGCACTAATTTAACCTTCTACTTAGCAGGGACAGAGGAGCTTGATCTTCTGATACCTGCAACCTGTCTTTTTTGTGCTGGATGCTTAAAATCCATTCCAAGATAAGAGTCTACTTAAGCCTTTAAGATTGCTTAGCAGACAGTAGAGCTGGAAACAGCAGGGTCGGCTGAGGGGCAAAATGACAGTGGGTAAATCAATTTGAAATCCTGCAGGGATGCCCATGATGTGGCAGAGGCTCTGCTGAAGGAATGGAACCAAGAAACCTAACATCCATTCTGGAGTCTGAGTTGAAAACCACCTGCTTAAATTCTCCTGCTAGTCCAGCATGAGAAGATGATGTGGGGAGACGTTGTGTCTTTCCTTTCTAAGTGGAAAATGGACATAAGAATCAGGAGATAGAAATCTTTCCTCCTGTTATAATGAAGACATCTTCTAGGACAGTGAGATGAGGTAATACAGCATTGAAGAAAATACCTGGAATGCACATTTGGCTGATGGAGATGATTCCTCTGGAAAAAAAAAAAGTCATTCCTTAATCTCTTGCTGAGCATGCCCTGAGTTTGGGATTCCTGTTGTGCCCCAGAAAACATCTTGCAGATTCATTGGGCTTCCCTGTGTGCTGGAAAGCATGAGAAAGGGTTGCTGTCTTTCTAACACTGCTGCAATGAGCTCGGTTCCTGCCATCCCTCAGGCGGATGGTTTGCGAGGAGGGATTTCCCAAAAGCACATGCTATTGACTCAGCCCTACTTCCAGACTCCAAGGGAAATATCTGCTGAGGCACTTGGAAACACCTCCTGGAGTTGCTCAGGTCTGTGGGGACTTCCACATGTGCTTTGATCTTTCTGTCTGCAGCTTTTTGCAACAAAGATTTTGTGGAGAGCAGACAGTCCTGGAGACTTTCAATTTCTGTTCTGCAGCAGCTCTCTGCACATTTTGCCTTTCTGGTGATCATTCTTAGAAGTGAAGACCTCCATCCAATGCAGCTTCAGCACAGGGAGACACAGAGGGCATCCCTGGAGCTGCATGTGAGATTTCCAGTCCAGATAAAATCAAGGCAGTGGCTTTCTGCTTTGCAAACTCTGCTAGATGATGAGCAAGAGGATGCCCTGCAGAAGGGGACATGGCAGGAATATGGGAATTTGGATGCAACCAGCATGTCTTGATGCTAAAATGTGGTGGAGAAGGTGTCCCTGTCCTGAGTGCTGTGCTCTTTGAGCACCCAGGAAGGTGGGTTGCCAGTGAAACCACCAGTGAAATCACATCCACGTGAGGCTTTCCTCCAGTGACACACACCTGGCTCGTGCTGCTGCCAACAGCTCCTTGGATGCTGCATTGGGCAGAGCTCTTTGGACTGCTGTTGTAATGCTCTGGGCTCAGCACACCCCGTGTTTGCCTACCTGGTTTAAAGTGTTACTAGTTCCTGAATGGAGAAACTATCTGCAGCAACTCAACAGCTTCCCTGCTCTTCAGCACTGCAGCTTTTAGGAAGTGGCTGCTGCAGATGTGGTCAGATGAGCTGTTGAAATTAAAAAAGCAGTATGAGTTTAATGTGAAATAGCTGCTCCCAAATGGCTGTGTCCATCTAGATATTCCTAATCTGGAGTGGAGATTAATTTTTAATCTGTTTTATTTCACTGCAATATATCCACAAAGCTAAATTGAAACAAAACAGTATTATTCCAGGATAAACAGGCTCTCCTGTGGGTATTGGGAAGGAACAGGAGCCCAAGCAGCTCTGCTGGAAGAGCTCCATGTGTGCAGAAGCCACAAACCCATTGCAGGCAGCACTCGGCTGCTGCAGTTGTGAGAGGGAACCCATGATGTGGAAAATCCCTTGCAGATGAAATGTCAGTCATACCTGAGGAGCAGCCAGGAGGGAGGGATGACAAACAGCACTTTTGCTTCCCAGTCAAAGTTTTTACAAGGTGTGCAGCTTGTAAAAAACTTAAGTAAATCTGGAAATAAGATGCTGGGACTTACCGGGGAATTGCATTGAGGGGAGCAAGTGGTTTTGATGTTGGAGAATAAGAAGTAAAAACAGTTGAAAAAACAGAAATGGGAGCTGGTGCTCCTGATCTTGATCAGTGTTAAAAGCAGCAAGATGAATCAAAATTCCTTTCAAAGCAGCATTTTCTGGAGTGCTGGCACGAGGCCTGCTCTGAGTTAGCCAGCTCTGTCACAGGCAGCTCTGCAGGACTCGTTTGCTCTGAAGGTTGAGTGAGGATTTTCAAAGTGGTTCTGGGAACCCATTAGGCTAAAAAACACACATAAATATTTGGTGGGTGTAAGTTATCACTGTGCCTTCCCCTTTTAACGTGCCTAAGCCAGGCTGCCTCACCCGTCCCTCACCCCCTCCTCTCTTGGTGCTTGTCTGGATATGTGGACATGCCAAACCAGACACACTCCTCCCTGACCCCTTTGGACAGATTCTAGGATAGGGAGAGAAGTTTCCAGCTCACAGAGGTTGAGGAGCACTCAGGGTGCCTTCACAGCAGCAGAAGTTTCCACACCAGGCTGCCTCCTCATCCTCTCCCTGCCCTGCAGCTGGCATCGTGCTGGTGATCCCAGGTGGGTTGGTTGTTCCCAATGTCCTCACACCCATCATTGGTGGGCAGCATGGAGGGATTTTAGACTCCTGGGTCCTCTGTTTGGAAGCAGTGCAGGATGCCACATTTCTCCTTGATAGAGTAAAATAATGGTGGTTTTATTTTTATTATATATTTTTTTTAACCTTTTATTTTCTTTGTTCCCTTCTCTTTTCGTGAGGGGTTGTGATGCTTTTTTTGCTTTGGATATTTTCACATGCAGACAAACCTGCTTGCTAGTGCTGATCTCTATTTCAGCACAGACCAGCTCCTTCCTTTGAGGTTGCTTTCACCTTTATTCTGTGATAAAATGAGCCCATCTTCCCCCTGGTGTTACCTTTAGGGCTTTGAGTTAACTGAGTTAAGAGCTCTGGTGTTTTTCTCTTGGTCATTTAGAGGTGCTCAAAGCCCTGGGGCTAAACAGCTGATCCAAGCTCCAGCTGCCCAGGACACATGTGGATATTGGGTAAAATATCCCTTTGTTTTTCGGGTTTGTGTCTAAACAAGTTTTTCCAAAGTGGAAGATCTCAGAACTGATTTCCCTGTTTTGCTGCTTGAGAAACCAAAAATCCATTGCTTCAAAAATGTGAAGAGAAGAGGTTCAGGGCTGCAGCTGAATGTCCAAATGTAAAATGCTGTGGGAACCTGGACTGTTGAGACTCATCACACCCCTGTGGCATCTTCTTTCATAGGGGAACACTCGATTTCATCTCAGCTAAACCCAAGGTGAGGTTTGGGCTGACAGCAGTGATGCACCAGGCAGATTCCTTGTATTTGATAATGTGCTGTTTCACCTCTGGTAGAAATGGGATGCTTTTCATCCAGCATCATCTGTGCTCTAGTGGTTGATTAATGTGTTTTTTTCCCCCTAAATTCAGGGAAATCTCAGGAGAAGGGTGGAGCAGAGCAGGAAGCAGCAGCAGCAAACACCATCTCTCCCTCTTGGGGAAAGACCCTCCTCCTTCCCTATTAGAAGATTAACAATAATGAAATAATTCTTTTATATTCACATCTGGTCAGAATACACTTGCCTGTCTCAGGACTTTCCTCATGTGTTTGCTGGGAGTTTTTTACAAGATGAGGGGGATCACTATTTTCTAGTTCACATCCCTGGAAGTACTTAAGGCCAGGCCAGACTGGGCTCTGAGCTACCTGGTCTAGTGGAAGATGTCTCTGCCCAGGGCAGGGGATTGGAATGAGAACATTTTTAAGGTCCCTTCCAGCCCAAACCATTCCACAATTCATGAAAATTGCATCCTTGCTGGGAGCAATGCTCTAATAATGTGTTGATGGGAAAGTGATCCAGGCATTTTGGCTTTCTCTCAATTAAACCTTACAGCAGGTTTACCTGCTGGAATGAGGAATATTTAAAATAAAAATTGAGACATTCAAATGAAGGTAGCACACAGAGTCTGACGGTGATGGAAAATGGCTGTGAAACATTAGGGATGGCAGACTGAAATCTCAGTCAGAAGGCAAATGAAGGGTAAAGATAAAAAGTTCCTTAGAGGTGTTTGCTTCAAAAAGAAAAAAATTAAAATTAAAATATTGTGGAAGCAGATTGGTACTGATGCACACCTGAAAGATTTGGCAATTCGAAGAAAGAAAATGCTAAGAGAAGAAATTAAAATTCCATGTATTGTTTGAAAGGCAAGAGACTGCTGCCTTAGAAGTGCCATTGGCATGTGTGGCATGTTCTGAAATTGCTAGGGAGAGTATATTGGATTGGGGTGGGGAAGGGAGGGAGAGACTAATTATATATAATCTTAAAATGAATTAGGTGATATAAACGTAATGAAAGCAAATCCTGTTCCTGGAGAGACTTTTCAGTTTGCATTTTGATATCCTAGGGCAATGGCATGTTGCTCTCTGACAGACAACCATTTGATTTGGAAATATGTGAATAATTGGGAAGTGAAACCTCTTTGAATTTGTTCCTTTCCCCTCCAGCGTTTGAAGGACTAATTATAGGAAGAGATGCAGAGTGCCCTGTGCGGGCATGGATGCAGCCAAGTTCCTCCTTTGCCGCTTGCATGAGTCACTGTGCTGCATCCTGTGCTCTTTGATACTTGTCCTTGCCTCGAAAATTATATATTTATTTTACAGATGGAGAGGTAAGTGTGTTATGGGCCACGTCAGCGAGCCCTCGCTGAAGACACCTGTGCCAAAAGGATGCTCAGCAGTCGGAGGTGGAGGCTGGGAAAGGGCTGGGAGGTGAGGGTGGCTGGGGAGGAGTGAACACTGAGGTGGAAAGTGAGTGCCTGCAAGCCTCAGCATCTTGGCAGTGCTTGTGCTGCTGCCTCGACTGGGAGGCAGCACCCTGTTTTAAGCTGATATTAAAATGGGTCTGAGGATCCTCCTGTCTGCACTTCTCTGCTTACCAGGAGCCAGATGCTGACCCCTTGTTCCTGGCAGAAGGTACCATCTCCCCACTGCCAGTCCCCTGGATGGCACAAGCAGAATTGATGTGACCAACCTGAGCTCTGCGAGGAGGAGAGAGGGTTAATCAGCTGCATGGCTGGTCTGAGGCACTTGGTCTCATTTATCATCTCTGCCTGTGCTCAGCCCCAGGATGGTGGGGGTGCCAGGGGAGTTAGGGCCAGCATTGGGGCGGGAGACACCAAAAGCGTGAATAAAAATACTCCTCAGTCTGGAAATAAAGCAGGATTTCACTCTCTGGAGACCTCACAGATCCTAAATAATAATACTGTACAAATGTATGAATGTCTTAAAAATATATGAAGTCCTCTCCCACTGAAGGTGTCATGCATGATGGGAGCAAAACTACTGCTGGGCTGGGCTGCGTGGGGGAAGAGAGGGAAGCACTCGCAGAAAGGTGACAGATAAAAAGCTCCCAGCCTGTGTGTGAGATCTGTAGTTCCCCAGCTGTGCTCAGAAGACCTGTTATGGTGTCTTCCTTTAAGCCATTCTTGTTTAGGTAACATGGAAAGTTTGGGATCTTCTGACATGGATGAGTCAAATATTCCTGATGGCTCATTCCTGACTCGATGTATGACCTTGAGCTTGGAGCTGTGCCTCCTCCTCCGGCTCTCCCCACCTGTGATAACTGGGATGGTGACATTTGCTGCTGTTTGTAAAGCAGTGCTGGCATGGAGAGCTGCAAAGTGGAACGGGGTAGGATGCAGGATGCGCCGCTCGCTGCTCTGGCCGAGAGCCCACGCGTGAGGTTGCTCAAAATGCAGCACATCCTTTGTCTCACCATCTTTAGGCAATATGGTGTTTGGGAAGAATCTTAACACAGTGAGGACCAGATGTATGTTAAGCCCTTGGGGCCATATTGAAATGCAAATGGAAATGAAATAGTGCATTAGTTCCAAGAGTGGTCTAAAGATGAAAATGTTGTGTTGGGGGTCTGTGCATCGAAAGCAGATAGCTGGGTGTGAGCCCTGACAATGCTTTATCCTGCTGGGAAACCTGCATGCACTGCAGTGTTGTATTTGGGGTTTTGAGGTCATTGTTACACAGATTATTTAAGCCTGGATACATTTTTAGCTGGACGTGGTCTAAAGAATAAACATAGCCAGGGCTGTTTTCCAGTCATCAGCTAAATGGCCAGAACAAGGGCTTGAGCCAGCAATTCTTGCAAAACATTACTGACTGCCTTCAAAAATATTTCCTAACACTTTTTTCTTTTGAAAATGTAATCATGCATAAAGTGATGTATGTTAGTTTTGCTTTGCAAATGATTCTGGTGCCTGGATTCTGTGTTTGTGTGTTGGCTCTGATTCTCACTTGCTTGTATGGTACTCTGCTTCCTACATTCATCCATGCACGCCTGAAACGGCAACCCAAAGATGAGACTCATCCTCTTCCAGGAATAAAAGAGCTACATTACCTCCTTCTGAAAAACCAGGATTTATATTTTTGCTGCATTAGGGGTGTGTGGCTTGTGGACAATTAACCTGCATATTCCACTAAAACAGCTACTGCAAACAAAGGGCTCCAGCTCTTGCTGCAGGGCTTGTAGGTCTGCCTTGGATTTTGATTCAATCTGTAGAACTACTTTTCAGTAGAAATACCAATACCCTTCATATTTCATGATAAGACAGCTAATCCCCACTAGTTGTCCCATCTAGAAATTGTTCTTTGTATGGCAAGGAAGACAAAATGTTCTTTTCTCACTATGCTGAGGTGAGAGGGGGTTGTGAGATGCCAGCTTGGACCAAGCACTGTGGTGACTTCTCCTTTCCACCTAGATTTTTCAAAACTGTGTAGTGACTTTTGGATACTTAATCTGAGACTTTTTAAAAATTTTTGTTCTCTCAAGAATGAGGCACCGTTTCAAGATAGTTTAGGTTGCCTATCTTGCATGAAAATGTTTATTCCCTTTGAAACTCTTGGCCCTTCCAGAATACAGCCAGGCAGGCACGTGGCTTCCTCTGCTTCAGTGTAAAGGTCACTTATGATGTGCTGTTAATGAATAATTACTACTGCATGCTTCCCTCTTTAAATGGCAGGGGCATCCTTGCTACATAAAACATTAAAAACTTGTTAAGATGGAAAATACCAGCAAGGAGATAAAAAGACTGTGCAAAATCTCTTTCTATTGGGAAATGGTTGCAAGGGCAGCAGGGATGGACTCTGGCAGGGAGAGGGCTTTGTGTTCTTCTCTCAGCAGCTGTTGGCTCCAAATGGCACTTCTGGGCTCAGGGCAGTTGTTCAGAGGGATTGGGTTCCTCAAATCCCAACATGAAAGGAAATTCAGGCTCTCTGGATGGGTGGGAATGGAAATCAACAGCAAAGTTGCAGTCAGTAACATACTGCATTTGGTTGGCCAGTAGCTGCTTGGGTCTTGCAACATTTGAATTATTTTTAAATGATGTTTTTAGGTTGAAGGCATGCAGTAGAGGAACTGGACAATGGCCAGACTAGGGCAGAACAAAAGCCCACCCAGCCTGGTGGTCTGACCCCATCTTTTGCTGAAAGATGCCTGGGGAGGAAAGGCAGAACACGAAAGAGCACGTGGTTCTTCTTAAAACATTATGGGGAATCTTCTGAGAAGATCAGAAGATCTTCTCCCCACATCACCTGCCTTTGGGTGAGGAACTGCTTTCTGCAGGTGTGCTTTGAGCCTGGCTCTCACCAGCTGTGGGTGGTTCACCCTTTGTCACTCGTTTCGCTCTTCAGCAGTTGCCTCACTCTTGAAAAGCAGGAGCCATCATAGGTTGATCAGCAGTTTTGTTGTCCAGTTTTAATTCAGCAGGAAGAAGAGTGCCTCTCTCAGTGCTCACCAGAGCTCCCAGGGTATAGCTGGGATAGTTGGGTATGTGTTCCTGGGGTTGTTGTGTTAAAGACAGTGAATCCTGTGCTAAAGTAATTGTATTGAAATGCTTAAACTGTGACAGGATGCCCATGGAAAATGTGTACAAGCAGCATGGGCTGACACTTTCAGTCCATGTCTTATCTTTGTTCCCAAAGAAAGATATAAATGTGGGGGATTCCCATCTGTGCTGTGCCTTGCCTGGGGCAGGTGTGTTCAGCTGCCTGTTGGTGTGGAAGCAGATGGTCCTGTGCCCTCCAAAAAGTTATCAAAAGTTTTGTTTGCTCTTCTCAGATGGCTGCAACACCTTACCAAAGTTCAGGGAAATTGACTGAAGAGCACTGGGATCCATGTGTTCAAACCTAGTGGGGAGATTAGTGGTTTTATTGCTCAACTGGCTGCTGTCACTGCGAAGCTTTTCACATTGCCTTGGAAATTTTATTTTCTTTAGTGAAGAATGGAATTTACCAGTAGCATGTCTTCCATTTCTGCTCCTGCTGATTAGCAGGAGTGTACAGCAATGCCACAGAAAGTACCTTTTTATTAGAGAGGTGGAAGTAGTTTGCATGCCTGTGTCCCCAGGTAAATCTGAGCAGGGGGAGGCAGTGATAAGACATGTTCAGGGCTGTAGTTTGCTCATCTCTCTTTGGCTGCCACTCCTCTAGTGTACATTCCTGCAGGCACCTCTCCCATCTTCCAACTCAAGCACATGGACCAAAACAAGTGATTATTGCATCTTGCTGATGAAGCTCTTGAGGTGAAAGGAGAGGGTTTGACTGCAGCTTAAAATGGTCATGTTACAGGTTATGGAGAAGCATTTGAAAGATATGGGTTGGAAGGGACCTTTAAAGATCCTTTCTTTCCAACCCCCCTGCCATGGGCAGGGACACCTTCCATTGACCAGGTTGCTCCAAATCCCATCCAAACTGGTCTTGGACACCTTCAGGGATGGGGCATCCACATTTTCTCTGGGCAGCCTGTTCCAGTGCCTCAGCATCCACACAGGAAAGAATTTCTTCCTAATCTAAACTTACCCCCTTTCTGTTTAAAACCATTTCTCCTTGTCTTATCACCACAGACCTTGATATGAAGTCTTCTTCCACCTTTCTCATAAACCTCCTTTGTATATTGAAAGGCTGCAGTAAGATCTCCCTGGAGCCTTCTCTTTTATTGGATTCTTATTGTATTTCCAGTGATAAATCCCTCTAAATATTTGTGGTGCCTCTGAAAGTGCCCAGACAAGGGCACCCCCATCTCCTTATTCTCATACATCAGCATCTAAATATGTGGGAGCAGCATCAGAGATGGTGCTAGTGGAGATCCCCACCTATCCGAGGTCAGGAAATTGGGAGGACTCTGCTGAATCTTAGAATATTTCTTTAGGCTTTTTTTTTATGTGATATTGGAGCCTGATCACCATGGGAACGGGCACCTAAATAGAAAGTTGAACTGGAAGGGAATGTACCCAGTTTCTGGGGTGGAGCTGTTGAGCTCATCCAGAACTCATCCAGAAAGCTTGGATGTGAATGGAGGGTAAATTCCTCTTTCACTCCATGTGTGCACTGTGGGCCAAATCTTCCTATGGTGTGAGAAAACCAGGAAGGAAAAGACCTTCCCCAGAGCACAGAGTTATTTTATTGCTTCCCACCTGAGAAACAGCCAGGATTTCAACTTTCTGGGACAATCTGCTCACAACCATTTTTATTTCAAAGTGGGATCTGGATGCATGTAATCAAAATGAAAGCTAGTAGGTGACTTTATTTCCCCCCATGCCCCTTTACATAATACCTCTTCAGCATCTCTTTTATAACTTGTCTTTAGAGAATCACTGCAGTTATCCAGCCATTTCTTCCGTGCCTTTCATTATTGTAACAGAAACAATCACTGGAAATTGCATGATGATATTGGGTTGTGCTACATTCCTTCCTCAGGTCGTTTGACAGCAGCTTTTTTCAATAGACCCAAAGGAGAAAGGTACATTTCTGTAAACATGAGACAAGTCCTAGATGTGCTGTAGCCACTTGGGAGAAAATTCCATTGTAAAAGAGGCTCTTAAAATTTCTCATGTGGGATTTGCCATTAAGAGCATAAAGACTGGAGTAATGGACTTCTGATTTGGCTGGCAACTTGCTTCTCATCCCCAAAGAATTTTAGGAATGTCTTTACTTCCCTTTGGAGGGCTTAAGGCTAGTTTGTGATTGCAAGGGCCAGAGAGTTGCTTTTTTCCTGTCTCCCTCCTCTGTCAGGCTAGGTTCTGCTGGCTTGTTAACTCTTGAAATACCAGTGTACACAGGGAAAGAGCTTTTTAAAAGTCAGTGGTTTCTTCTGCAAACCTTGAGCCAACCTGAAGGTCTAGAGTGTAATGCAAAAGATGTCCCTTGCACCAAGGAGTTATCAAGTATTTTCACATGCACTGGTGTGGGCTGCATGAAGGAATCTCTGCTTGGGATGTGGTAATGGATGCTTGTCCTTCATCAGTGTAAGACTGGTTATAAATTGTGCTCATGCTTTGTTGTGCACTGCCCTTCCATCATGTTCTTACCCTTTGAGCTGAAATGCTCGAAATTCAGGGTATGAGACTGTCGGGGACTGCTTACATGCTGGGGGGAATGCAAGTCAGACTGGCAGCTAAAATGTGCATGTTTTATTCTCTAGAACATGGAGAAATACAGGGATTTTGTCATAGCATATTATGTATAGGACATGAATGGTCTTTGCCCAAAAGGGTTTGATTCCCCATCAGCACAGCTGAACTCTCAAGCTTCGCTCCAGCTCAGAGCTCTATGCAAAGAGCTGGGCAAGCCTCCCCTGCATGGTCCTGCACCATTTCTTGTCACTAAAGCTCTTGGTTCTTCTGAAACAGAAGTTTGGTTTTCTCAGGTGAATGAAGAAGAGACCCCAGCTGGCACCTGCCAGCAATCATCCTCCCTCATACTGGAACTGAGGTTTGAACTCAGACATCTGTAAGACTTCCTCTCTGTCACTGCCTCCCCTTCAACTGGCTGGCAAGGAGAAGCTATGATGTAGCAGAAAGGCAATCGTAGAAACCTGATTTCTAGGTAGAGAAGATCTTCTACTGAGAGCATTTTCAGATTAATTCTTTCCTGAGTTTCCTACTTGCTCATGTAATCTGCTGATTAAGTGAGTCATCTCTATGGTGTATTTGAATTCTGGTCAATGATGGAGTTTAAAACAGTGATTTTTGAAATGGTTCCATGGTTTAGAGTGGTTGTGGTTTTTTATTGCCTTTCTTCCTCCATCCTGCTGAGAAAACTGCTCAACTCCAAGCTTTGGTTATTCAAGTAGAAGAGGGTGACAGGAACACAAACAAGCATCATTTAATTCTTGGGGACACGTTTTCCTGATGCTTGACCTTTTGGACTTCCCACATCTTCTTGTCCATTTACATGCATTACAGTTTTTCCAATTACCAGTGAATTAAATTTGGAATTGTGGTATTTGGAAATGTCAAGCAGAATCAATAGAAAAGCACTTGGGGCCCAATCTTAGTAGACTCAGCACATTTTAAAGCATGTTTGAAATGTCCCTGCTGCTAACTCTCCGAGGACCCTGTGTAGATTTTGAATTGAGGTGCTGCTGTTTGGGTACCGAAGCTCTCTGTGGCTTTCCAGGTGTGCTGTGCTCTGTTGGACACACATCACTCTCTGCCTGGAGAACACCTTAACAATCAGGAGCTCTGAAAATCATTTCTGCTGGTGGCAGTGGCATGGGATGATGAGGACAGTGGGATGGAGCAGATGCATGTGAAAGAGCTGGGAAAGGCTCTTTTCACCACATGGTTACTGCTGTTCCTTAAACCTCTGCACTCCACAAGGAGATGCTCCCACACCCTCGTTCCTTTGCCTGGAAGGAAATTAATTTTTTAGGCTTGCTTTGAAAGCTTTTCAAAACTTCACTGTGTGTGGGGAAAATATTTAGGAACGTACATGATTTCACTTCCTCCTCCCATGCTCTTTGGAGACCCCACGCCGGCTCCCGAGGAGAACAGGAGAGAACAAATGATTGTGTTCTAAATGTCATTTCAGAACTTGCTGCATATTTTACTCAGTGATTTGTGGCATCTGGTCAAGACTTGCCCCCTATTTGATTTTCAGAAGTGCAGTTGGAAATACCTTAATCTTGCTATTAAGCTCTAATATTTTCTGTTCTAGAGGTTGCAAAGTGTGGCTGCTGAGACACCTTCTTGGTAGCCTGTGTGCAGACTGCTCAGCCCACAAGGGGCCATTTTTCATGCCAAGGAGTAGTCACTGCTGTTACAAGCCAAATAAATGTCCAGCTTAATGCTTTTATAAATGCACACCTCAAATTCAAGGAAAAAAAAAAAAATCTCTAACAACTGTATGCCTGTTTGGAAACTCGTGGTCTGGGGGAGAGAACACAACTTCTCCTTTACGGAATTCCTCTGTGGACCAAGTCATTTTCTTGGTGTGGCAGTGTAAAGGAAGCCTGGAGGTGTCTTCTAGTGAATGGGGGGGGATGGAGGAGCATTGATTCAGAGATGCAGGCCGAGGTGGCATCCTTGGGGGTGGGCACACACGGAGAGGCAGCAGCTCAGCAGCTCTGGGAGTTTGGATGGGCGATCTGCAGCTTCTCGTGCTCTCCTCCACCCCGTGCCGTGCGCAGGCAGGCAGGAGGCAGTGCCCTCCTTGGGTCTGTGTTCATCGGGGCTGGCTTGACTGTGATGTCATTCTCTTGGGTGTAGCTGAGGAGGAGGGTGTAGCTGGACAAAAAAAAAAAAAACCAAAAAAAAAAAACAAACCCAAACACGAAAAAGAAAAATAAATTAGGCGCTTTTTTTGTGTGTTATTACTAATCCGGTTTGAGCTCTGCTGTCCAAATTGCCTCATTTGTGACCCAAAGTGCATTTAAACATGAACTGCAGAAGCACCACAGCATTAAATGCTTTTGATTGATCTCCCTGATGGTTTTATTAAAGAACTAAAATCTTTTGGGGGGAGACAGACACAGTTAGGGATGTGAAGGGAGAAATGTAATTACATTTTTGGCTTTGTCCTTAACTGAAATGATACAAAATAGGATTTTTCTAATGGATAACTAAAATGATCTCTTCTTTGAATAAAATATAGAAATGACCCTCTAAGTTCAAGTCAAAAATGCTCTGCTTCCAAAAATTGATTAACTGCTGGCAACATTTCTGTCCTGCCGTGCACCAGGCCAGCTGGTGACCTGGCCAAACCTCCTTGGATCATTCTGCCTGGCCAGAGGAATGATTTACTAAACCTTTTCCTGAGAGATCCTCCCCTTTGGGCCAAGAGATTAATCTCATAGATCTGTGTGCATGTATGTGTGTGTGTGCACTCAGTATTTCACTCAACAGAGTATCGCTGTCATCTCACTTAGCTCTGCAGGAATCTGCCTGGATTTGTGGACTTGTGAGGAGCTGGGATGCTCCATGTCCTTCTCTATGTCCTTTTCCTACCCATCCTGTTTGACTTAAAATAACAGGGAAATTATTCAGAAGAACTAAACATTTACTGCATCCTTTCCCCGAGCTGGTAGTAATAATTCCCAAAACACAATCCTTATATTTTACAAAACAGGTTTTGCCATCAGTTTAGGGGAAAATTCTAATAAAGATCTAATTTTTTGGAATAATTTCCTTGTTATCATTTACTGACTTAAACCCAAGTTAAAAAAGAGATATATGGGGGGGGGGGTTGCTACACAGATGTCCGTGGAAGCTGTGAAGTGTGAGTCATGGTGTGAATATAGAAGCCCTGAGTTGTCATCCCTGGTGAGCAGGGAGGATGTATTTCTTAATATTAAAGTTCCTTTTTTAATTTTAAAAGAAAATGACTTAAAGCCTCCTGTCCTTTTGAGAGTGGTTGTCAATGGCATCATTGCAGGTTACCATGGCAATATATGCTGAGATAATAGATTAACAGCCATTGATTGACTCAAAAACTTGGAGCTCTTTTACTGTGGGATAAGCCAAATCTATTGACAGAAAACAAAATTCCAAGTAATATCTTCCCTTGGCATTACACCTTTGCTTTCTCAGTGCTGCCTGCACCCAGATTTACCTGATCTGGCTTAAGAACCAAAACATTTTGCAACAGTAGATGCTTCTAATTAGCCATCCCTGCATCCAGCTGGTTAGATGGGGCATCTCTGCCTGGGCAAACACTGGCCATTGAGGTCCCCAAAGGTGGGGTGAAGTTTTGGCTTCAGAAAGAGGCTCTGCAGAGTCGCAGGAGCTTGTTTCTGCTCTGTGGTTTAAAGACTTTTGTGAAAGAACAGGGCACAAAAGCAACAAGTCTTCAAATCCTCATGTACAGTTACGTGCTTAACCACAAATGTCATCACGAGTTTGATGTTTTGCCTAAAACTGTATTTAGCCCCTATTATTTAAGTGCAGCAGGAATGAAATCACCCTGCTTGGGGAATAAGTGCTGGAGCAACGCTTAGGAATCTCACATTTGTTTTGTAGAGATGCAACTGGGTGGTCTCTCCAGAGCAACATTTTCCAAACATTCCCAGTTGCAAGCCTTCATCTGGCTTGATTTTGAATTTCTAGCAGTATTTGAAATTGTTTAATTTGCAGTCCTGCACGTGGTTTCTGGGCAGGTGTCTGGGAGAGGGAAAGCTGGGAGGCAGCAGCCCTCATTCCCTGCCTTTCCCTCCCCACCAGTGCCTCCGAGAGAGCTCCACAAACGCTTAGATTGTGGTCCCCCATTGAAGGGTGTGCCAAAATGCAGCTGTGGGTTTGGAGGCAGCTGGTTTGGCATCCCCTGGGAAGGGGGTGGGGTGGCTCATCCCAGCAGATGCTGCCCTGCAAGGTGAGCACCCAGCAGCCGCTGATTTCCCAGCTCTGCTCACCCCTGCCAGGGTTTGAGGGAGAGATCTTGAATGCTAAACCCAAACCTCAAACAAAGGGCCCGACTCCCATAATCACACGTGCAAGAATGCATCCGCAGTTGCTTAATTGCTACATGCAATTACCCTCCAAATTAGAGGGCAATTACCCCAATTCAGTGTACAATCTCCACCATTTTATATTATAAAATTACATGTACAAATAGCTATATAGGGACATAACGAAGTGTTTGCAAATAACTTCAGCTGCATACACTGTTTCATATATAAAGCCCGGTGGTTTTGACAGTCAGGCAAACAGACTGTCTGGTAAATCACTCAGTGTTTATGCAGACTATTTTGACACATCCCATCTTTTCGTATATACTTTCATTTTAGGTTTTCAAAAGGGGACAGGCAGAGATAAAGAGCTGAGATTTATAGCAGCCTCCAGCCCTGGGGAAGATATTCCCTATGTATCTAATTATGAGTTAGGAGCCCAGCAGCTGCTAACACCTAGACCTGGAGTTGCTACACGGGATCTTGGCTATAATTTAGAAGCTGTTGGATAATGATACAGCCTCAGTGATCTGTCAGCGACTCCAAATTAGGAGAGCAGGGTTTAGTCTCAGATCAGCAGCAAGGTCCCATGTCTCAGCAGGCTGAAGTCCTTCAGTTCACGAGGATCTCTTTATAATGAGCTCCCTCTGTGCCTTGCAACTCCCAAGTAGAGGCGAGAGGTCTTTCCATGTCACGTGGTGCTTCGACTGCTCTTCCCTTCATTATGTGCCTCAAATGGGTGCTGGGGGTCTTGCCTGGCAAAAACCTAGAGATGCTTCAGTCATTTGGAGCAGAAAATTGACCCAGGGGTATCAGCGTAATGACAGTTCCTCAGGACTGAGGTCAAAAAGTTGATTTCCACCCCAAAAATGGGTGATGGTGGATAGCCTCCCTCTGCCTTTGTGATGTATGGGAGTTATTTGGGCTTGGTATTTTGTGTAAAGGTATTTCTGTGCGGCTTTTGTTCGAGGACAAGCCACACTGCGTCATCCCCGAAGCGCTGGGTGGATGCAGTGGGATGCCAGAAACCCATCTGCTCCTGCAAAGCCTGCTTCTTCCTCAGCCTTTGATTTCAAACAGGACTTCAGGCTTCATTGCTTAAGTGACTATTTGTGGATTGTGGTATTAAAATGCTGATTGTTTTAGCCTGGCTGCTGTCACGAGGCTCTTTTCCACGGAGAGAGCTGGGGCAGATAGTGGAATGCAGTGCTGGGGCTGCTGTGCTCTTGCCCCATGTCCATGCTCCTGCCCCACATCCATGCTTCTGCTTTTCCCAAATTTTTTTCCCAAGTTTTGCATTTTGGCTGGTGGAATAGGCTTAGGCAGAAGAGGAATGGGGGCCCAGTGATTGAGATCAGGTTCCAACAGTGATCTTCAAACACTTGCTTAGCAAAGGTTTTATATCTCATTGCACCCAAGTTGATTTTCTGCCAAAAGTCAAGCAGTTCTCTGGGATGTTTATTTTCCATCCCACATGAGCAGGATGTTACCAGGCAGTGCCACCAAATGAAGGAGCTGAGGAGCTTTCTGTGCATTGCAAGGAGGGGGAGAGCAGGAAGGTGGGGACACAGCCCCTTCAGTCTGTCACAGGCTTTGGTTTGTGACTGCACTGAAAGGTTTTTATTTCAGGAAAGGCTCTTTTGGCCAAAGTCAATGGTGTCACTCCTGTCAGATGCTCAAGTTGGGTGTAACACTTTTCTTCAGCCAGGTTGTACTGCTGGGGGCACAGGAGAGCCCAGTCAAACCCTTGTTGTGCTGGTACATCAGCTGTGTCCAGTGGAAGGAGGCAAGTGCTTCCTGCACATATTTTGGGGAATACTCTCTGATTCTTCTTGCAATTTGAAATGAGAAGCATGACATGGTTATCCATGCCTTTTTCCCAGTCAGTATCCTTATCTCAAAGTCCTCATGACTGCCCACATTCTCCACCAAAAAAGACTGTCATGGTTTGAGCCTGGCCCAGCGCCAGGCACCCATGAGAGTCACTCCTCAGCCTCTCCTGACACAGCTGGGCAGAGGAGACAGAAAAAAATTAACAAAGGGCTCCTGAGTTAAGGACTGGGAGAAAACACTTCAAGGACAAAACAGGCTCAATTTTAAGTTACAAAGTGAATTTATTACTAACAGTATCAGAGGAGGATAATGAGAAGTAAAATAAGCCCTTTAACCCTTTTCCCCCCAGCCCCTCCCTCCTTCCCACAGACAGCACAGGGAGACAATACATGGTGGTTTGGTCAGTCCATCACTGAGATTTCCTTCCACTGCTCCAGGAGAGGAGTCCTTCCCCTGTGAGGCCGTGGGGTCCCTCCCACAGGAGACAGTTCTCTGTGAGCTTCTCTGGCCTGGGCCCACTCTCACGAGCAGCAGGCACACTGCACCTGCTGCAGGGTGAGCCCCACCCAGGGGCACACAGCTCTCCCAAAACTGCTGGAATGTGGGTCACTCTTCCACGGGGTGCAGTCCTCCATGGACAGGCTGCTCCAGCCTGGGAGCAAGGGCTCCCTCTCTCCACCAGGTCTCCCACTGGATCACAGCCTCCTCCAGGCATCCACCTGCTCTGGCAGGGGCACCTCCATCTCTGCATCCCCCGTGGTTCCCCATGGGCTGTGGGTGGATCTCTGCATCCCCCCTGGATCCCCATGGGCTGCAGGGGCACAGCTGCTTCACCATGGCCTTCCCCACAGCCTGCAGGGGAGTCTTGGCTCCAGTGCCTGGAGCACCTCCTCCCCCTCCTTCTTTCCTGACCTTGCTGTCTCCATGTTGTTTCCCTCACTTGTTCTCACCTCCTCCTCTTCTCTGACTAGCAGAAAACCCGTGTGACTTTGTTTTGATTTCCTTCTTAAATATGTCATCACAGAGGCATTACCAGCCTCTCTTATTGGCCCAGTTTTGGCCAGCAGCACATCCATCTTCAGAGCCATCAAGGATTGGCTCTTCTGGACATGGTGGAAGCTTCCAGCAGCTTCCACAGGAGCCATCTTTGTGGCCCCCCTGCTACCTAAAACCAGGCCATGCCAAACCAATACAATCACTTGGCAGAATCATATAATAGTGTGGGCTGGCAGGGACCTTTAAAGGCCATTTACTCCAACTCCCCTGCAGTCAGCAGGGACATCTTCAACTACATCAAGTTGCTCAGAGTTCTGTCCAACCTCATCATAAATGTTTCCAGAGACGAGGCATCTACCACCTCCCTGGGCAACCTGTTCCAGCGTTTTATCACCCTCATTGAGAAAAATATTTTTTCCTTATACCAAATATAAATATTTTTTAAGTTAAAACCATTACCCAGTGTCCAGCTCAGTGTGTTTTACAGACATGCACTAGCCTCAGGGGTATCCATTGCCCAGGGCAGGAAGAGGAGGCAGGAAAAACTACATGGCTCCCTGGGGATGCAGGAGCAAAGCTCAGATTTCCTTCTCTTAGTCACCACCTTTCTCCCTCAAAGGTACAAGCCCCTGTTTTGACTCCCCCTCCCTCTGTTCAGTGAGGGTTTTACAGCAGTGAGTGAGGAACAGGCAGTTAGCTGCAAACTTTGGTCTCTGCGTGATCCATTACAGAGCAAGGTGTGAGTGTTTCTTGATGAGCTAAACCAGCAGGTAAATTAATACCCAGACCTGGAGCCGTGCCCCTTCCTGCTGAGACCATCTTGGGTACAAACAGAAGGGTTTCTTGCAGTCGTGAGCACCCAGCGGGGTGAGGATCCTACCAAATGGCTTTTAAAGAGATCTGAAAGCAGGTAACAAACACGCAGGTTTTTAAAGTGTCTTCTTAATGCAAGCATCCTTAGGAGCTGTTATAAAGAAAGCATACATCTATTTAGTCATCCAAAACTTTATGCATGCTTTTATTCAAATCACCTAAACTTTGACAGCGGGGGGAGAGCTGGGAAAGGCCTTTTTCCTGGCGCTGCTGCTGTTTGCAGAGTTGGGTTTGCGTGTTTGCAAGCAGCTCTTAGTCTTCAGCTGAAACTTGTTCCAGAAAAGACAACTGTCTTGGGGGAAGGGAGCCTGGGCTCAACACAGGATTTAGCAGCCTCGGTTTGCTGGTCCCAGAGCCGATACAGCTCCTGCTTCACATCTTTTCAACATTCCCTTTCCAAAGCACAGTGGAAATATCAAATCTCAGCTCAGCTCTGTGCATTGCTTTGGCCGTCGTTGCAGGTGGAGAAAACAGAGGCTACACAATATTGCTTGAGGTTGGTGACGATGGTGGCTGAGCTAGGATTAGATTTTGGGGCTGCTTTCCAGTGAAATGGTTCATTAAACCTGGGAGATGGAGCTGGGGAGGGAGAGGAAATTTCCATGTGGTTCAAAAGTGATATTCAGTTTGGGATGATGAAAATGATATTACGAAGTGTATTTCCAGGAGTGGGGCAGAAGGTGATAAGTGAGGATTAGGTGTCAGGTACAGCTGGTAGCCATGTTATCATGAAGGTGCATTTTGCAACAAGGGTGGTGAAACTCTGGCCCAGGTTGTCCACAGTGGTGGTGGTTCCAGAAGTATTCAAGGTTAGGTTGGATGGGGCTCTGAGTAACCTGGTCTAGTTGAAGATGTCCCTGCTTATTGTAGGGATATTGGACTAAATGACCTTTAAAAATCTTTTCCAACCCAAATCATTCTATGACTCTCGGAAGTTAAGATATTTATTCTTTGTAAGTAAAAAAGATATCGCCCTCCACCCCCACACACAAGAAAAAGCTCTTTTGCTTTCCTGCTGATTAAGCCAGTATTTAGCAAAAATGCTTAATCTGCCCTAAAAATGCACGGTGTAAGTATCAAGAGAACAAATATCAAGGCTTTAACAAGGAGTGTCAATATTGACATTGTTCTGTGTTGAGGGATATTGGTAGGTTGTTTTCATTATTGTAAGCAACTTGTCAGAGGAAAACTCTGATGGAGCTTTGCAAGCGCTGATAAAACCTGCAGGTGCTATTGAAATTGAGCTCTCGTTCGTGTGTGCTTTGAATATAATTTCCAGTTTCAGAAGTCAGCTTCATGACATTCTGATACCCCTACTCCCTTGCAGTGTCTCCCACGATGCAGATCAAGCAGTCTTCCTAAAAGAGTTATGAAGGATTGAACACCTCCTCAGCCTGCAAAGGGATCTTCCTAGTGTGATGAGTTTGCTCCATGCCACGAAAATTACCCACGGCTGAGTGCAGGTGTTGGGACTGGGAGCAGGTTGGACACATCATCCCTAGCTTATTCAGAACTGTGGTTTTACAGCTAGAAACATAGTTGTAGCCTTCAGAGAGGCCTGGCTATTCTGGGAGCACAGCACTTTTGTTTCACCATCCTGCGGGACCCATTTGTGTTTTCTATCCAGTTGTCAACACATTTTATTGAGATACCTACGTTTTCCATGATTGCAATCCATCAAAATAATGGCCAGCCCTGACCTTGCCTTAGGTTGGGTAATCCCAAAGAGAGATGGCTGCAGGGCATTTCAGGATTTACAGAATCATCAGCTTCATGGTACAGGGCGCATGGTACCTTTTGTGTTTGCTTACAAGATGTGTGTTTGTTTCATTCTTTGTTTTGTTTTAAACTAATCCTGAAAATGCCACAAAGCAGAGTATTTCCAGATGAAGTGAAGATTCCTAAGGTTTAGGACAAAAGAGGTCACCGGCAGATATCAGTGTTCCCTTACTTGACTCTGGTTTTAATGGATGTGTCTGAAATTGTATTTCAGTTCTGCCACATTGTGGCTCTGGGGGAATTGTTTTCCTGGGGGCAGCAGGAGCTCCACAGTCCTTTGGTACAAGGTTCTAAAGGAGGAAAGACCCACAGGCTATGGAAACTTGTTCGTTTGTGGTGCCAAGCTTCCATTTGGGGTGGCCAGTCTTGTTTGGGGAAGAGTTTTGTTTGGGTGGAGAGGCACTGTGAGCTGTGTCAACTGCAGCTAAAACCATGGTATTTATCATAGGGAGACTTACCCAAATAAGCCTGAACTGGGCTCTAAGTGAGAAATGGTCACTGGTCTGGCCCTCCTCTGCAGGATTAATATTCTCTGTTCTCAGTTACATCCTACCCATGGAAGAAACTCTGTATTTTCAAGTGATGTTTCCCAGAGTAGTGATGGAGAGGGAGAGTAACTCCACTACATGAGGTCCCAGCAAGCATCAAGTAGCACCCTGGGAGGTTGTCTTTCCTAATCAGGGTTTCTGTGGCTAGGCATTACTGGGTATGTGTTATCTTGTGCACCCCGTCTGTTAGGGTCCTAAGGTTGAAGCATTGTCCAGAGGAGATCTGGAAAGGTCTCAGCTGGGCTCTTGACTTCAGCATGAGCTCCTGTGTGACCTTAGGCAAACCTGACCTCTCCATCCCCCACCTCACCCCAGAGGAGAGGAATAAGCTCCACACTGTGCTGAAGCTCACACTGCTGAGCTGCTCAGCTCCCAGGGAACCAAACGCATGCACCACCTAAAACACAGCCACGTGGAGATATGTTTCCCAAGATTTATTTCTGATTTTACTTGAATGTTCTTGGGGCTTGATTTCTTTTTCAGGACCAGGCCATGGGGAGGCTGAGACAAGGGAGTGCATCTACTACAATGCCAACTGGGAGCTGGAGAAGACCAACCAGAGCGGCGTGGAGCGCTGCGAGGGGGAGAAGGACAAGCGGCTCCACTGCTATGCCTCCTGGAGAAACAACTCGGGCTCCATCGAGCTGGTGAAGAAAGGCTGCTGGTTAGATGACTTCAACTGCTATGACAGGTAATAGCCCCACTGGTTTATCTAAATACAGCTTTAATCGATCCTTTAAGTGTAAAAGCTCGTGATTTTTTGCATAGAGGAAAAGAAGGCAAGTCCAAGTTAATTGGCAAAATCATCCACTGTAATTGCTTCTGTTGCTAATGCAGCTCTCAAGATTGTCACTTACCTGCGTTGACTTTCTAAATAGAAGCCACAAAAGGTACTTTTAGGGGTTTTGTGTTGCGTTTTGGTTTGGTTTTTTTCCCTAGGAAAGCTTTGGTAATTCTGGCATTCATTGAAAAACCTGTCCTGTACCATCAAATGAAGAGCAATATTTTCTTCCAGGAGCATTTGACAGAAGCAAAATAATAGAAATGAAAACTCAGAATCATTTGGAGCTGCCTAGAAAAGCACAGATATCTAGAGATGGTTAGGGGTTGAGATATTCTGGAGTTTGTGATGTAGCAAAAAGTTCCACTGTTCTTTGTCTGAGTGAAGAGAAGGGCGAGGGGAAAGAGTGGGGCAGCAAAACCAATGTGAGTTTGTGTGGCACTGCCTGTAGAGAGCTAAAAAGGAGTGAAGTTTTGTAGTACGAAGGCTCCAGCCTCATTAAGTAGCTGGGAAAATTAACTAGTCTTTTCTCACTTCCCTTGATGCAGTTCTATGGAGGGGAAAAGAATTACAGCTAAAGAAAACAGCCCTACCAAGTTTTGCAGTTGAAAAGGACAATGTTCAGTAGCTCTAAGCTCAGGGTTTTTGTTAAAAGAATCTCAAACCAATGATCAACAAACCAAGCCATGCCCAGCCCTTTCAATAAGGATTAGCAACATAAAATTCAAGGATTTGCCTTGATATAACACTGATGTAGCTTGATCTCACCTTTGTGCAATTCTCAGTTGTGCATCTTTGTAGCTTCTCCTTCCGAGATTTTTAGGAACATCAGGTGCTAAGATGTGGGGTTAAGCTGGGACTAGATTTGTCCAATGGCTGCAGTGTTTTCTCCCTTTGGGGCTGCACACTTCCCCTGCTTTTATGCCTGTTGTCTTGGCTTATCTCGATTGTGAGTTGTTCCTCACCTTTGTTCTATTTTTAGCTCCAGGGTTACTTTCCTACCGTACCTATTCCCTTGCCAATTGAGTAGCCAAGCTCTATATATAGTTAAATTTTTATTCTTTCCCAATAAATCAATCCTCCTTGGCCCATTAGTCATCTTAATGCTGATTCTTCTGAGAACAGAAGGTCACTGTAGTTTCCTACTTCCAAGCAGAAGTGTTTACTGTAAACATATTTCTCCTTTCAGTGCCTGCTCTCATATCCAGTGACACTCGTATTGTCACTGAGTGTCTCTGCAGGGATGTAGTGGTTCTTAAACTTTGTCGTAATGTGTTGCTCTGTTACAATGGTAGAAATTTTCCAGGGCTCCTCACCAGCCTTTTGCAGCCATAGAATTGAGCATCCAGTATCCCACAGCCTGACTTTTCAAAGCCACAAGTTCCAGGGCAAAGCTAAAAGACCTTGTGAGAATTAAAAAACAGTACAAGTATCAAAAGCAACATTTGAAATAAAGGTTAGCTTTAATTATATAAAGGAATAAAGCCTCTTTAAATGCAGTCCTTTTCATTTTTTCTCTTCCCCTGAGTGCCCTTGGCAGACTTTCATGCAGGCAGTGTTGCATCCCAAGGTGGCAAAAAAGGCTGAAAAGGATGATTTTTCGATCAGCAGTGCTGTGCTGATGCCCTTTGTGTCTCTGGCACCTTTGGATGCCGAGTTTCCAGGAGCAGCCTTGGCAAATGCACCTGTATTCTGTCTCCCTGGATGCAGGGCATGGTCCTGCTCAGCTGGCTGCTGCTGCTGCTCTTGGAGCACAGGGAGCATGTGCTGGGATGTGCCTAGTGCTGCCTCCTTTGTCGCTACAATGTGGAAAAATTTCGGAGTGCAAGGGCTGGGACGTTGAGGGCGAGGGCTCCTTACTCTGTTCTTTATCTTGAGGAAACAAGAATGTGGCACATGTACATTTAAGGTTATAGGAAAAAGGTAGTGTTTAAAAATCGACTTGTGTGCACTCGTTTATTTACACAGCCCTGCCGGAGAGGTCATGTTCGCATTCCCCTGCAGAGCACGTGAACTGCTCCGAAACGTGCCCTCACTGCCACAGAAAAATGTGTCATTCTCTCCCACTGTCTCATTCATAGTATTTGCTAAGTGTAACATGTCTTACATACCTGGATGGCTTCACCCAGAGACAGGGATAATGAACTGCAGATGTGGAGCAGGCCGTTTTCACTCATTAGCTTGATTTTTTAACCAACAGATTTAGCAAAGGATGTTTTTTCTGTTGAAGGCTCCAACACTGATGCTGTTAAATCCAAAGGGCTTGTTATCTGATTTCATGAAAAAGCATCTGGAAACATTGTTTAAGTTGTTGAAACATCTTTGTTCATTTGAATAAGTCAAATGGCCTCTTTTTTTGCTTTGAAGTTTAAAAAAAATGAGAGCCTGAAAAACAAACCAAATGCTTCCCAGCTGAGACCTTTGGAGGAGACAGTTTGGCTATAGCCAGTTTTTTCCCTCAAAGGGAATAAAGCACTGAAAACTCCTCAGTGCTAGGATTGAAGAGAGCCCTTTTCATTCTTCTCGTGGCAGTCTGTCAGTGGTACCGCAGAAAGGGAGGCTTGGCTTGGGTTCAGAAATGAGTAATAATGTCAAACGCATATGATTGTTTTGCTACTTCCTCCAAGTGGTCAAGGGAAGGAAGTTATGCATATAATTTAGCTGGGCTTCAGGAAATAGTTTGATACAGTTCTCTGCAGAGAGCAGCTCTGCAAGCCTAATAACTAAAGCAGAGTGCAGCATAGCAGAAGGTGGAAGGGAAGGGAAGCAGCATTTAAGAAACAGAAAGAAATGACAGCTAGAGTACTGCAAAAATCACTGCATATCTCTTTTGGCATTGATCTGTGGGGAGAGGGAGGATGTGTGGAAGTGGAGTTGGTCTGATCCATGGAAGTCCCCTAAGGCCTTGCACATTGTGGAAGGAAAACTCGGTGCTGGGAAGGCTGTAGCAGTACCTGGATAAGAGGCAAAGGCAGAAAACGAGAGCTGCAACCTGATTTTCTTAAAAGTTTTTGTGCAGAATTAAGCTTTTTATGGAGGAGATGACACTTGAAAAGTAAAGTTAAAAACCCCAGAAACAAAATGAGAATCATAGGACCCTAGAATGGTTAGGGTTGGAAGGGACTTTTAAAGATCATCTAGTTCCAACCCCCTCCATGGGAAGGGATACATTCCACAGAACCAAGGATGATCTGGGTCCCATCCAGCCTAACCTTAGAATACCTCCAAGGATGGGGCACCACAGCTTCTCCGTGCAGCCTGTTCCAGTGCCTCACCACCCGCAAAGTAAAGAATTTGTGCCTAATATCCAAGTGAAACCTGCCCTCTTTCAGTTTAAAGCCATTACTTTGAACTATGACTACATGCTCTCAGACATGGAGCGTCCTCCTGCTGCTGGTGCCCTTCGAGTGTGCAGAGCTGGTGATGCTCAAGGTTGAGGGAGCAGCCTTAGCTCAGCCCTTGCCACGTGTGCTTTATGGCACGATCTTTAATTGCATGATCAAATACTTCTCTGCCCTGGCAGCGTTCATATGGGCTGTGGGAAAGTCACTGCTCAGGGACTGAGGCGTCTCTCTGTCATTTTTCTCCTTCTCATTCCGTTAGCAGCAGTGGCTGTTATTTATTACTCACCATCTAATGCTCTCAGTACGTATGGAAGCATTTGTTTCCTTTACAGTCTTTTCAAGGGTCTTTGCTATCCACTGGGGTATTTGAGTGCCAAGTTGTTTTCTGTAAGTGGAGACTGCTGATCTGTGCAGCCCAGCTGCAAGAGAAGGTGTGTGGAGAAGACAATTTGGGGCAGGTTGGCTCCCAAAGACAAGAGGCAGGAGTTGGCTGACGTTATTTTTCTCTCTCCTCCATTCCACGTCTGTCCCTCCCTGGCACAGGCAGGAGTGCGTAGCCACAGAAGAAAACCCTCAGGTGTTTTTCTGCTGCTGCGAGGGCAACTATTGCAATGAGAAATTTACCCATTTGCCTGAAGTCACCGGCCCAGAAGGTGAGTGACTGGGAGGACTGGGAGGACTGGTAGCTGGGGTCTCTTCCTCTAGACCCAGTTTCCAGTGACTTTCATAGAAACATAGAATGTCCTGAGTTGGGAGGGACTCACAAGGATGCTTGAGTCCAACTCCTGGCCCTGCACAGGAAACCCCCAAGATGTGCCTGGAAGTGTTGTCCAAATGCTCCTTGAGCTCCAAGCTTGGCGCTGTGACCTCTTCCCTGGGGAGCCTGTTCCAGTGCCCCACAACCCTCTGGGTGAAGAACCTTTTCCTAATACTGGTCCTAAACCTCCTCTAATTCAGCTTCATGACAACATTGAATGGTTGGAGGTTTTGATTACAAAATCAGAAATTCTTTTGCTACAGTTCTTTAAGAATAATTTTTTAAGGTTGTTCCACTTTGTGGCTAAAGCAATGGACACCACCGTAAGGATTAGAATTTTTTGAGGTGGACAGCTCACCATGGGATGTTACAAAACAAAATCCCATACAAGGGAAAGAGGGCAGAGTGATTTATACAGCATGGATTGAGCTTCAAAATCTTAAAAGGTGTTTGACACCTTCCTCATTAATTTCATAGGTCACAAGTCTCCAGATGCCTTCTGGGATTTTTGCCTTTGATTCTGTTTTGTTGGTCTGGGGATTGATAGGGAAAGGGTGTGTGTCAGCTTTCAGAGTCTATGGATATGTATCAAGGAAGAAAAGTAATAGCAGGACCTTCTTCAGAAGCTAATAGAAAAACGATGATCCTTTTAGGTGTATACTTTTTAAAGTATCATTCAATAAAATCTATTAAAGCAGGTGAATCTTTTCCTTAGGTTGGTGTTTACTGCTTTGAGCTACCTGCATTTACCGAGATGTTCCAATAGACCTTTATCAGATTTTCCTGGGCTTTCCTGATAGGTTTTTAATTGTTTACATGGGTTATATTATCTCCTGTTATTAACGTACCCGTAGCAACCTAGTAGCAAATATTCTTTCTCTCACAGTTTTTTGTTTAATTTGGCAAGTCTTGCTATTTTTTCCTTCCCTGTCTCCAACATAGCAACATGGCTCCATTTAGTATTCCCATTGTTTGTGTCTCAACTGCACTGATGTAATTTGGAACAAGAACTACTGTGGGAATAGTGCATTTGATTGTGGCTCCAGCAGCATTTTACTAAAAACTGACAACTTGTCAGTCACTGTGAAAGGTAAAGCAATGCTGCAAGGGATTTCGTGTTCTCTTAATACATTTGGAAGGGTTAAAAGGAGGAAATGTTCTGCTTTTATGTATCCCGGCAATAAATACCTATCTTAAATAAAGGTCAGATGGAGCTCTCAAACGTGGCTTGGACAATTGTAACTCCATTACTAAAGTACTTCCATGGAGAAGAGAAAACCACGGAGCCTTGTGCATACTGTTGGATGTGATGGGACACGCCAGCCACTATCAGCTTTGGAATGGAGGGGCAGATGGTGTTTGGTTTTCTCTGGATGTGCAGCTGACAGTGCTTCTGCACTCCCGAAGGTCCTTTTCTCTCGCTTACCCTGCTCTTTCCCCCCAGTCATATACGAGCCGCCGCCGCCAACACCCTCCCTGCTCAACATCCTGGTGTACTCGCTGCTGCCCATCGCAGTGCTGTCCATGGCCATCCTGCTGGCCTTCTGGATGTACCGCCACAGGAAGCCTCCCTACGGCCACGTGGACATCATTGAGGTGAGGGAGTGGCTCCCCTTGGTTTGGGCCTTGCAAAGGGTGCGGAGGCTGCTCAGTGTATGTTCACATCCACTTTTGCCTCACTCTTTTTTAATTTTCTTCTCTATTTTTTGGATGTTTTTGGCGGCACGGTTGGCCTCCATGGAAGAGTCAGACTGATGGGTTTAGGTGGGGTTATCACCATGTCCGAGATACCTAAGGGAGGGAATTAGACAGCCCTGCTTGGTGGCTGCCTTACCTTCCAAACTCTCAAACCCATTGCCTAATTTCAGCCAGCTTTGTAGAGCATCAGCGGTCCTGAGATATGATAAAGTTCCTGCCAGGGTTATGGGAGGAGAGAAGATGCTTTCCTTGATGAAGCTCAGGTTTTATGAGCCCTCAGAGAATAGATTAGGTCACCTCACTGCAGCCTCCCAGTACCTGAAGGGAGCCCACAAGAAAGTTGGAGAGGGACTTTTTGCAAGAGCATGTAAAGAGCATTCCCACAGGACAAGTGGGAATGGGTTAAAATTGAAAAAGAATGGGTTTAGATTACATACTAGGAAAAAAATCTTCCCTATGAGGGTGGTGAGGCCCTGGCACAGGTTGCTCAGGGAAGTTGTGACTGCCCCATCCCTGGAAGTGTTGAAGTCCAGGCTAGATGGAGCTCTGAGCAACCTGGTCTAGTGCAAGGTGTCCCTGCCCATGGTAGCGGGGCTGGAAATGAATGATCTTTAAGGTTCCACTCCAACCCAAACCATTCCATGATACTATGAACCTTTCCCATCTAAAGCAGGTAGGACAGAGCTCCAGCCCCACACATCCTGTGGAGTTAAGTTGTTCTCCTGGACAAATGCAGAGTTTAAACAGATACAATCTGTATGATGCTGACAGAGCTGTTCACTGCCCATGGCTGGGGTGATGTGGAACATACTAATGTAGTGAAGAGCAGTGGGAGGTTTTAGATGTAGTTTGCTGTCTGGTCACAAAGATCAAAAGGTTCCCACTTTTGGCAGGAGGTAGCCTTGAGGACATCAGTGCTTTACAGCCCAAAATAACTTTTGCTTTGAAAGCACAGGAGAATTCAGGTTTTGCCCAGAGCATGGCAGGCAGTAGTGTCACAAAGTGACACTTGGAGGTGTCTATGTGCTCTATACCAGTACCCTACAGAGCAAGCAACACAGGGAATTTCAGGCTGTTCTTGCTGCAAACACTACACCTAAATAATTTGTATTAAATAGAGTGTCGCTTCTTCACACTTCTTTCCCCACATGAAGTCTCTCCATTCCTCCCCTCCCTTTATTTTACAGTCCAGCTTCAGCTGGTGACAGTGTTTTTTTCTCTTGTGCAGGACCCTGGCCCACCACCCCCTTCTCCCCTGGTTGGCCTAAAGCCCCTGCAGCTCTTGGAGATCAAGGCGAGGGGACGCTTTGGCTGCGTGTGGAAGGCTCAGCTGATGAACGACTACGTAGCAGTGAAAATCTTCCCTATTCAGGTGAGGTTCTTAGGTTCTTACCTCAGATTAGGTTCTTGCTTGCCAGGGGTTTCCTCACCAGTGCTGAGATGCTCTAAGTGCCTATGGAGATTATGGTTTTTGAGACCACAACAAAGATGAATTTGGGCTCTTATGCTGGGGAAAAAAGTTCAAGGATCCTTCCTTCCTACACTTCTCCCTGTGTTATCTCATTACCAAATGCTTCCTGTAGTAGTACTTGTTGCAAGAAGGGCAAAACCAAGCACGTTCTGAAATCTAGAGGGTATTTTAACTTCCCGGTGTTGTTTAAATCCAGCAAATCAGGGTGTAGCTGTGGTGTCCAGAGTGCACACAAAGGTCCAGAGCCCCAGCTTCGTGTGTCCTGCCTGGGTGGATTGTAAATCTGGATCCAAACCTAGTGAGCAGTTTACAACCTCCAAAGGCAGAGCCCTGGTGCTGTGAAAGCTAATTGCACTGCAGCGTTTCTGTCAGCTCCTGTCTTCTGCTCTAGGAAACCTTTGAACACTCCTGACTTGATTCTCTAGGAATTGCAGATAAAAAGAGTAAAGCAATCAAAAGTCAAGTGAAAGAAAAAGGACTAAAACATCTTTGTGCTCCTCTGCTGTCTCCTTCATTACTTTTTCACCTCGTGTTTGTTGTCATAGCGTTGCTAAAGGAGATCTGCACATCTTCTGTCCAAGCCAGCTGTGACCTGCTAGTAAATATTCAATAGAGCCTAGATTAGATTTTGCAATCGCAATAATTACAGCTACAAGGCTGATCTGGGTGCTGTATGCACAGGCTTTATTCTTGCAAGTATCCTTAGGAGATCTTGACAAATATTTTTTCTCAGTAAGGTTGAGTTTGGCTTCCTCTCCGCTCCCCACACATGTCCTTTAGGAAGAGCTGAGGATAATTTTGGAGAGGGGAGACTGAGGACAGCAATTTCCAGTCTTTCTTCTTTAGGGAAAACAGACTCATTTTGAAGGGATACATCACATCCTAACACTGGAGCATGATTTTAAGAGTGTGAGCAGCTCTGACTGAAATGAAGGAGCTGTTTGCTTTAAAGGGAAGCATGATCTTTGATGATGTATTTCTCCCTGCTTCAGGATAAGCAATCTTGGCAGAGTGAGAGGGAGATTTTCAACACTCCTGGCATGAAGCATGAAAACCTTTTGCAATTTATCGCAGCAGAGAAAAGGGGAACAAACCTGGAGACAGAGCTCTGGCTGATCACAGCTTTCCATGACAAGGTAATGTATCATTGCATGTACATTTTGGGAAGGCAGAGAGGGAGCTGGTTGTGATACAGCAGGGTTATAATCCCTGTAATCTCTCCAGTCTGTTCCTGGTGGGCCATGACTCTGTGGAAGCAAGGTGCTCCTGCTCCCCTGCTTCAAAGGGCCTTCCTTTAGCTTTCAAGGCCTTCCTACACAAACAAAGGACTAATAAAGTTGGGACCTGGGAAGAGAGAGAGACACAAAAGGCCACAGCTCACACCTATGGTGGCCAGCATCTCCTGACGTGCGTAGAGGAGCACATGGGAGCTGGGTGTCGCAGAGCGTTGCAGACCCAACTTCCCCCTTGCAGATGCGCTTTTGAGGCTTGGGCCACATCTCCTGTTTCATGGATTGCTTAAGTTATAAAGCATATAGAGTTATAAGGCATAACTAACACTTAAAACAAACGTGCAAATCTAGGGTTGAGCCAGCAGTTATCCCCCGTTAATTCCAAGGTCTGCTGAGTCAATCATTGCCACAACCAGCTGATACCATGCATCATCTTCTTGCATGGAAGGCTTTCCTCTTGCTTAGGTTAGATTAATTGCTCTGGTTAAAGATGATTTTTCCCCTTCCTTACCTCCCCCCCTTCCCTGGCAGACATCAGGAGGTTTGTGCTGTCAAGACTGAAAATTTGTGGATGCTTCTGATTTTTATTTCTTCTTTTTACTTTCACCAGTGATTTCCCACGGCTCCCCCTTAAACCAAGGCTCAGATTTCTCAAGAACTCTATAAACCATTCTCTAAACAGATGAGTTGGCACATCTGTCATGTAGAGGGGTCTATACCTAAGAACTGACCATGTCCTGTTCTGCAGGGTTCTCTGACGGATTACCTGAAGGGCAACATTATCAGCTGGAACGAGCTCTGCCATGTTGCAGAAACAATGGCCCGTGGCTTGTCCTACCTTCATGAAGATGTTCCCTGGTGCAAAGGTGAAGGACACAAACCTGCCATAGCACACAGGTAAAGCCTCTTTTGTTGTCACCATCTTTGAAATGATGCTGTTGAATGGTGGAGGTTGTGCTTTTAGGAAGTAAATGCTTTTTAACCTAGCAAATCCTGTGCTAAGGCAAGAATTTTTTTCAACCACATATAAAATGGTGAAGGGCAAGTAAGTGTCTTGCCTGTGGAATAGCACGGTTGGTAGTGATTGATGGCAAATGTCTGAAGGGTAGGGGTTTCCCTCTTCCATCAACTCTTCCCTTGTGGTGGGAAGGGAATTCTGGTTGCTGCAGAACTGCTCTTTCAAAACACTTTGCTTGATAATATCATTGCATTATGATTAGAGCATTTCTATGGCTATACCAGGAGTTGGACCATATATTTCCCTTTTTTAGGCTGGTAACTCCACTGCGTGTCTGCCCACAGAGCTTTTGATCATTAGGTTAAAAAAAAAGCAGAAACTGTGGAATGACAGAAAATGGCTGCTAGTTATTTTTCCCTGTAGTTTTATAAGGCCCAAATCGTGCCAGGGTGCTTATGAGAGACACCACAGCAGATGCCACCCTGCCCCTGAGACCTCCTGGCACATGCTTCGACCCACCTGGGTGGCAGCGCAGTGAGGACAGCAGGAAAGCTGTGGCTTAAACCATCCTCATGCTTTAGCCCTTCTCCAAAGTCCCACACTGCCTGCCCTACACTAAAGCATCTCTTCTGAGTGCTTTGCTTGTGGCAGGGCAGGATGGAGGAGATTTCCAGAAGGGATTTACAGGCCATAATCCGTGGCCATACTCCCCCGCCACCCACTGCATTTCATCTAGGAGAGACTTAAACCCCACGTCCAGCTGCAGCAATTTGTACCCACTCTAACAGGTCTGGCTTCATGTATGGCAAAATAATCCCTGCTTTTGTAAGGGAATCCCTGCCCCCAAAACACCCCACCTCCCCAAACCTGAAAGTTTTGAAGAGCTGGGGACTGCTAAAAGAACCTGCAGCTGCCTTTGTGTTGCTCCTGGAGCTGACCCCTGTGTCCCTGACAATTGTCCATGAAGAATAAAGGCAGTGGTTTATAGATGAAAATTCCTGAGGGTGGGGAACAGAGAAAAGCTATAGAAAGGCTTTAAAGCAACAGATCGTGCTCATTAGTGTCTCTGTCCATTTAGCAAGTGATAAAAGCTGGAGAATGCAGGATTTGTGTGAATTTAGCACACACCTAGTGGATGAGGGATTTCAGGACAGGAGGGATTTCCCTCGGATTACCCCACTCCTTTTAATTTAATTTTTGAAAGAAAACACTAAATGCATTTTAAATCTGGGGAGAGGAGTGTGGGGGTTATTTTTGAATGGCTTCCCACAGTGCACATGGAAGGAGATGCTGGGGTTGCCAGGTGGAGCTCCCCAGTCACTGCTGGGCAGGGGTTCAGCCAGCTCCTCTCTGGCCCCTGCCACTACAAGGAGGATTAAGATTATGGAATCACTTGTTGGTGCAAAAGTGCCCCCACGTGGAAGCTGAAAATAAAATCGGCAATGTCTCAATGGAATTAACTCACCCATTGCTCATAGTCTCTTTGCTCTATGTTCCCTAGTTTGGAGAGCTATATGGGAAAAAAACAGTTCTTCTTTTCATGCCACTTTTCTTTGTCAGTGACCATTTTAGAATAGTGTAATGCATATGATGTTATGGGAATTCTACTTGGCATGGCTTGGATTAATTAGGTCCTTCTCCCTGGTCTGGATACGTTTGCATCACAGCTCAGACTTGGCAGTTCAAGGTTTGTGGAAGGAAGGAAGGAAGCAAAGTGTGGAAAAAATGGGGCAATGTATGGAAACAGGGAGAAAAAATGGAATTGCAAAGGGAAATCCCTGCACTGTGTATCAAGATGTAGAAGTTGACTGTTGCATGTCCAAAGGGCACTGCAAGGGAGCAACAGCAGCACATGCTCATTCGGTAATGCTGGTTTACATCTTGTTTCACCTTGGAACCACATCGTTCAGGCAGATTGTCTGATAATTTCTGTGTGGTCCTCATCGAGTCACTGCTTTGCAACAATCTCGTGCACAATCTGTACCATCCTGAGGGCATAATCCCCTAATGCTGAGCGAGCAAAGGCATTTATCCATGTCATTAGATGATGGCTGTTTCCTAAAACTGTGGGGAAACTGCTAGAGCATGGACGTGGGCAGTCTCTAAGAGGACAGGTAGTGGTAAATGCAGTTTTTCTGTGTAATGGAGGTGTTCCAATGTTTGGGAGGCTCTGCAAACCTGTACTGTGTCCCTAGAGGTGATGTAGGCTGGTTTCTGCTGGGGTTCACTGCCTGCACGATGCCCTCCAACTTCACCCCCACTTCCCCCATCTTAATCCTCAAGCCAGAAATGCCCATCATGCTGTGTTTAGCTTAGAAAGGATAAATCCTCTCTTCTGATATTTTAAGCTCAGAATCAGGGGCTGGGTAGCACAGGATGATTTTTGCTTGCAGTGCTTTGAGCTGATGCTCTGGCATCTGAGGCTGCAGAGAGCAGCCCCTTCTCTATGGTCCAGCAGTTTCTCTCTTCACAAAGAATTTTGACAGGTCTCTCTAGTGCAGAACAATCGTATCTGCCCTCATTAATTATTTTGTGCAGGCCTGCAATGTCCTGCAATCAGCAGGGTCACCGAGTGAATTGATGATAGGGAAATTATAATGCTGAGCATACAGGACAATTGCCATCTGCTGTCTAAGGTCTGTAATTTAATTAGATTGCCAAACATTCCTTTTCAGATGAAAATGCAGGAAGCCCAGGGAACAGAGCTCGACTGGTTAAGGCATCTCAGTGTGATCTTCCTCCAACCCCCACCCTTCCCAGCCCCTGCAGATTTACCTGAACTGCCCTGAAATGATCCTGCTGCAGCACAGGACTGACACAAATGTCCCCTTCAAGCACAGACCCACCACCTCTACTGCAGATTCTTACACCTGCCCCTCAGCTGCCTGCTCTGATCTGACAGTGTGTCTGAGTGTGGCCTCACTCCCTTTCCTGCTTGCTTTTCAATCCCCCGAATTCTCCAGGGAAGCTCAATCCAGCAAATACAACAGAAGGGTAATAGAGGACTATGGCAAAAGTCTGTTGAAGCATATAGTCAGAGTACAGAGAGTCTCACTAGAATCTGCTGATTTCCAGAAAAATCTAATTTTGTAAATAGGAGCAAACATCCTTACTAGGATAAAGAGTAATCTACTCCCTTAACCTGCCTTGGTTTTGTTGTTGGGAATGAGAAGGACCCAGATGTGGGGGTCCAGGGCTGGTACTTGAAGCAAGAAATGGCACCTTATATACAGCTTGCTCTAATTAAAAGAGTCCCTTCAGATCAGATTTTATTTTGAGATTAATTCTATGTAGAGTTTGGCTGACTCTGTGCTGGTCAGCTCAGGCCTGCTTGGTTGTGTTTCAGGGAAAAGGGCAGTGAGGAGAAGCCAAGTTTGTCAGCACTGGCCAAGCTGGGGAGCTGGGGAAGAAAGGAAGAAAGGAGCTGATTTACTGGGAGCTGCTAAGCCTATAGAAATACAATGTGCTGCCATGTGATTTAGACACATGCCATGATAAACCCTTCCCTTACTTCTTGGCTTGTCCATAGGGACTTCAAGAGTAAAAACGTCTTGCTGAAGAATGACTTGACAGCTGTGCTAGCTGATTTTGGACTGGCTGTACGGTTTGAACCTGGAAAACCTCCAGGGGACACTCATGGACAGGTAATAATTGCCTTTAATTTTTAAAAAGTTGGCCTTGCCCAAGCTCCTCTGGAGTGAAGGCTAATTTGTATAGGTGCATTTAAATTTCTTTGAGATATATATTTTTTCCACAAAATTTGTGCTCAGGCATAAATTCTGGAAGCTGCTTTACTATGTGTGAGTGGGGAGGGTGCTCAAACCCTTCTGACTGCTGGGCAGGTGAGGCTCCCCCAGCCCTGGGGTCAGGTGGCTTCCTTCTTCGGACACAGAGCACATTGACTCTTGATGTTTCAGCAATAAATGTCCCCAGAATCACAGAATTACAGAATACCATGCTGGGAGGGACCTCAAGGATCATCTGCTCCAGCCTTTCTTGACCAAAGCAAGGCAAGATGGTCCAGCTGAATCTTAGAAGTGCATAGTTTTGGAATACGCTGAACAGACCACTTCTGTAGGCCCTAACACAAATATTAAAGCTCCTAAATATTAATAGTAATGCCACAATACAAATATTAATAATCCTAAAATTATTGATTTAATTTGAAGGATTCAGCCAGGCTGGCTGCTTGGGTGACCTTTGGCACAGCTGGCTGTGCACTGTGTAAACAATATACTACAATTTTATGGGTTCTTAATTTTCTGCCTTTGTGTTGCAGCAAGCAGCCTCTTATTCTGCTCTCACGCCAGGGCACAGCAAGTCTGTCATTCCCTTCTTGTGCCTCCAGGGTTTTCTGAATTCCCATCTCCAGTGCAGCCTCCCTTTTTCACCTTTATCTCATTAAGAATGAACACTCTTCTGGGTCAGCCTTCCCCAGCTTTCCTCATTTTTGTCACCTTTTTTTTTGACTTTTCCACTATTTTGCACATCTTTTCATATCCTGGCTTCACTCTGTCCATACTGCCCCAGGTAACAGCAAGAACAGATGAGAATTTCCTTCACGGAAATTATTAAAGGTGTTTTGATTCCCAAGTTAAAAAGGTGCTTTTTGCCTTGCTGTCCTGTGTACTCTCCTGCATTATGAGCTATACAAAACATAACAATGGAGGCACTATAATGAAGAATGAATTCCCTCAAAACAAGAGGACATCTTTTCCAAACCATGGCAAGCTAGGGCAGGACAGACTTTGCAGGGTTCATGCTTTACTACTCCTGTGGATGTAGGAGAGTCTGTCCAACCAACAACTTTTCCTATCATTCTTACCATTTCAGGATATATCAGGGTTTTTTTTCTTTGTATGTTTTGTCGGGTTTTGTTTTTTTTGACTGGTTGGCTGGTTGATTGGGGGTTTTTTGGGGGTGGGGTGGTGTGTTTTGTTGCTTTTTTTAAATTTGTCTGTTTGTTTTTGTTTTGGTTTTTTTTAGGGGGGGTGAGTGAAAGAGGATTGAACTTTCAGCAATTAGGGTAACCGAGTCAGACTTGACATCATGGTGTTCTGTGTGTCTCCAAAGTCAGCATTTTCTCATGCAGGGTCTGCTGCTGGAGCAGCATGCAGTGGGATGCAGTGTGCACTGAGTGGATATCACACACGTAGCCTTGCACTTTGGCTTTCTCCGTCATATAACTTACCTGGACTTGAGTGATCTTAATGAGAACCAGTGACAAAAGAAACAGCTCCCCTTTGCTTGTGTTTTGGGAGAGGTGCACCTTTTGCAGCAGTGGCCTCCAGGCTAATGGAACAGGCTGTCACTCACCTCCAACCAGCAGAGGCTGAGGGGCCCAAATGCAATGTAACTTGAGCTGTGTTTTTGCTCTGTAGGTGGGAACAAGGAGGTACATGGCTCCTGAAGTGTTAGAAGGAGCAATCAACTTCCAGCGAGACGCCTTCCTGCGAATAGACATGTATGCAATGGGACTGGTGCTGTGGGAGCTAGTGTCCAGATGTAGAGCAGTCGATGGTAAGAATAAAAATCCTCTCTTCCCTGGGGAGGGCTCTGTTTCATTGCGGTTTAGTCGTCCAGAGAATGGATTGGTCTCTGTTAAAAAAAAAAAACCAAAAAAAAAGACAAAAAAAAATATGGCATATTTTTATTAAAAGCAGCTAACCTGTTTTTAATTTTTTTTTACATAAGGTTTTACTCTCTGTAGATAATAACCTTTGTAAGTGCTCGAGTCTCAAAGTGGTTTTACTCTGTTGGTTACCTTGAAAATTTCTGAGAATTCAGAGGGAGGAGGTGGTCCCTGATGGGTGTCCTTTAGTCCTGGGCCTGCTCTGTGCTGCTCTCATTGGTACTCTGAGCTCCTGCCTGTGACCAGGGTGTGCCTTGGGCTCCAGAGAAGAGCCACACAGCCAGCTTGGCTGTCACCTCACTTATGCAGGGCAGTGGGTAGCCTGAATAGAAAGCACCTTAGTGAAATAGAGGAACAAGAGGCTGGGAGGGTCTTCCTGGGTCAGCAAGCCCATTACCCTGTTATCATAAGTCATTAGTTATTGATCTTTGACTTTTGCTGATCAAGCTCTCTCTCTCAGCAGTTGTTTCATTTACAGCTTTGGAGGATCTCACTTTCTCCTGAAGGATCTAAAACTTCATGGTGTCTCCTTTCTCCTTTTTTTTAATCCTAAAATGATACTGCAAAGTGGGACATCTTTTCTGTCCAATTAGCACCCCTGCCCTTTAGTGACCCTTGCCATGTGCAGGACACAAAGCAGTCATGTCATTTTAGTAGCTCCAAGGCTGCTTCCTCCAGCTTTTTTCTTTCTTCTACAGATATGGGTGCTCTGAATATCAAATTCATAAAACAACAGCACCTCACCTAGACTTGAAATGTTTTTGTTGGACTGAAGAGTAGGACTGAAGAGCTTGATTATAATTAAAATGCCTCCCATAAGTGTGTGGTAACAGAAGGTGTCTTCTTCAAAAATGTACAGTCTAACCAGATAAAATGCTGGAGGAGCAGAGAGTTAGGAGCACAGTAGGGTAAAATAGTGGTACACAGATCATTCATGTAGGAATTGCCCTTCTCTGTTGAGGTGCCCCATATCCACATTCATTTTTCCTGTCTTCTTTGTGATCTCCTGCCAGTTCAGGCAGGTGAGATACCCCAGGTGCCACACACAGCACCATCGACTGAGAGGGAAGGCTTCCTTTGGGATGATGGGGAGTTACACTGAGCCTCATCTGCACTTCCATCTCAGAATTGATGCTGTGTAAACAGCACTTTTAGCTTGGAGATCACCAGTGCAGCTTTCATAGCCTGGGTTCCTCTTGGAGGAAAAGGAAAGTCATAAGTGACCCTGTGCCATCCATTGCTGCAAGTGTTTCAGTTTGGTTTAGTGACTGCCATTGAGTAGACACGAATAATGATGAGCTGGTTTAGGGATTTCACACTTCAGAGTACTTAAATATAGTGTTGTTGGTGTCACAATTCATGACCAGATGAAGTGGTCAGCTCTTTTATTTTAGTCTAGAAAGACCCTCTTGAAATATCTCTGCTCTGGAAAGAAGTCACGTCCTGCTACTGAGAAACTGTAATGCCATAGAGCACCCTGAGAAGCCCATCAGTTAAGCTGGGCTGCTCTTTCTGAGAGATCATCTATGCATTACCAAAAGCCAAATGATGTTTCAATAAGCAGAAGTTATTGCTATCATCCAGCATCTGCACTGATACTCATAACAGCTGTCTCATTCCTGTGGCCCCGGGCAGTTCACAGCCATAACTGGTATAACTAAAGCATTCAGAAATCATTTTACACTTAGGAGCTGGTACTTGGGACAAGTGTGTCTGGCTCCAGTGTGTCAGGGCTGACTCAAACCTATGAACAAGCCAGATCACTAAGCAAGAAATTATAAGTGTTGTATATGCTTGACCTTGCTAGTCAGTGCTAAAATGAAATTATGCTCATGCTGAAACCTTTCTCTAGGTTATTGTGTGTTGAATTGTTGTATTAAAATGTGGGGAGGATGGGTTGATTTGCTCTTTCTGTTAAAATAAACCACGGACTACCTGGCAAGCTTCCTCAAGGAAATGGTGGGATCCGGAGGCCCAGCTGAGGGTTTGGATTCGTAACTCAACGAGGTGGAAAATGCATGGCCAGACAAGCAGCAGGGACAGCAAAGACCATTGTGCAGGAGGAATGTAAATCACATTTGTCTGCAGTGACATGTGAACGTCAGGCTTTGTTGCAGTGGTTTGAGGTTGCTCTGGAGCCGCAGCTCACTCAAGCATGGGGAGGCCGTGGCTCTGCAGAGGCCATTTCTACCCTAACCTGATTCTCTGTGTGCACTGTAGGTCCGGTGGATGAATACATGCTGCCTTTTGAAGAAGAAATAGGTCAGCACCCATCCCTTGAGGACCTGCAAGAAGTGGTGGTTCACAAGAAGATGCGGCCCGTGTTCAAGGATCACTGGCTAAAACATCCTGTACGTCCCTCCCGGTGAACAGTGGAAAATATTTTCCTGTGTGATGGGTTATGCATTCCCAGTGTTAGACAGAGTCAGCTCTGGGCAATGAGGGGTTGCTCAACACTTTTGTGCTCCCTTTTCTGTTTATCTCTTGTATTGAGAGACTAAACAAGCTGAATAATCAGCTAGCACTGAATGTGGAGAGTGTGGTGCTTTAGCAGGACTCCTTTAATATGGTGAAAGAATGGAAAATAAAGTCCTTTCATTAAGAAAAAGAAAACGATTCTTACCATTGGAGACATGCTCCTCAGAAGCTAGATACCACACAAGACTTGGAGCAGTTTATAGAGGAAAAATTAATTAGATGTGAAAGCAAGCAGACAATGAAGCAAAATGCAGTGTAGGTTTCCCGAGGTAGTTCATTTCAGGCTCACATTTTTAATAAAAGAGCTCATTTTTCTTAGATCAGGAAGATGAGAGATGATGACATCTCACTGGGCTTCAGTAAGAAGTCAAATGCCTCTATTTTGACCAAAGTGCTACAGATTTTGCTAGACTCAGGTGTGCTAACTCATTTCCCATAAGTTAGGGACAGCAGAGGGCTGTAGGAAAACATGAGTGTTCCATTTCAAATAAGGGTTCAAATAAGAGCTGAGTTCTTCAAGCACTGACAAATTCAGTTATTTTGGGGATATCAAGAGAAGTGGTTGCAAACAAAGCAAATGGTTTCATAGTAACTGATATGGTGCTGCCAGCTCTCACAATTTTATCATGGGAATCACAATACTTGTTGTCTTTTAAAGCTCTAACTGCTGAGTCTTGGGATTTATTTTGATATTAAAAAAAGCACTTTTGCGGCTGGAAGGGACCAAGCCTCAGAAATCAGATGCTTTAAAAAAACCATGAAAACACATATTTAAAGTAATTTTTAGAGCTTATCTGATGGTAATTGGCATACTGTGGAAAAAATACTCGTAGGGGTTTTTTAGAAAATTGACTGTGCAGAATGGACCTTCCCACCCTCTGCCAAGGTGGTGCCCAGGATCCCTTAAAGATCTAGAAATAAAACAACACATTTTCGAGACAGTATAAGAGGTAATATAAAAACTTTTTTAATTGGAGGCCTCCAGGGGCAGATATGGAAAAATGCCCACTCCACATCGGGCAAATACAGTTTTACAAGGTTGGCAAATTAGCGTAATTCACAAGAATCCTCAGTTAGAAACACAGGTGATGAGGTAATTGTTTCAGCCTCTTCTGGAGCCCCCCATTGGTACCAGTGTACTTTGTATATGAGAAAGTGTCTTGGGAGGGTAGCTCACCCTTGGTTCCCAGGAAGAAGCAAGATAGGATAGGAGCCTTTGGAATGTGTTTTGTCTTTCTGCTTATCAGGGTGGGAAAAGCACTGGCGCTAGCTAGGAACTATATAACTATACAACAATAATCTACAGAGCTACGAATACATACCGAAGGAAATACAGAAGCCGTTTGGCGTCACCCAGAGCGGGCTGTGTTGCTGAAGGTGTTCTCTCCCCGTTGCTGCCCGCAGGGCCTGGCGCAGCTGTGCGTGACCATCGAAGAGTGCTGGGACCACGACGCGGAGGCGCGGCTCTCGGCGGGCTGCGTGGAGGAGCGCATCGCGCAGATCCGCAAATCCGTCAACGGCACTACCTCGGACTGCCTCGTCTCCATCGTGACGTCTGTCACCAACGTGGACTTGCCACCCAAAGAGTCTAGTATCTGAGTCCTGGGTCCTGCTTCACTTTCGTCTTTCCAGACTCAGCGGATTTAAAACAAACAAACAAACAAAAAATAAAAAAACAACAAGATAAAAAGTTTTAAAAAAAAAACGTATAAAAAAAAAAATCACAAAAATTCAACAAACCCATGAATGCAGCTGCTATTTTATCTTGACTTTTTATTATTATTGTTATTATTATTATTATTATTTTTTTGGATTGGATCAATTTTACCAGCACATTGCTCTACTGTATTAAAAAAATGGACATTTCAGCAAGCATTCAGGTGCCGACTAATGAATGCAGAAAAGGTGCAGGTACCTCAGAACCTCAACAAACTCACTTCAGTTGTTTTTATTTTATTCAGTTTTCTGGGTTTCTCTTTATCAGTCTGTCTTCGGAGCGGAGCATCTGTGACATAAGCTTATGTGACATAAAGGAAAACCACCTACCACCTTCGAAAACGCAATGCTGCAAACTGTGGAGGAAACTTAAGACTGTTATATAAAGAATACACCTTCCTCAAAAGCATTTTTTCCCCATTTTGGTTTTGGGTTCAGTTTCTTTTTTATTTTTTTTAATTTCTTTTTTGGAAGTGAGCTTCAGAAAAAAAACAGCAGATGTGTCTTTTACGGATCTAACGGGTGTCATTGTAACATGGAAAAAAAAAGTAACTGGGCAGAGAATGTTAATTCTTGATGGTAGAATTGAAGGGGGGAGCATAGAATAGGGGTGGGGAAAGTGACGTTGGACTTGGCAGCATTTGGGGAAACATCATTTGCTATGGAACTACTTCTCAGGTAACCATTAGAGGAGGGGAAGGACATTTCTGGGCAGAGTATTTACGGCTGCAGCGTATGGAGAAAGCGGAGTTAAAGAGGCAGTGGTTGGAAGAAAGGCACTTGTTTCTTCCTCCAGAGTCTGGGTTTGGGCAGTAAAAGAACAAAGCAGGACTATAACTTTTATTTTTCAATTCCAGGTAGTATTAGGAAGAATGATTTTAAGCAGCGTCATCAGGACAGGTGGGGAAGTGTGATTTCAGAAGCACTTTGGTAAAATACTGGAAGATGGGAAAATTTGTGCATCTTGATTCAAGTGTGAGTCAGTTGAGGAAATTTGAGGTTGATTATCTGTCAGCCCAAGCTAACGGTGCAGATGGTGGAAAGAGGAAAAGGGTGAAAACTGGGCATATAATTCCTTTTTGCTTTATTAATTTGGGGTTGGGAGAATGAAAATACCTGAATGGTGGCAGGTGGCTCCTGTAGCACCCGAGAAGCCTGAGAGCTGCCTGGCTGCAGGGAGCTGAGGCAGCTCAGCAGCAGCAGTGATTCCCACAGCACCTCTCCCACTGGTTTCTTTGACGCTGCTTTCTCCTTACTCTGTGATGAAACTCTTTTGTCTTAAAGTGGTGCATATCCTAAAATACCGTTACTCTTATTATGCCATAAACTCGCTCTAGTCAGTGAATGTTCCTAATGCTGCTGATTCAACATTGAGATATTTTTTTAATTTGCAAAACATGCAATGTTAAAAAAAAAAAACTTAAAAAAAAAAAAACAAACACAAAACATACACACACACGTTACGTGGCTTCCGAGGTTTAAACTGAAAAAAAATTAAAAACTTCATGACCACAGACCACCTCAAACCAGAAATACCTCAGAATTTTCTACTTGTATGAGTTTTATTATATATTTTGTTAGTTGTGTTGTCTTGTAGTAAGTATATTTTAATGTAAGTTGGCTTTTATGACAAGGGAGTTTTAAAAAAAGAAAAAAAAGAAAAAAAGTTCCAAAATCTTTTAGGAAGTGCTACCATTTTTTTGTTGTTTTGTTTAATAAAGCACCATTGTAAATAACTGTATACAGTTGTAGAATAACTGCCTATATAAGGTACCTGGGCATTATTCACTCTTATTTGTGAAGGCTGTTTCCATTCTGTGTTATTTTTTTTGGTCTGTTTTAGTGAAAGGACAGTACATCTTTTTATTATTATTATTATTTTTATTTTCTTTTTAAATTTTTTTCTTTTTTTCTTTTTTTTTTTTTTACTTTAAATATGACATGAATTCTGTGTCTTGCTAGACTGACAAAGTTATGTCCATTGGATGGCCAGATCTTCTAAATTTTTCTTTGTGTTAAGCCAAAATGCAGTCCTAAACTAATCACCCTGTAATAGAAATGTAAAAAGCCTGTATTATATGAATGAATTGGACTTCTCTCCACTGCCAAATTATCAGTGTGCACCCTTGCACAGATATAATTTATTAAGCAAACAAAACTGCTAATTGGAGAAAATATAAAAAAAAAAATTGAAATATATTTCTTGAAAAGTATAGCTTTAAAACCTAGAGGTCACAAATGAGGACATGGTCCTTTATCTTGAAGAGACATTAAGAGAATTGCCTTAATTTGTCTATCTGAATAAAGTCTTAACCTATTCTTTCAAGTTTTACTGAATGTATATTGCATATTAGTATGTACACACATGTAACTGTGTTTCCGTGTGTAGGTTTGAAAGTTTCTGTTTCTTGATGTGCTTCTGTTGAGAAAACCTTGACAAAACCAGACAGAACGATACCATTTTGACCCAGCCGATGTCCCCGGGGGCTGTTGGCACCTTTGGGCCTGATGCTGCAACGTACCTATGCTTAGCATTGAGGGTGTAGGTAGCTCTTCTGGTGTCATGACATTAGGCACTCACTTAATGTTAAGTGTGGTTGTAAATGTTTGCAGGATCAGTATTTTTCATGTTTAATACATTTCTGCACTGAGATTTATATGAAAATGTGACTATGTTTTAGAAGTGAAGTGATGTAAGGGTTGGGGTGGAGTGTAGAGCAGTTAAGGTTGAGTGAATACTTGTTTCAAGGTGGGCTTGCTCCCTTTTCCCTGGGAAGGGGAGCCAGTTCCTATTGCTGCAGAAAGAAAAAAGCTGTACTGTCTTTTAACTGTTAATATCTGTTTGCTCTTCTGGATGCTTTCCTTCAGCATTACGTATTATAGCTAAAACAGGCTTATTACAGCAGTTGCTTTTTTATCCTGATTTCTTTAAGAAGCTTTAAAGTATTTATTGAAAGTGCCATATGATTTTAATAGCCTATTAAACAGTGTCTGAAGTCTTCTCTTTTGAGAAAGCATAAACACAAATTCTCACATGTAGCTTATCTTACTGCGGGGAACTGCATGACCGTACAAACCTTGACCGAATGTTGATTGTAAAGTGTTACATCTTCCTGGTGTAATGGTTCCTTATAGATCATCTTGTCAGCAGGATTCAGAAACTGATTTGAAAAAGAATTTCCAGATTGGGTGTGTGCTGGGTAACAAGTTTTATATGTATGTAGGTACGTGTGTCTTGCTATTGCAGCAGAGAAGGAAATCCTGAACTTTTAATTTGTACCAATTTGGCTAAAGCTGTTTTCTAAACTGACATTTATTTATTTTACTAACAAAGACAAGCTCTGATTAACTTGTTGATCATTCAACAGTTGAGCTGTCAAGCAAGTAGTTCCCTCACCTCTTATCCATTTGAACTCTCATTGACAACATGATTTTGGTTCTGTTTGGTACTGCAGAGGCTTTTTCCAGGTCAGGAATTGGGCACATCCACAGGTGTAGCTGTCATAAGCAACTGCAGCTCTTTTGCTCTTAACACTCCCTCGAATATGATGGTGACAACATCTCTTATGTTACTTCCCAAACACTAAATTTCACTGGCCATTCAGACTTAGAGGAAGGAGCTCTTCAAAAATTTGGCTGCAGAATTTATGGGTGACCTCCCTCTCTTGTATGGAAGTTCTCAGGTGAATATTAACATTGAATATCCTGAGTAAAAATTCTCCTTGACTTTAAGAGCCAGGATCCCCCATTTCTCTGGTGTAACTCCCTTTTATGAATTTATTGCACTGGCTGGGCTGGTTTCCTAGGTGGAGAAAGCTTGAGATCACATTTTTAAACAGGAAATACCGCAGGAACTAAAACTGGGGTGTTTTTTTGAGATGATGGAGCTGTGACTTGCTAATGAAATTTGCATTAGTACAGCAAGGCTGGAAATTGTTTGTGGCTTATATTAAAATATACGTGCATAAGAGGTGGCTATAAACCAGCCTAAATATCAGTTAAGTAGTACCAGGCCTATTCATTATGATGAAGTATTTTAGCTGGTCCTGATCATTAAGAAATCTCTATTTAAGACAAAAGAAACCCACATTTTATTCTGCCTAGTTCTTCAGCTGAAATTCTCTTACCGAATATCCAGTGCTAGACAGTTACACCTACGGAAGTACCGAGCTCTTTGTTTTGAAGAGAAGGTCTGTGAGTGCCCCCCAGTAACTCCCACGCATTTTCCTTGGGTCTCCTGACTCCCTGCTGTTCCCACTTGAAGTCAGTGGTTTCAGTGGAAGCAGATATTTCCAGGCTGGCTGGGTCAGGCCTGGCCATTAGGAATCCTGATCCCCCTTAACATTGCAGCAGTGAAACCAGAGAACACACGTTTTATTCCTCTTGCACTACTTTCTAGGCAGACTGTCAGAGCTTGTCCTGTGTTGCAGGGAAAAGATCTGGTTTCATTTAGTATGGAAGGAACTCGTACTGCAGAGGAAGGTGCTGGGTGATAAGGTGTGACAGTGCTGTTGTTGCAGTCCTCTTCAAGCCACACTCCGCTTGGGAAGTTGCTAAGCAGGAGGTGTCCCGCAAACTTTTATCACTTTTACATACAGGATATTGTTTGGTAACATTGTAAATAAAATAGACTATATAATAGAGGAAAATAAGGACATTTTGACTTTTTTACTTTTGGAAAAAAATATATATATTTTAGTTACATATACAAACAAAAATTCTACATTGTGTGAAAATTCTTTTATACCACAAATTATTTTTGTAATGTCTAATATGTTTCTGCAGGGAAAAGGGAGAAAGGTTTGTGTATGCACAGCAAATAAATAAAGAAATATATATATAATATTTAAAGTAAGTGTGCACTACATCAAAGTGTAGAGGATAGAACACGTGTAGCCTGAAAACAGTTTGAGGAGCAAGTTTGGATGTACTTGGACATGCTTTGAGGACAGCACTGAGTATATGTTTAGGTTATCTTACATGTCACATCCCTTCTGCTAAAGGTGCTTATTGCTTTTCTATGGCCATCTTCAGTTAACCCGGGAAGACTTTTTTCATGTGTTCATGCGAGTATCCGTGTGTGGGCAGTGTGTCTTTTGGCATATGCTGTGGTGCTGCAGTGAGTTGTGAAGTCAGGGTGTTAAGAATTTACCGAGGCCAAATAGCCGGGCTGATCTCGCTCGCTGCCGTATCCGTTCATAGCAGCTGTGTCTGCTGCATTGACAATATGATCTGTAAGGAGCTGTTGCCAGTGGAGTCCTGATAAAACCTATTCCTAGAAACTCCTTCTCCCTGAAGTGACACAACTAATCAGGCTTCACCAGAACACAGAGATATGTGCTCTGTGTTCCCAAAATCAGATTTAACAGTCTGCGTCGGAGGCACTAAAGAAAAGGAGCACTGTCATATCCAAAGTCTTACTAAAAGAAAGAGCTTTCCAAATCTGTGTAAGCAATCCAATGTACTCTAAAAGTACTAGAGAAAAAAAATTGTGTGTATGTGGGGGGGTTTAACCTAATTTTCCATTGGACTTAAAATTCACTCCAGTCTTTTTAGTCCTCTCAACTGCAATAGCACAGTGTCAGTGGGTGAGAGGTACTGAAGAAAGCTTTAAACCAAACAGCACATGGCACTGCCTTGGAGCAGGTTTGACAGTGTGCCTTTTGCAATTAATGCTCACTAATTCAAGCAGGCTCCTGCAATTGCCGAGTCCCTCAGCTGTGTTCTGGTGAAGTCCTGGCCCTGTGGAAATCAGGGAGAGAGTTTCCATCCAGTCCTGTGTGACCACGAGTGTGTGTGTGTGTGTGTTCCTGGAACACTGTAAGCACACCTGGTCCCTTACTGACATGGGACTTCCTTTTTCATGACTCACTTTAGGGTGACACTCAGTTCCCTGACTGAAGTAGTAGCCTATGGAAGAAGCAGTAATGCTTTTTGTCAGGACACCTCCACAGAGAGAGATCATACTTGTGTTATGTCCATCCAGCTGTTCTGAAATGTAATGCTATTCTGTTGTGCCTTTATTTTTCCATGTAAAAGCAACTGCTGTAAGCTTTCTTTTTCTTTTACTAGTTTTTTTTTTTGTATTTCTGTCTGAAAAAAACTTTTCATTGCCCAGCTGTCATTTCTGGATGCAGTCTGTGATCCAGGTATTTCAAAACCAATTACCTCAAACCTCATGTTAAACAGTGTTGCTATCTGGATTCTCCTTGATACTACAATATTGTAACATACACAGACAAACAGGAACCTTGCTCAATATGGGTGTTTATATATATGTATCATATACATATATACATGTATATATATGATATGTATATGTAAATGCAAAGTGATCCCCAAGGACTGAAGGAAAAAAGCAAAACTTATTTTGAATTCCAACATTGAAACCAAAAGGGCTTTTCTGAAGCTCTATAATGGCATTGTGCTGGATATCTAGAAAGAAAAATTGTTTTCTGAAAAGTGCTTCCTTTGTTAGCCTTTTATTTCAGTATTTTAATGGGGCAGATGATGCAAATAAAATACTACTTCTGCATTTTTGGCCCATTTTGAACCAGAAGTCTCTTAATCTTTCCAGTTGTTAAAAAACCAAAAACTCAGTTTATAACATTCCAATCAGGTTGGTATTGCAAAACTAAACCATGTTCTAGGAAAATTTCACAGCTTCTGTTTTTCTGACAAGGAAGGCCATACTTCATTCAATTTTCCAGTGTTTTGAGGAACTGAAGTTTAACCAACCATCCTAGTCAATTAAAATCCTAATTCAGTAATCGCTGGCATCTCAGCATTGCCACCACAGTTAAAACACCAAAAAAATCTCCAAATAACAATCAAAACCAAAAATCCAGCCATGACAGAGGAGGATGAGATTAGAGCATGTCATAGGTTTGGAAAGTGGACTTAGCACCAGAGCAACTTTGTGGATAACAAAAAAGATGTTGACAAGACCTAGAACCTGTCTGGCCCTTTCCTTTTTCCAAATACCTACTCCCAAGAATCAACTCATAAAATCAGACCTTCAATTACAGCAACTTCTTAATGGTACTCTGCTGAAGAGAATTCTGTTCAGGCTATATTTTTTTGGGGAAAAATAAAAGTTAGACCATTTTTTAAACTACCATTTTATTGTATGTGTCCCCCTCCCAAATGTCTGTTTTTTAAAAAAAATATATCTATGTAGTTGATACAACATTAGTCTGTATTTTACTTGGACAGCATAGCAACTTTCTTGTCCAAATACTAATGAATTTACTATTACTAGTAATTAATTTAATTACTGGTAAGGAATGGATTTTAATTAATTTACTGTTTCTAAAATAAGAGAACAAGATATTTCCCTTTCCCCATTTTTTTCTTGACTGCCTAATGTTTCTATGGCTATTGATGGTTGATGATTATTATCTTTGGTAAATCAAAGTACTAAAATCTCCCAGGAGGAGGTATTTTGCAATGCTGCTGGCCTTCCAATGGAATAATTATGATGCAAAAATCAATCTATTAGTGGGTGAGGACTGAAGGAGGTGGTTACTGCAAACTAAGTAACATTTTTGGCCTCAATTCTATGCCATAAGCCCGCACAATGCCATTGTCAATCTGTTCAAACTATCTGCTTATGAATTCTGCATGATCCTCATGATAGAGTTGAAAGCCTGATCTTTCACCTGTTAATATTTTCACATTCGTCCTTAAGTTTGACAAATTTTGTACTGTAAAGTTGACTTAAGTACAGTTTGATGTCAATTCTTGTGGAAAGAGCTTTCTGCATGTAACATTAGATGCATACAGTTAAACAACACAGCATACTACAAAAACTCACAAGAAAATGTTTTGGGCACCAGCAGGAAGAAATCTCACCCTAACCATTTGTCATTTTAAAACCATCCTATTGTAAGTTTTACCAACTACTTCTAAATTTGTGCTTTATTTAAAGAAATAAAATAAAAATCCTAAGACTTGTCTAGCGTAGTGAAATATGTGTATATCAGTTTCAGGATAAATAGCTAAGTCTTATTACGCTGTGTTACTTAACTTGTATATATAGAGTATACATAAGAGTTTGCAGTAACCTGTTTCTCCAGGATTTCCAGTTGGAATGGATTTAAACTCAAACTATGAGATTAAATGATTTAGAAGATTGCAGAATAAACTGAGTGTAAATTACAGGAAGCTCTATCAGATGGTGAAATAATTTTTAAAGAGTCTTTTGGTCCTTGGCTCAAATTCACTAAGTACTGTTTGTATACCAAGATATGTGAAATGTAAATGTTGTAGGTTATATTTCACTCTTGTAGCTATAAAAATGTAGAACAGAGATAGCTTGTACTACTGAGTTAACAAAAGTTATACTAAAGTATCCTGTTAAAGAAAAAAAGTATACAGAGAGTTAAGCTCGTTGCTGTAACCCCTTTTGGATTGAAGTGTGCTGATTTTTTATGTATGTACATTTTATATATATATATTCTGCAGAAGTATACATATATAAAATGTATGTATAAAATGGCCTAATGCAGACATCCATTGTATTGCAGTTATGAGATGAAGACATTTTGGAAAGAACATTGTATCATAGTTCATGAATTTGCAGTGGATCTTTGTTCCTTTTTACTGTGGTATTTTAGAAATGAGTCTCAAGTTTGAAATTAGATCTGCCAAGTTGGAGTTTTGCTGCTTCAGCTTTGCACTGGGTGTCCGAATAAACCAGTATGAATGTAGTATTTGCCCTGCGTGAAGCAGCTACACCCCAACAGATAGGAGGAAAAAAACCTAGAAAGAACTATTTCAAGTTTATCTTTTTGTATATGAAAATAAACAGTAAATTACAAAGAACTCTTTCCCTCGTTGGTGTGACATTAAAACTCATTGTTATTTTATTGTCTTTGGCATCTAGCAGGAGGATTTTCTTCTTTATAGATGAATGTTTTTGGTGTTTCAATGGCATTTCTGCTATCCAAAATCCATAAAAGGTCCCTCCAGAGGCATAGCTGAGGCCTGCCTCTACTACCCATCCCTTGCAAACACCTCCAGAGAGAAGAGGGAATTAGCTCAAATTCACAAAATCATAGAATGGTTTGAGTTGGAAGAGGCTTTAAAGATCATCCAGTTCCAGCTGTCCTGTCAGGGTACACCTTCCACTACCCCAAGTTGCCCCAAGCCCAATCCAACCTGGCCTTGAACACCTTCAGAGATGGGACATCTACAACATCTCTGGGGAACCTGTGCCCTTTCATCATTGTTATTTTATCATTATTTAACTGCTTATTATTTAATTGCCCCTTTGAGTGCGTTGCCTCTTGTAGCACTTTGGTAACGCCGCTTATCACTCCTAGCAATGAACTGTTCACACAGGGCAATATGTGCGTGTTAAGCTGTATCAATACAGTCCAGCAATGTAGCTGTGACTGCCAGAAGCCAAAGGCAGGGGAACTTGACAAGGAGAAAAGTTTAAAAAAAAAAACCAAACCAAAACAACAAAAACCCCTGAGTTCCCTGTACTTATAGCACCACTCTGAGGTCTGTAATCCTCACAGGAGGTAGGAAAATGCCCTCAGCTACGAAACATGACCTCCCCAGGAAAGCTGCCTGCAGTAATGCGGTGGTGTGGCCCTGAAATCCATATATTCTGGTGTTTTCTACTCTATTTCTATTCTGGCTTGGTGCTGGATTGGAGATGCTTAGTGTGGACAGTTACAAGGCAAATATGAACATTAGCAAGCATTTGGGAGGTAAAAATAGTAATAATCAGGCTGGTGTTTTTTCTGAAAATAAGCCCAATGTAACATGACTCCATATTGACTAAATCCAACCCTAAACCACAATCTCTTGTTCCAGAGCCCCTGGAGGAGGCTCTGGGGACATCTTCCAGTACCTTCCAGTACTCAAAATGGGCTTTTAAGAAAGATGCTCCTCATCCTGGTGCTGGGCATCACTGAAAAGAGTCCCGCACTGTCCTCTTGGCACCCACCTTCGGAATATCTATATGTGTTAATGAGATCCCCTCTCAATTTTCTCTAGACTGAACACACCCATCTTCCACAGTCTCTCCTCATAAGAGAGATGAACTTTTCTTCTCCAGCTAAAGACTTTAAAGGTCTTTTCTGACCCACGCCATTCTATGGCCCAATGATTCAATAATCCTTTGCGCTTGGAGCCCGGGGTGGTCACCTCCGGCCAATCTGGATGGGGGCAGTGTAGACACCCCTCCTGGGACTGTGCCTGTAGTCCCCGTGAGGGGACTCAGCCTTTATCTTTCCGCAGCTATCGGGCAAACCCCGCCGGGCTCATTCCCCTCAGGCCGTGTCCCCGCGCTGAGGCGACGCCGCCGTGCCGCCCTCAGGGCTGTGCCGTGAGGGGGCGCTGCGGGGCCGCGCCCGCCCCTTCCCTTCCCTTCCC
>VZTN01011101.1:37919-89392 GCA_013400515.1 Erpornis zantholeuca | reverse complement strand
TTAAATACTTTCTTTGTTAGTGAGTGGCTGCTCAAAGTGTATTATGGCAGGTCAGGTCCATTCTAGGCTTGTCTAATGAGAGAGCTCCAACTTTAAAATGTAGGTTATTTGTGCTGGGTTAGAGGTAGATTCCTTGAATATGGGGTTACTTTATCCACCAGCATTCTAAATCTGCCCAAAGTGGCAGTTTGGTGCTCTGCTCCCTTTGATTACAGAGCAAAGCAGCATGAGAGAAAAGAGCCAAAGGTGTGGTCTGTGTTGGCCAACCTCCAAGAGGTATCCTGGGATTAGCTGGATTGTTTTGACACTTGCATATTTGCCCTCCAGGTTTGCTCAGGCTCAAATGTCCATTAAACCAGATCTTTGGCACTCCAGCTCTTTCAGGTTGATGTAAATTTGAAGCTCATTATGAGATTTCTAAGCAAAATTGCATAAATGGGGATGATGGTGTTAGATGGCATTGCTCTCGAATTTTTAGACTTCTGAAATGGAGATGAATTATTTTCCTTGGTATACAGAATGATCATGACACAAAAGTCAGGGTGATATGTGAATCATTTCGCCTCTATCATATTGTCTGATAAAATAACTTGAATTTGCAATACAGGTAACTTTTCATGTTAATACTTGGTGAAATTCCTTGTAGTTTCAGATATGAACAGAATAATTTTTTCTTGGCATACGGATTACTCCTTAGATCAAAAATTTATCTTGCTTTCACTTTTATTTCAAGTGGGCTCATAAACGTTTTCCTGACTGAAACACTACTGCAATTCAGTGCATACACACTGCATTTGAAATACTTCCAACAGAACCTGGTGACAAAGCTTCCCGTGTGGAGGACAGTTGCCCATATGAAAACAGATAGATGGGAATTAAACCGAAAGTAATTCAGCACTAATATATTGCAGGTCAACTTCAATGAGGATTTCTGTTCATGTTTTATTGTTTTTCCACTTTACCCCAGGTCATGGACTGTATACGACTGATGTTTCCTCAAGCTTTGAGAAATCCATCAGTTTGATGCATCAGATTGGATTCATCATCTTTCCTGACATAAAAAAATTGATAAATAGGATGTGATTCATAGTTAATTCTTATCCTTGCTGTACAGACCACATACATAAAAGGAAAAGCCCTGTGATTCTGAAGACACTCGGAGCATGCATACAAAATGATACGTGCGTATGAAGAACATCTGAAAATTTGTTTTCATGGTCTGTCTGATCAATACCTGTAACTGAGGAAAAAAAAAAGAGATTCTGTGTCTAGACACACGAAGATGCATATCATTTATGCTACAATAATTTTTAAGGCAAGGTACACAGCCACTTGACAGATGGTAATTCATTCTTTAGAGCTTCCTGTTTTCCTCCCTGACTCTTGAGTTGTCATGATAAACTTGGCACAGCTTTGTTGCTTGGAAGAAGGTTAGCTCTGTGACAGAGGAGCATGTGTGTTGTATGAGTATGTCCACATGCCTTAAATCATTATTGCATAACACATCCTCAGGCACTGCTGCATCTCTTCACAGAATAGACTGATTGCTGAGCTCTTTGAATTTGAATAAATCATCTCTGACCAAAATATCTGAGAAGCTCCCAACTGCTGGAACATCCTCTGCTATGTGTTTCTAAATGTCTCCTGGGTAAAAGACTGAAAGTGTTGAGAACACCCAAGTAAGAAGCCAGAAAAGAGATGCAAAGCAAAGAGGGATTGTATCAAAGAGAAGACTGAACAGTGTGGTGACGCTGAAGTGCTGCTAATCATGGAGGACCAGAATTCCTCCAGCTGTGGCAACCAAGCCCAACACCTGCAGCTTGTTCTGCCAGCTGTGGCTATTTGATTTGTGTTCAGATGGTGGCCAGAAGGCCTCAACAATGATGAGTTCATTTACAGCAGGTGTTGGACAGTGCATGAAGATTCAGGCTATTTTGGAACAACTTACAGGCTTAAAAAAGCCAGCTAAATCATCCAATTTTATCACAATCATTGGGAAGTAAGTGGCCAAAAACCATTTAAGGGTCTGTGTCAGCATGTCTATAAAGGTCAGCTATTGTTTATTATAGTAATCTGATATATTTATAAGATACAAGGGGAATAAAAGTGTTTCAATCTTCCATAAAAAGAACAGTGTAGGAAAAATCCAAGTCCTAGCAGTTGAAATGTAATGATATTCCAATCAGCCTTGCCAATGGAGCAGAGGAGATCTAGGAGGAATAGTAATACAGAGAATCAGATTTGTCTTGCAGACTTAAAATAATACCAATGAGAAATATTTAAAGTCTAAAAAATTATTTGAACCTTCTTAGATTTCTCCCTGACCACCCTTTACATGCTCACAGGCATCTTCTTTTTTAGCAGAAATATGGATGCTATCACTATCTCAAGTGGAAAACTGTTCATATGAAAAAAGGTTAATATGAGTAGCCTAAAAATGAAGAACAGAGAAAGGAGAGCTTGGAGTGATGCAAAGCAACATGTGCAGCCTTCATATTGGAAATGTTTACACATGTTTAAATTTTGTTTGCTTTCCAGACTTCGATGACAACAGCTTCTTTCTTTCTTTTGCTCATATAAATCAGGAGCTGTAAAGAGGGAAATGTTATGATCTTATTTTTCTGAAAGTAACTTTTTCTACCTTTATCACTTGTTGGGAAAAAACCTAACTCAAATACAAGTTGTAATTAAGGGCAAAGATTGTCCCTATAAACAATTTTGGTGCAAATGTACCTTGTCGATATTAGGGAAAGTTAAGCAGCTATGGAAAAAAAACCCCAAAAATTGCTTATAGCATAAAATTCTCCTCTCTAGCAGTGTATTGAGTTAGATGTCCCTGCTGCTGTCTTTGCTCTTTTAAGTACCATCACAATTGTATTAGTCAGTGTGTGAATGTCCCTGGCTTTCCAGCTCTAACTGCAGTGGCAGTTCAGATCAGCTAAGTTTGTATTCTTCCATTTCATTTATGCTCAGTAAGGAAAATGAATCTGCCTTGCAAAAGCCAATGTGGAAAAGTAAGAATTTGGGCCAGCGAGTTTCTGAGAGTGGGTGCTTACTTCAAGGGAGTTGCATGCTGCCCTGTTCAAAAGATGAAGCCCTGTTTTCAAAGCTGAAGATGAGTTGTCTTAGTGAAAAAGAATTCCTTGTTCACATGTGTTGTTTTGGATGGTTTTTTTTATTTTTTTTTTGTTAATGGGAGCAGGTGTATTGGGTCAGGAAATATTCTCTTTTCAGGGACCTGAAAGAAAACCTGGCTGTCAAAATTCACTTGGAATGCAAGGCAGGCAGCCCTCTCATCTGAGAGGGAATTGAGGGGCACTGACTGATGGCATCTGAGCACTGCCTAGCACTTTTGAGGGATGACCATTCCAGATCTGACCTTCAAGGATGCTTTTTTGCTCCAGCTCCAATTACACTTGTTTAAAGGAGAGAGAGCAGGGGAAAAAAAAGACAAAACAAATGGCCCACAACAGGTTTCTTGTTGATAGCATGGATTCAGGTGAGCTTGTTAGAGTGTGCAGATATTACTTTCCAATACCTCTGCAATAAAATTTTTCTGTCAGCAGGAATCCATATTTTTACAGAAAAATAAACCAAGATTGTTTAGCCAGATGTATTGGAGTCATACTCCAGACCTTGGAGTATGACTGAGGAAGAACACATGGCTAGTAAAGAAATAAATCTTTAAGTTAAATATATTTATTGCCAGTTGATATAATTCGGGTTTTTATATGCAGGATCATCTTAAATTTAATGGCTAGCCAAAAAAGAAAGCATTTGAAAAGGGATAATATTAAAAAAAAAAAAAAAGGGAGAAAAGGGAGAGGGAAATCATTAAAAATCTGTGCTAATAAGCTGAGCTCTGCTTTGCTAGAGGCATGTTTAGCATTGGAGAATAACCAGAATATACGAATGAGATTTAAGCTTTGCAGTAATAGTAGGGCTATGCAGTCAATACACATTTCCAGAACTGCAGAAAAATAAAATTTATGGTCACTTCTTCAAGAGGTTTGTTTTAAACTGACTGGTAAGTTACAGGTTTTCTACTAGATATGAATCCAAAGATAAAATTAACCTAAGTTGCCAAATGTTTTAAGATTTGGAGATTTTATATGTACCTGTAATGGGTTAGTATATAAGTCATCTACCAGAGTGCCAGCACTGTCTTTTTTGCTTTTTCTTATATATTTTTTTTTCTTTTCTTTAGGATAATGTAAATGTAAGTACCTCCTATTTAAGTGCAAGAACTTCTTGCCTTTCTGAAACTCTGGCAACTTTTAATCATCAGAGAGCATCAAGGCAGATAGTTTCAAACTAAGTCTCTCACTGCAGCCATGTGTTGGAGATATTTTTGAATGCTGTCTCCTCTCTCTTTCCTGAGGAACTCTAAATGTGTATGAAAAATAGTGGAATAGAGAACTTTAAGGATTATAGGTAAAATGTGAGAGTGGTGTGGGTTCCTGTAACTATGCCTTGGGTTAATAAAGGACAAATGGGTGAGTTGCAGACACTGTGCCTTGTTTTTTCTGTCTTAAGGATAATGTAAATGCTAACTGATTCCTAAAACATATTGTGAGGCTTCATAAATAAGTATTGCATTTTCAGGAGTATAACTAAGTCTTATCAATTAATCTTGTATTGCCTAAAAGCTAGATGTTGATTTGAAGTCAATAGTGACAGGCCATTTTATTGAAGGGATTCTTGATATTATTTGGTAAAATTCTGAGGTTTCCAATTAATATATTGTAGGTTCCAAAGTGATAAGATTCTCTCAGGACTGTAAATTCTGCTTTCTGCATGTAGGGGTATGGCAGCTCATCAAAAGTAGCAGAAAATTGCCATTAAAAGAGTCCTCTTGGATTTTTTGCATACAAAAAATGGATGGAAACAAAAGACATTCTTGTAGGTTAATGACTTTATGTGGGAGAAATGTTGGATGAAATAGTTGGTACTTTTATTTGGGTTTGCTTTTATAAAAGGGACAATCTGCAGCTGACTTAATGGTGACAGCCTGGTAGTGGGTGACGTTGGACACTTTAAGGTGTATCTGCCAGCTGAGAGCAGATAACCCTTCTGCACAGCTTCAGCAGCATTGTGCCACAGATGCTGCCACAAACAAAGATAAAGGTGCTAGCAACCATGGTGTTCCTCCCAACTGTCCTGAAAATTACCCTGGAAGTGATGATCCTCACCATGGAAGTGATTAGTCTGCATGCAAAGAGTCTGCACCTGCTTTTGCTGAGTTCAGCAGTAGCTCTGGAAGGGGCTGAAGTCAGTGCTAGCAATATATTTGCAGTATAAGAGAGTGACCACATTTTATCCACACCCTCCTCCTTTTTTTTAATTTTTTTATTTTTTATTTTTATTCAATAGCAATTAATTTCAGCAATTCCTCTTCCTCCTTTCTGGTTTATTGCCTGGATACCAGGAAGGCCAGTGTTGTGATTGTAGTATCAATTTTACTGGAGGTTTACTGCCCAGCTGCCTCAAACCCTACTAATTGCTGACACGGGGGGCATGAAGGGAACAGGATGACAAAGGAGGTACAGGGCAGGGGGAGAGTTTAAGGCCAGAACTGCTGAAAGGAGTGTCTGTGAAGAACTCTGAGGATGTCAGTTCCCAGCAAGCAGAACTGACTCACAAGGGAGCTACAAGTGTGCAGCCTCTGTGCAAGCTGAGCATCCTTGGAATTCCTGTGACAGCAGAAGCTGTGCTCCCGCTCAGCCCACACTCAGAGAGGATCAGCTGGGATCTGAAAGCTTCACAAGGGCCTGAATTCAGGGCTGGGCCTGCTGTAAGCTGGATGAGAGACACTGCATTTCAATTTGGAGCGAGCTCATCACCGCTGTGGCTTCCAGACTAGAGCTGGCTTCTTTCTTGTTGATTTGGAGGACAAGCCACTGGAATGAGTACCCGTGGGGAAATATGTTCTGCTGACTGATCTCCCTGGGAAGAGTGAATGGGGGTAACCTCATGCAGTGTGCAAAGGTACAAAGCCATTAAAAAACTCAATGATGGCTTCAACAAAAAGGAACAAAAAAAATTTTTTTTTCTTTTGTCATTTGTCATATAATCCAGTGTGTTGTAACTGAGAGAATATTTTTGCTGTTGTATGTAGTAAAAATGGCTTATACTTTTTGCAATTTTTAATTAGCTTTTTATTTACAAGAACCTGGAACAGCCAAGTCGTAGAAAAAAATTTTCTCATAATGGTTGGAGAGCCATCTTAGAGTTTTCATTCTGTGCAGTATGCAATGTTCAGAAAAATCTAGGCATGCCAGTATTTTCACATTGTTCAAAAGGTTTTTAAGGTCAGAATGGATTATTCTGATAAGAATGTGACCTCCGGCCTGCAGCATGTGTCACAAAACCTAACCTGTCAAAGGAGTTTCATTTTTTTTTTCTTGCTGCCTTTAGCTCACCTTGCCTAGCTTACTGTGAATATTCAAGATTTGACAGGCTCCAAGGAAAATATGCTGGATTTTTGTAAACATACCCATCAAATTGAATGGGTAAGTATTCTGGGTCTAACATTATATTTTCAGGGGAATCAATCACCACAGTGTTTTTCTTTTCATTAGGATGTATATGTGCACATACTTCCCAATAATCCTGAGTGATTAAACACTTACTGAGAATGGCTGACCTTCTCATAGACCTTTCTGACCTAATCACTGAAGTGCATGAATTCACCTTGCTGAAGACTTTTTCTTTTTTTCTCAGCTCAGGTTTCTCAGCTGAGGTCCATGTTGGGCTCTAAGACACCCATCATGGGCCTTACAGTACACAGAGTACATAACCAAAAATTATTATTTTCACAGCATAAGGCAGGATATGTAGCAAATGTTATGCAGTCATCATCACCATCTCCCAGTTCTTAATGACATTCCCAGTCTTCTATAAACATAAAGCAAAACAGTTATCAGACAAGCAAAGAAAATCCTCCCACCCCCAGAAGCAGGTAGAATTTATTTCACAGATGTCATAGAGATGGTGTACTGCCTAGATGAAGGATTGCACCTGAGATCCTCTTGCTCTGCTGGTTTCTAAAGCCACCTCTGTACTACTAGGGCTTTTTTATAATGTTGCTAATATTTTGGATCTTTCTGTGTCAAAAGCTTTAGGGGAGGGTCTGAGAAGAAATGTTGCATTAAGTCAGGTTAGGTAGAAGGAGACACTTCTCACTAATTTATCAATCTTTTTGTCTCTTGTTTTCAGCGTGGGAAAGAGCTCTAATTTGGGCAAGCTTTATTTCCTATTCATTTCTGTTTTAGGGGCCTCTCAGCAATGGAACATGATATAAGTGAGAAGTGGAACAAGCAGCCTCAGCCAAAAGCTATGGCGCAGACACAAGAAGCTGAGTTACTTCTTGGCCGAGCCCAATTTTACTGACACCTGAGAAAAAGTGACAAGATTATCAGGCTGGCATGGGCAGCCTTAGCATGGGCTGACAGCTTTCATATCTCTCAGGTCCTGCAGCAGAGATGACCCACTCTGGGGGAGTGCCCCAGCTGAGCGGTGCTCGTCCTTCCCAGGCCTGTGGGAGGAAAAGAAGCAGATTCCCCTAACTAATCATGTTAGTGCTGCTGACAGCCTCTGCCGTGCCTGGAGGATTTTGCAGCTCTGTTGCTGTGCCAGTGGGGTGGTGTGTGGGTGATAGCTCATGCATCAGGCTCTCCTCTGGCTTGTCGAGAGCATGGTGGATTACTCCCTTTCGTGTTTTGGCTGCACTCGCTGAGAACTTCTCCAGCAGCTAAAGCTGCTATTTTTAAGCAGCCACGAGAAACTGATTTATCTGTCAGTGCAGGGGAATGTGCTTTGCAAAGCAGTAAGGCACATATCTGGGTCACACACTCTATGGAGTGAGGCAGCTGTGTGCAGCTCAGTCAGCTATCAAACACTGGGTTTGGGGGAGAAGGAAAAAGACTCCTCAAACAGCAGGGAAGGAGTCTTCTTTGGGATAAGAATCACCATATGCTAAGCTGCTTTCTTGCCACCAGCTAGACAGCTGTACTTTAAACTGTCTGGAGGAATAAAGCAAACAGGCCTTTTTATTCCCCAATTTTTAAAGGAAAACGAAAAGCACTTTTTAATTCATTGGTCTTTGTTTTGGACATCAATAACACGATCAGGTACCCATAACTCCCCCTCTTAAGCCATCTTAGCCTACTTGTACTATTACTGTAATTTTGAGGACATTGGGGGTTGCATGCATGTGTATTTTCATTATAAAAGCAGCTTAGCCCAGCATTCTTTAGGATAAGGGAGGGGGCAGAAAATCAGTCTGTACCTCTCTTGTGGGAGTCTGAGACAGCCCTTGAACAACTTCACAGAAAAATAAATTCCCTAACCTTTGGCTACACAAACTCATAAAGGGATGAGTGGTGTCCCTTCGCATCCATGGGGCTCTCACCTCAAAAGCAAGTCCATGTGCAGTACAAAGCAGACACAGCAGGATCACACAAATTCACCTTTTGGGATATTGCAGGAGTGTGGCAATAATGGTATCATCAACATGGGCAGAGCCCAATTATCCATCTGAAGACACGAGGACAAGGCAGGGAACACCAAGGTCCAGAAGATGATGAAGTTGCATCATTGTGTCATCCTTGCCTAGCCTGGCCTGGCCTGGTGGATCCTGGGCACCACAGAGCTGGGAGGAATTTGTGGCTTGTGACAGCAGCTCTCCAATGTGTGAGTAGAAACTGAACAGAACACGGCACCAGAAAAAGGACAACTGCTGCCTTAAGAAAAGGTTAACATGTTGTGGGATTGTTGCATTTTATTTTCATCCTATTTTTCTTCCTAATTTTCTTTAGTACAGCATATTAATTTAAGCTTTTATCTTGTACGGTATCCTAATACAAAACATTTAAAGCAAAGATACATCAATTAGATCATGTCTACAAAGATCATGATCATGAAAGTTTTCCCCTTTAGCATTTTTGAGTTAAAGTGCTTGGCCTGGAGAAGACAGGTTTGGAAAAGTAGGAGTTTAATTTATTGGCTTTTATGAGGTCATCAGACTGGATTGATGCTAACTAGTTTATGTAAAAAACCCCGACAACAAACAAACAAAACCAAACCATGCAAACCCATGGGAGGTCCTGCATGATTATTTTCACAAACTTGTTTTAATTCTTTTCTCTTTTGACAGTGAAATGGCAGTGAACTAAATTTAGCAGCCACAAACTAAAACCTGAACCCTCTATATTGAAGGCAGGTACAAGACAGCAATATCTTTCTTTTGAAAATTGCTTTTTCCTTTCCTTCTCCTTCCCTTTCTTCCTCTCTCTTCTGGTCCCTGGTTGATGTGGCCACCTTTTAGCTGCCAAGAGCACTGACATGGCATTGTGGTGTGGAGCCTGTAGGTTCTGAAGAGGCTCAGTAGGTATCACTCTGTTCCCCCAAATACACTCACATCCTGTACTTTAATATACCATTGTACTGAAGTGTTTGCCTGAACTGAATCTCCCTTTTTTCCAAGGCCTGGCTTTCTGAATATAGTCCAAAGCTCATTAACAGTATTTAATTCTGCAGGGGATTGTAATCTAGTCAAGGGCAAAAGAGATTGAGTCAAATTGCTGTCTACCTCACTGTCATGGTTTGACCCTGGCTGGCAACTAAGTACCACACAGGAAGGAGAGAGAAGGAGGAGAACCAGAAAAAAGATAAAGCCCATGGGCTCAGGCAAAAACAGTCTGATAATTAAAAAAAATTTAAAAAAAAAAAAAGAAAAAGGACATAACATAAAGAGAGATAGGAAAAAAGCCCAAGAAATACAAGTGATGCACAATGCAATTGCTCACCACCTGCTAACTGATGTCCAGCTCATCCCAAGCAGTGCCAACACCTTCCAGCCAGCTCCCCCAATTTATACACAGAACACCCTGTTCTGTGGTGTGGAGCAGTTCAGGTCAGCTGTCCTGTCCATGTTCCTTCCCAGCTTCTCCTGCCCCTCCTCACAGGCAGAGTGTGAGACACTGAACAGTCCTTGACTTGGGGCAAACACTGCTCAGCACCAAACATCAGTGTGTTATCAGCATTATCCTCACCCTGAATCCAAAACTCAGCACTGCACCAGCTACCAGGGAGAAAATTAACCCTGTGCCATCCCAAATGGGCATTCACATTGCACAAAAGTGGATCTAGTGGATCTGTTGCATTCTGATAAGTTTTCCACATATACATATGTGTATATACACATACAATTTAAAGGATGCAACCTTGTTTTGCCACTCCAAATTCACCATTGTAGTACCACTTGTGCAGTCATTTGAATGGATGGCACAATTTGCTCACTGGATTCAGAAGAAAGTATCTCATCTGCATGTTTTTGAGCAGCAGCTGGTGTTAGAGGGTTTGGGTAGTTCCATTTTTGAGTTTAGTATATCAGGGGAATTAAGGTTGTAATAAAATGGTTTAGAATCATCCTTTTCCTTCACATAATATTTGAAATACTGTATGTAGCCTGTTTGCATTTTGGCAATTTGATTGTGCTGAATGTGGGGAAAGAGAGATCATGGCATAAGAATAATTTGCAAAGAATAATTTTTTTCTATTTTTTTTTTTCTAGTGGAGACCTAAGACCAGTGCTACGATGATTATAAAAAGAGGTAATTTAACATAAAAACAAATGCATGTAACAAGGCTTCAGGTTGCAAAATCTTCAGATTCTTGGGCTTTTTTCATCATGCAGCACTTCAAATAAACTCAGATCATAATCCAGCCAGATTTATTTGTGATGTTCAGTAAGAAAAGGATTTGTGCCCCATTTTTCTGAGAGTTAAACTTTATACCCCTGACAGAGTGCAGGTTTGCAAAGTAGCTCAGGCATCCTTAAAGGGATTCGAGCACACCTCATTTTCATAACCTCTTACATTCGCCTCAGTAAAACTCTGTGCTGCAGTCAGCATGTGGAACAGCTTGCAAGGAAAACTTCATATCTTTCCAGTGCCTTTATGCATAAATGTAAAAATCTCCATCTGGTAGTATGCACTGATACCTACTGGCCAGTTCTGCTGAGAATTTAAAACCTGTAGCCAAGGTTAACCAGTACATTTTAAATATTTCATTCGGAGTTTGAGGATCATACAATGTAAAATATTGTTTAACTGAGGCACTTTTTGCATTCAGATTTTATGTGGGGTAGAAATTGAAAATCTTTGCCGAACATGTATTTAACTGTTCCCTTTTATAAAGGCTGATACATTCTCAGGGAATAACATCAATCTGGAGTCAGCTCTTAAATTTTGCTTGAGGGGCATTGCATAAAACATTGCCTTTGGTCATGGCCACAATTTTTATTTAAATAATGATAATATGATGTCTACTCTGGAAAGCTGTAATGACTTTAAGCAGGTATCAGAAAGCTTCTGCACTATTCCAGCAAAATTAGTTATTGAGATTGAATAATAAACATTTAGGAAGGGATTGCAGGGTAAAGGACCCACTTGAGTTGAGTGTTTCTATGACAGAACTAATACAAGCTACTGTAGCTTTAGCTCAGTGCTCACTGATGCAATTACATGACTTAGGAAACCTTGTGAAGTGATGTTGAACTCATAATTTTCATTCAGATTCCTCCCTTTTTTGGTCATATACAGTGCATACAGACTACCAGTTGAAATAGTACTCCTGTATTGAGTGACCATGGACAATTTTATTATAAATAGTCCTGTATACATTTATAGATTATGGGCAGATAGGGTTAGAAAACCAGAATAGTTTGAAAGGCCAGAGTAGTAGTCCCTCAAATAACACCAGGGGAAAAATATCATTATATGTATCTGTGTCTAGTTTCAAATTGCACATAAGATTTATCTTTTTAGCAATCCATGATTCTTTCACTCGAAATCAGGTTGCCCTGGAATCAGGCAAAAAACAAGGAAGGTTTGGCCAAAAGCCTTAGCCATCATGTCGTAAAAAATGTGTATTTCATGTTTTCTTGCTGATTCCACTATGCAAAATATGCTTTAGGTATCAAATGTGGAAAATGACCACAACAACAAAGAAGCCCCTGCCATTAGCAAAAAAGAAAGCAAGCTGTATAGTAGCTCCAGGCAAAAAAATCTCACTTCCAGGTTAAAGCCAGACCACGAAGGAAGATGGCTTCACATGCATTCAAAGTTCTTGTGTGGAATTATCCAATGTAGGCATTTTCCTCGGTAAGTTTAGCCAAAATACATGTTCCTGAACTTGCTCCCAGAGGTAGAGCACCCTGTAATTATTGATTTATGGTCCAGTAAAGAAAAGGTTAACAGAAAGAAGGTTATTTGAGTTTTGCTCCTAAAAATTATGGATCTATTTGAGTTAAGAGATTCTAAATACAAGTAAAAAACCTTGTGTTGTTTGCCAGCTCTCCAGGACAAGATTTTATGGAACAATATGGATTTACAGAACTGCTCAAGTGGTACAAGTTAAAATGTGATTATGTTCTGGCAGGAGCTATTCAGATGCCTGCCCTGAAGTCTCTGCTTCAAATCACATTGACAGGCATGGCAATAGGTTTGCAGAAAGCCTTGGTGATTGACCTCCACAGAGGCTACTGGGGACCCAGCCACCCCAGGAGCGACTTCACCTCTCTGGAGATCAGATTATTTCAGCACATGAGACCTTTCCTGTCAGTGAAAGGTCAGTGAAAGGAGAAGTTGTTTCCTTCTGGTAAGTTCTCATGGACTTAGTATTTTCCCTGCCAGGTTGCTTTTTCTGCAGGCCCAAGGCAGAGTGTTGGAACCCTGGAGGCTGAGAATTTTGAATTCTCTGTGCTGGAAAGTACTGTTCCACAAGAAAACACTGCATTTGATCTGAGGCCTTGGGAAAGGCTTCCAAAATTGAGGGATGATTTTAAATCACACATGTGTAGTTTGAATAGAAGGTGTGGTGTCACAGGATGAAAAGTTGGGGATTTAAGGTTTTGAATATAGTAATGCACATTTGTAAAGATGGAGATTTTAGGGTGGTGACTGGATACTTCTTTTTCATGTTCTTCTTCATTCTTGTTCATGAGTTTAGATGGTGTGTTATAACTGGATAAGAAAATCTGCACTGCTGAACTTAGAGGTTAGAAAATTGGGTTAGAAATCAAAATAATTTAGTTGGCAAATCATTCTTGGACAAAAGGTCCTCGAAAAAGCTCTGCAAAGCCAGAGAACCACCACTTGTTTTACCTTGTTAGTAGAGCTCACAGCTCCTAAGACTGTAACATAGGTAAGAACCAATAAACAACTGAGTCAGAACAAGAAAAACCCACATCTCCTGTATTTCATCCCAGCTACAGGGTGTAAGGGTGACAGGCTGGGGAAGAAGCCATCACCCCTGACAGCAGAGCATGAGGAAGGCTCTGAAACAGGTCTGTGAGGTCCTTCTGTGCCCCTCTGCAGGGCCTGGCTTAATGCTGCTCTGGCTACCAACATTTCCAGAAAGTTACCAAGGGTGGAGGACCTGGCAGTGAGGGTACAAAGGCTTTGAAAAAGGAGAAGCTTCATCTTTGGCTTAGCTGGAGGGAAGCCAGGCTCCTGTTTGATGCCCTGGCACTCCTGGATCCTCCTGAGGACCAGATGATGCTGCCATTCACATCCCAAATCAGAAATGAGCTTTTGTCCCAGAGACCTCCACAACTGTGAGAGGGATTAGCTGAAGATCTTTCTCTTGGAGAAGCCAGTCTGAGGCTGGGAGTCATTTAGGGAAATGATTTCTAACTCCCTAGTTATATACCTAAATCTCTGTCAAAATTTTGTACCTTACTAGTCTGTAGACTTCCTAATACAGAAACATATTTTAAGTGACTAATTGTATTTATCTTCAAGGCTAATTTTGCCACAACAGTTCTAGAAAGTTGGTAGTTGAAAATGAAGGCAGAGATTTTTCTCAAAGCAGCACTGAGTAATTGCAGTCTTCCTGGTGCTCATATATTGCACTAACTTCATTTTATTACCCAATGCATCTTTCCTTCTTACAATTAACTTCAAGTAATTCCCATACTTGGACCTTAGAGAAGGGTTTCAGAGTTGTAGGGATGGCATTATGTAGCCTGTCCTCTAGGTTTGTAAGATATATTTCTTTCAGAGTGCAAGGAAAATAAATGGAATAACATGTTCTGTAGGCTGTTGAGGAGCAGAAATACCTCCAGGTGTCTATTGACTTCAGATTACTGTTTCACATCCAATCAGACAGACTTAATTCAGAAGGATTCTTTACTGATACAGACATAATCTTACTAATTTTAATAGCCTGCCTATTTGCAGAATCTTTACTTATGCTCAGATTTGAAGCTGACAAAACCAAAAATAAATATGTGGTTTGGAGAGATATATAATGGTGCACTCAGTTCTGGGCAATTTTTTTACACCAAAGAACTTTCTTTCTTTTTGGAGAAGTATTACTAAAGGCTTCAGGTAAATTGGGGCACCCATAACTGGAAAAAATCAATGTTGAACCAATGAGATCAGTGTCATAAACTATTTTCATACTCTATTGTTGTGGTCTTGTGGATTAGTTTGCTACTCTGCAGCCCTGGGAAATATTACTTCCCTGCCAGTGACTGGGAAATATCTTCATCACTGCTTGGGCCCAAGAAGGGGCTTTGCCTTCTTCTCTGTGCAGTAACTACTGATGTAGTGGGGAGGACCTGCTGCCCCTGTGCTTCCCCTACCAGCTGAACCCAGTGGAGCTGTTTTTAATCTGTCCTAATGAAGGGGAGGACAAGGAACAGGGTGACAGATGGAAGGAGCAGTGGCTGTAGCACTGTGTTTGCCACCATATCGGGGTGGTGGTACAGGGAACAGACAGTGATGAATAGAAGAATTGATTGTAGTACCATGCTGTTTGCTGTGATTTGATGCCTCAGAAGCACAGACTATTTTCATTCAAGTTTAATAAAAAGCCTCTGAGTTTAAAGGCCTACACAAACTTACATGCAATCTGAACTTGGATTTGAATGTTAATTTCCTCTCAGATCTGCATGTGCTGGGGCACATTTGCAGGTTCACATTCAGTTTATTGGTTCTGCAACCTATTTTCTGTGATGTAGAATCATGGAAAAGAAGGGATGAAAATGTGCTCCTTTTGCCATAACCCCGTGTGCTACCATAAAACAACATCCTTATTGGTAACAGGAGATCCAGACCGAGTTGCTCCCTGCACTGTGTGGTGTGGAAACCTATGAAAGATTTTTGAGGCGTTTCTGCCTGAAAGAGATTCTTGCAGCATCAAGATCAGTCAGAGGGCCTGTGGACAATACTCCCAGGCAGACAGATGTAAACAACTGATGTTTGAAAATAGATGTTTTGAAACAGGTTTCCCTTGGCCAGTGGAAAACTTTGTCTTGTGTTTGTTTTCACACACAGTTCTGTTCTCTGACACAGACACACAAACACTCTCTCACGGCATGGATCGAGAGAGAAAGAGATTGCTCTTTGCTTTTTGCATTTTGCTTTTGTCTTTGCATGAGTAAAAGAAATAGCCTTCTGATGATTCTTAAGAATAGAATCTTTTTCGTTGCTCAGGCCCTAAATAAAGGCCACATCATTACAACAGTATGGTGTTTTAACTGTGTGATTACTTCAGCAGTTAACAATGTGAACTGCAGCGTGATTTGTGGCTGCATTCCTGCGAGGATCTCTCAGTAAATCAAAGTAGATGTGCCAGGGCTGTTACTCAAGTTCCATCACAAATATTTACAGGAGTACATCAAACCCACTGAATTATTGCTGCTAAATTGCTGGGAACGTACCCATGAAAACAGATCCTGTTTGTGTAAGAAAGAAAGCACAATCATTCTTTAAACACTATGATAAATCTTACAGCTCTGAAAAGGTTGAAAGGCATTTGCATTTGGGTGAGGTATTGAAATGCATCTTAATAGACTGAAATGTTCAGCATTGTTAATAAAGGACAGCAGAACACAATCATTTTATGGGCCTGATCAGGTGGGTTCTGTGGAATTGAGGTTTGGTTCTGCAGTTGGATCTTGCTCAATCCAAAGCTCTCATTTCTTTGTGGCAGCAAATCATGCAATAGGCTTGCAGATAAATACAGCACGAGAGCTGTTATCCCGTGGAAATAAACAAGAGTCATTTGTTTAGTCAGCAAATGTATGTTTAATAAAGAATACAGATTACCACAACATTTTCAGAACTGCTGTTAGCTTGATTGGTAAAATGGTCCCTTTAAAGAAATTCACTGAACTCAGGAACAATAAAATATAATAGAATCAGTACCCCCAGGGATTTGCATGATTCTGTATAATTGTGAGAAATTAGCCTTACTAAAGCAATCCTACACAAAGGTAGAGTTATATGAAACCTCTTTTTTAAGACATAGTTAACATTTGAAAATATGGAATTTTCTTCACTTCCTTTAAAACTTATTTTGAAAGAAGAGGATTATTTCATGTACAGCTTTTCAGGCTCAGAATGCAATCCATTCCTACTAGCAGTTATGCCATAATAAAGTCTGAATGCTATTTCAGAATTAATACTCAGTATTCTTTTGTGTCAGGGAACATGGGTGTCCCAGGTGAAAACTTCTTTCCTTCTAAAGAAAAGTAATTCATTTTTCTCTATCCCTTCTTCTTTTTGTCATAAAAATAATTTTCATTTGTCGATGAGGAAATGTTTATTCTGTCTCAATACCAGTGAAGAATAAGAATAAATTCATCCCTTAAAGAACATCTTGTTTATACCACCCATCTACATTTTCATTACTCTGTATGTGCACTGCAGTGAGTAGAGGCTATATACCCAGGGAAGTAGAATGAAGTTGCCAAAAATTACCTTCATTCCTACTAGAGGAGTCTCTCTATGGAAAGTCAGTTTTTTCTATATTTTACAACTTATTGATGCTGATAGGTTCTTTACAAGTTATTGGATAATAAGGTACTTCTTTTTTAGACATTCACTGCAGTGGGTGCTCACTTCTTCACAAATTTTGTATTATTTGACCATGTGTTTTCTTAATTAGCAAGTCAATATGCAGAAAATATGATAACAAATAACCATAAATAAATAGACCATCCTATAAAACATCACCTGCTTGCCACTTTGTTTTCTGAGTTATATGAAGTCGAGAGAAATTGAATGAAAAGGACTCCACCCTCTGCTATAACAAACAACAAAAATCCACCCAGGTGATGTTTGGCAGCACTTCTCTGTCTTTGAGAAGGGTTGGGGGATTACCATGTGAGGCTCAAGAAGTGGTAAGCTTTCCTTGTTATTTGTGAATATGTGTATTCTATGGAAACCTATCATATTTATCTAACATATCAGAGGAGAGTAAGAGAGCAAACCCAATACCTGTCATTCCTCTGTCAGAGCCTGTTTAAAATGCCCAGAACCTCAAGAAAAAGCAAAAAAAGCTGACAGTGCTCCCTTGAAAGCATGACCTCGGTTTGTGGAGACCTTTTCCTTATTGCAAGCACCTCTTTGTTGCCTTGTCTGTCTTTGGAGCCAGCCAACCTCCTCCACTGCAGAGCTTCCTCACTGTGCTCATGGAGAGCTTCAACCCCAGGGAGCCTCTGCAAATCCCTGCACTGCACAGCAAATACCATCCAGCTCCTCCACAGGCTGAAAGGTCTCCTGAGGTCTCAGAATCGTTCCAGCCACCTGAGTTCTCCTTTTTGAAGCGAGAACTTTTGATGCTCTGAACACCAGTCCCCAAAGAGCTGCATCATTTTGAACTGGAGGATCAACGATGTTACCGAGGTGGATTATTTGAAGAAAGTTCTGCTGCTGCTGTGTAACCTTAGTTCAGTGACAGACTCTGTATGATGGGGTAGTTCTTCTGATTCATTTGCTGTCCTTTTTAGTTTTATTGTGTTTCTCTAACCTGTCATTTGCTTCTGACACTAGTTTGTATGATCTCTCAGTTAGATCATCTTGTGTCATTACAGAGACATTTGATTAATTACATTTGATTACATATTGCACTTGATAGTGCTTCTCTGTGATTTTCAAATGCAAGCAGTATGACAGAATACATGCCCAGGTACTTCAGCTTAGAGCCAAACTGAAATATGAAAACAAAGCTGATCTGTGAGTTGTAGTCCTTTAACAACACAAGGACTTTGTGTGCCATATGATATGGTTTTAAGTGTAAAGCATGCCTAAAAGTTCCTTATAATACTTTAATATTTAAGAAGAAGACAGCTGGGTATGAGGGTAGCAGACAAAGCAGTATAAATAATGTAAGCCTGAACACATAAGAATTGCAGTGGAAATCAGCAATCTTGGGATGTATAGCAGTCAGGTCTTTTAACTCAAGAAATAACACAGAAAAATAACAGCAGAATTATTCTGTGACATTCACACTCAAAAATAACAGCAGAAACAAGTAGAGTGTTTGAAATTCACCACCTATAACAGGAGCCTTTTTAAAAGTGGAATCACCTTTTCTTCCTCTTATTAAATACTAAACGTTACCAGTCAAGGAAGCAGATGCATTTGAAATGTAAAGAAATTCAAGAAGTCACTTTACAGCCACAGTTATAGAGGAATTCTGTTTTGAATAACAAAAAGGAAGTTTCCTCTTTCCCTGGGATTACACATGATAATTGGCTTTCAGCTGGTCTCAGCCACAGGGAAGGCCAATCTCTGGGGCAATGCATTCAGGACACAGCTTCAGTTTGAATTCCGAATTGGGTTCTTGTGGTGTAAGGGATATTCTGAATATTTACACATGCTTTTTCTTTTCTTTTCTTAGAACACCATTGTCCTGGACTGTGCTGTTTCTGGATTGACATAATTGTTCTGTAGGAGCCATTGGAGTCTCTCAGGTAAATACAAAGCTGTTAAAATGTTCATTGTGTGAATTCCCTTTACTTACCTGACTAACGTTCATTTTCATAACTATTATAATCTGTTGTGTACCTCTGTCATTAAAAACTCACTCAAAGCTCATCTGTAAGTTAAGAGATTTTGATAGTTTCTTTATTCTTTTGAGCAGTCCTAACATGTTCATGGATTTCTACAGACTTTGGATTCCATGGGTTATTCATTGATCATGAATATGGGCTAGGACTGCAAGATGAAAACCCCCTTGAGCGTTTTATTGGAGATGTTACTGCATTTCCAGCCTCACTCTGAGACAAAATAACATCTCAATCATTTTTATTTTCTCCTTGAACACTCAGCACAGAGCATTTCAAGAAAGGTCTGTGAAGGTTCCTTCATCATCATTGTGCTAGAAAAGTAATTTCTCTCTCTTTCCTTTTCTGAGGGTTGTGTGTTTTCTTAGGGAAGCTGTCCCATGGAAGTGCAGGATGGAGTGTCCTTTCTGGGAGAGCCACAGCAGCTGATTGGAAGTGGGAGAAGGTGCCAGGATGGGTGCAGGGATTCTCTCCCTTGGGGCAGGGAGAGAAACCATCACAGGGACTCACAGGGGACCACAAGTATTTTCACAGGGTGGAGTTGATTGGGCAGAACTTTCATTTTTAGCAATCAATTGTTCATTCAGATTCATTTCTTTCACTGCATTTGTAGATTAAAATAAGTATTTGTTGACTTACTGGTAAATCCAACTCAAAAGGAAGCAAAGCATACCAAATTTCAAATCGCTCTACTTAATGTTTATTCCCTTTGTACAGTTTGGAGTTGTTTTGCTGTTGATTTCAGGGGTGGTGGATGGGGGAGAGGGAAGCAAAGATGTGGGATCTTTAAAAAACTCTTCAGGAATCTTTTTCTTCCAAGTTTTCACTGCTACTACCATACCAGGACATGAGAGGAATATATCTCACCTCTCTGGCTGTAATTTGAATGTGAATTTGATCTTCCTCAGGAAGGAAGATCAAATATCATCTATCCAAGCACAAATAAAGAAGGGGAAGTGGAGAGAATAATGCTGTTTGACATTGTCAGAAGTAACATGTAGCCTGCTGCCAAGCAGGTTGCAGCCCTACCTATGTCAATATCCAGACAGTTTGTCTATTATAGTCCCATCCGGAGACCTCAATCCTTCATTTCAGACAGTAGCAGCTGAAATGTTCAGCTTTAGAGAGAGGGCTGTGAGCTGGCAGCCCTGACCCCAGCCTGTACCTGGGGATTAAATGTGCTTGTCGGGCTGCAGGCTCTGCAGAGAGGGACTTGGGCAGGGCTCCAGCCCTTCTTCCAGGCTGTGTGAGAGTGGGAACAGCAGCAAACAGAGGGAGGAGGTGCCAGCAGGGGCTCACCCAGGGTCTCAGGGCTATCTGATACAGCACACATGGCTAGCTGCAGGCCCACCCAGGCTGCCCCTCCTTGTTCTCCACGCTTGGTTAGGGATGATCCTGCTGTTCCTGGGTGGGAGGGATGGCCCTCATCCGTTTGGCTCCAGAGCTTTTACAGCGCTAGTGATCACATTAATTACCTGCATTAGCATGGGGAATTACCTGATGAGGACAGTCACAGTGCAGCAAAGCTAAGCACCAAATGAACGAGGAATTGAAGAGCATGTATTAAATATTTTATTTGACAGGCTAATGCACCATAAACTTTTGCTGGTCTTTGAAAGAGAGAGAGGTTCAGAGATGATCTTGGAGAGGAGAACCAGTCTGTGCTGGAGTCTTGTAGCTCCTCATTGCAGTGTCCTCACAGGATCAACAGAGAGGAAGCTGCAGGAAAAGCATGCAAGATTTTTTTAATAAAATACCTTTTTTTTTTTTCTTTTCCTTTCCTTTAGAAAAATCTTACAGTAATACAAATTTAAGGTTTTATCCATTTTTATTAGGGTTTGGTTTTATTTTATTTTCTAAAAGGACTCTACTCCAAACCTAAATGTTTTGCACTACTAGCAATTTATTTCTAGTTAAAAAGACAAAAAAACACCCAAAGCCAAACCCAAGCAAACTTTAAATTCCTGGAGATTATGTGTTAGGGGAAACATATTTTCTCTGACCAAGTCTAGTGAAAAGGCTGATCTGGAGAAAACTACTCCACCCTCACAATCATACAGCTGCTGTTATAGCTGTGTACTGGACATGCTTGGCACCATAACTCTAGCAGGTTTTATTATCTTTCCCTCAGGCAGGTATGAACATTGCATGTTTGTGCTTTATACATTGTTTGAGCCTGGAAATCAATAAGAAAGTTCAGACAATGCAGTAGTCTTATTTCCTCATGTTTTGAAACGAAATCCCTTTGTAATTCCTGAAACATCTTCAAATGATTTCTCCTGTCCTGTTTACCTTCCAAGGGCCATAATATGCCATTGATTATTTTTTTTCTTTTTTTCTTTCTCTTTTTTTTTTTTTCCTTTTAAAAGTAGACTTTCCTACTGAAATCAATGGGGAGTTTGTTTCAAAATCAATAGGGCATTATGGCCCTGAAACTTAAGACAATGTTGGCTCCTTAATCTTATCAGAAAATGTGATTAAGATGCCACAAACAAACCACTAATGCACAGACACAGGCACAGGTGCTAAATTAGGAACCACTATCCTTACCAGAGCATAGCTCCATTTAACTTCACTTGGAGATTTGCTTGAGAAAGAGCAATAGAATCAAGGAAGAAACAGGAACCAATGTCAACAGATTTATCAATCAAACACTTGTCGCTGATCTATGATTACTTGCCAAGAGCAGGTTGGTGCTTTATTACACAGGCAACTGATTTTGTGGTTCAAAGCCCTTCTGGACCCTGGGGACTGGGAAAGCAAGGAAGCATCAAACTGCCATCATCAAATCCCAAACGAGCAGGCTAAACTGATGAAACAGTTCCAAGTCTTTTGGACCTTCCAAAAGCTGACTGGACATAGTAGAGGAAGAATTCACAGAATTACTGTTGTGAAATGGAAGCAAGGGGAAGTACAGATTGCTTCTGGTTACTCCTAAACTCCTTGTAGTCATCAAGGGTTGCACTTGGAACATTTTGCATCTTACATTTTTTATCAACTTTATTTTTTTGTCCTTTAGATATCTACAGCTCTGATTGTTGACATTGTGTGTGAGTTTCCCTTTTTTTTAATATCACTCTGTGCCCACTCAGTGGATAGAAGCTACAAGGACCCTTGTAGGTAGGAATTTTTTGTTCACCATTCCCACGTTAGGATATCTTTTTCACAATTCGAATTTTGCATATGCATATTTTTGGCAAATGAGTAGCAATGAAGCCCTAAATGATAGATTTGTAAGCAGTAGGGCAAGGACTGGGTTGGCTATATTTAAATAAAAATGTAGAAACTGAAGACTATATTTCCCATTTAAAAAGTTGCAATAAATTTATCTACAGTAGTAAAGATCCTTCTAAGGAAGTTACTCTCAAGGGAAAATGTAGTGTTTGTGGTTGCTCTTAAAGAGGTGGGGCTTCTGGTGTCTCCTGTATCTAGGCTTAAGATTAGAAAGTTGGTCACGGAATGAGCTTGGCTTTTATTTCTCCTCCTGAGCCTTTTACTTCATCCTCAAAAGTGACTTTAAAGAGTTATCATATTTTTCAAAGGCTGAAAGAAGAATTGGGATCCAGATTATTAGTTCAGCTTGTGAGTCAAGAATGATTAATTTTCTAAAATCTGCTTATATTACTTTGCCAGTGACTACTGAGCAAGGCTTTTGTTTATCTTTCACACGTGGTCACTACTGCAAACAAACAAGTTTAATTTGCTTTGTAAGCTTATTACCAGAGGCTCAGTGGAGAACAAGAGCTGAAAAGAACCTCTTGCCTCTGTGGTTTTATTAAGAACTGTTTTCTCCAGAGAACTTTCAGCCTGTCAGATTAGAAATGCAAAGAGACCTTTTACTGTAACAGTCTCACACTTATCCCCTTAGTAAAGTTTGCTTTTGTGATAATTACATTTTACCATCTACAGTTGTTTACTAAATGAACAGCCTTTCTCTGCCTCTTCCAGCCCTGACACTTTTCCTCTGATAATTTGTGGTTACAATGAAATGTTTAGAAGTGTGTGTTTGCCTTCTGTTTGTTGCTTCCCTCACTTTGCTTAGACAGCACATGATTTTGGTTGTGGTTCTGGTGATTATGGATCACAGGGCTTGTTTAGGCTTTATGCCTGAAGTAACAGAGTTGTTGGGACAGAGATGGAAAGTGCAGGCTCATCTTTTCTCCCTGTTGGTAAAAGAGGAGCCATTCTGTGTCAAAGAGGGAGCTCCCAGCTGTCAGGACGCCCTGAAGAAGAAGAACTTGAGGACACCATCCTCTCCAACACAAATAGGTTTTTATAGGAAGTATTTCATGTATGCATGGTATCTCCCTACAAAAGAGTTGCTTTTTTCCAACTTTGCAACAAACAGTGAGCCTCTGCTTGCGTGTAAAGCTATTATTATGTATCGAACCATGATGCTTATTTATACTGATAATTTTTTGAAAGAAAAAATCCAAACTATTTCCTATGCATCACTGCTCTCTGAACAAAGAAACGGATAAAACTTTGAATAGGTCAGAGAATGGTAGAATATGTTCAGTTGGAAGGGACCCATCAGGACCATAAAGTCCAACTCCTGACCATGTGCAGGGCACCCCAAGAATCACACCATGGTCAAGGTAAACAGACACCTCTATGTAAAATACAAAAGAATGTTTTCTCTTTTTGATTCAATATATATTTATTTAATGTTAAAGTGGGTTTGTTTTCCTTTTCACATTCCAGCTGATTCCAACTCTTATTTTGGTATGACTGCTTTACACTGAAATATGTGTATCATCAAAAAACCTTGATGCTAACCCACTCTCACTTATAAATCAGGATGAGTAGCATTTCAAATATTTGAGTGTGAATTAAACCCCAGATCTAAGCCTCTGATTTTTGTGAATACTTGTGAATGTCACCAGAATTTCTGCTCTCTGTCATTTGATTATTTCTGATCGTTTCTGAAAGAAGCTACCCCAAAAGAGCTGACAGAGGACAGATTTAAAGGAAAAACATAAGAGTCTTGGATGATTAAAAATAAAGCTGGGATCTGAAACTCTTAAAATATAAGTTTTCCTACCTGCAGTTCAAAGGCAAACCTCCAGCTCCCTAGAAACGTGGGCCACCAGAAATATAATAGTATTCAGTGAAATCTAAAATGGTTGCTGTATTGTCCCTGTGATTTGGAACTTTGCTATTTCTGAAAATGCAAGTCACCGTCTTGGGCACAAAATTCAGATTGCATTAGAAATTTGTATGCTGAATAAATTTGAGGGTGATGTTAAAAAAAAAAAAAAACTGATCAGGAAATATATCAGTATAGGCTGAGATCTTCTTTTAAAGTTCAATTATAATAAAGTCCCAGCTGTCTTAAGAATAGGGGGAAATATTTTTCATAGCGGTGACATGTCTAATTAGTAATGCTCTTGTCACCCATGGTACAGCTTTTGTTAGAAAGAGCTTTAATAATTCAACAGTGCTGGTAGTGGGACAGGACACGTTTCTTCATCACAGTCCCTCATACTCCCTTTCTCCCCCTGTTTTCCCAAAGATCTCAGTATAAATTTATTAGGAAGGGTGAATCAACCCTACTGAACTCAATAAAATGGGCTCCAAGCCCAGGAGCCTTTGTCCTCTGCTGTCTCGGAGAGGTAGGAGCTCACATGGGGGAGAACAAAGCCACTCTGACTGAGGCATCTGAAGTAAAGCCTGCAGACATGACTACAAGGTTGATAGCCTAAAAGACAAATGCTTTTCCATTTTCACAAGCTTATCAGGCAATTCTACCGTTTTCCATGATGAATCTCAGTGTAGACTAATGTGTCCATTTCCCACAGTCTCAAAAAGTCACAAATCCTCTTGTCAAAGGTGGAAGGTCTGTGCTTGAATCTATGTGAGTGTAAATAGGGAGTCAGGGATCTTAGCAAGCCAGCACAAACAGACTTTCTTTCTCTCTGTAATACAAAGTAGCTAGCTGCATTTAAGTTTTAGCAGTTTAAGCCCCCAAATGGTGACATATTCTGGACTGAAACAAGAAATATTGTGTTTCTTAAGGCCACACTGCATATTGAGACCACTGTATCAAGCAAGAACATACCTGCAAGTCTACATTAAAATCACATTAACAATGCACTGAACAAGAAAACTGGGGAATTCAGAGGCAAGGCAGTCCCTAATCCCCTCTCCATCTGTAAGATCCTCAGCTGTCACAAAACAGGAATCCAGGCACAGCAGCGCTGCTTAAATGCTGCTGTTAGAGGCTGACAGCAGAGTATCTGTAAGCACAGGCAGTGTGGAGCAATTTTCTTGCTTTTTAAAAAAGGCATTTGAACATTTTGCACTTGCTCAGATAGTGCTGAACTTCAGTTCATCCACGAAAATAAAAATTCTGAACTATTTTAAACGAGCAACTGATATTTTTATACTGATAAATGCTGCAGTCCTTTAACTTAGTGCAGATAACCTCCACCCTAAAAGCGCTTACAGTCTAAACAGACAAAATGAATAAAAGGTAAGAAATGCATTGTTATTCTTCCCATTTTAGAGAAGGGGAAACCAAAGCACTGAAAGGTTAAGTGGCTTGTCTCTGGTCACACAGGGAGCCCGTGGCAGGGCTGTGAATTAAATGCCTCCTCTTGTAAGAACGGCGCTGTCTCCTTAGGAAATATGAATAGTAGAAAGGAGAGAAGCTGCCTAGCAGAAATTTACTGTATGGTACTTGAATAACGTGGCAGGTAGGACTGGAGCCGAAATAATGAACTGATAGCTGCGAGTGGACAAAAATCTACTATAACAGTGAAGAATGTGAGAAACTTGGTAATTTCTTCTCCCTCTCTAAGCCCTTTTCCTTATGGCAACAAAATGCATGCATTTGCTCTGTCAGTCCCTCCAAGCTTCCTCTTGTGATGGATTTTCACACAAAAGGCAGCATTTCTGAAGATAGCTCGTTCCTACCCCATTACCAAAACCTGCCTCCTCAGCAGGGCCCAGAGCCTGTGATTTAGGTCGAGAAGTGCTGTGCTGGTGCCTCTCTGGCTGCCTGCTCTGCTGGGCTGGGACAGCTGCACACGTGGCTGGCACTGAGGACACCTTGCCCTGCCTGTGGGTGCAATAAGCAGGGTGGATCCATGGCCTGGGCTGGGTGGAAGAGGGATCCCCACAGGCATGGGAGAACGAGGCTGGGTTGCAGGAATTCCCTGCAGCAAGGCACCACAGGTTGTCTGGCCCAGAAAGCCTCTTCATGGTGATGGGCTGTGGTCCACTGGTGAAGAACAATCTAAGATCATTTTAATCTGTTCCTTATGGGGTCCATTATGATTTTTTTTTCTTATTTGTTCTAGTGTTTTGTTTTCCCTTCTCCTCTTGTCTTAGGCAGTTCAAGTTGTGCTCCTGATTGTCTTCACTTTACACAAGTATAAATTCACAGCTTGACATTGAGGCTCATAGGCTTTGGTTTTGTTATTTCAGAGGTTTTAACAGGGGAAGAAGGCCTAATTTCAACAGTTGTCAAAGCTACTTGAGCTGTACAAAACAAGTATCTAACTAGTAATTAGCTAAACCTTGATAACAGGTGGTCTGATTATGTAGCGTAAAACAACCATAACAAGCCAAGATTATTCCAAAGCATCTAATTGAGCTTAAGGTCATTTAAACTTAGGCAGCTCTTCTAACTTCCTGTAAAAACCTTCACCTACATCATTTAATTTTAATAACAAATAATATAAGACAGAAATAATATAAGAAAAAATACTTTTGAAGTTTGCAGACTAGCCCCATTCTTATGCAAAGTGTTTTCCAGTGAATGTTTCAAAGATGCAGCCTTGAACTTTTTGATTATTTATAAGGCATTTTTTTCCTTTTTATTTCTGTAGGTCATACATTTTAGAAGGTGTATGGACTTCTTATATAATGTTCTTTCAGGTAATTTTCACAAAATACATTATATGTAATGCACACAGGTCTATGTCTCTCCAGATAACCCAACCAAACTAGCAGGATATCAACTTTCCAACAATCATTTCATTGTCAAAATCCTTTTTTTTCAGATTGAGGTTCTTCCCTAGAAATAACAAAGGGCAGGTATTTTAACTCCTGATAGTGATTTGTGGACATATTTCAAAGACATAATTTTGAGGAGTCCTGTGTCTGTGTGGAAACAAAACAGAGCACGCACCTTTATTAGTAAAGAAATTTGAAAATGTAAGTATGTGGTCTTTAATTAATCATATAATCTGGACACATATAAACAGCAGTTCTAAGTACCTTCTTACAGAGAAATGTGCTATTTCCTTCTATATTTATAGCTGTGAAAATGTTTGTTTACCTGCACATTTTTTGTCAGGCTGTTGTTCATGCTAAGAGAAAGAAATGAGAGGGAGAAAAGAGCCCAGGAGAAGCTGATATTTATTCAGAAAAGTGGCTGGACTGGGATAGCTTGAAAAACAATCTTTTCCTTATGAATAAAATGTTAAGAAGTGTGAAGCTGGATAATTCAGTGCTTTATCTTTTTGCCTGCTCTAACTAAACTAAGAAAATAATTCAATAGAAAATCAGATATGAAATTGCTCTTCCACTTCTAGCAGTGCGAAAAGAAGGAGAAAAAGTGGATATAGGAGGTCTCTTTCAAGAAGCAATCTACATGTCAAAAGAAGCATTATTCAAATTGTTAGATGAACAAACATCAACTTAAATTCCTGGATCTGGTGTGGGTGACCCAAGCTTTTCCTCATCTCCTGTGTGGGAACATCTCCTGGCTGCCTGCTCTTTATTGCACCACTTGTTACTCAGAGAAGCACGATCACTTGGAGACGGGGAAATGTTATCCTGTTTCATAGTAAAAAATCAACTCAAATGGTTCTCCAGCTTTTCCGTAAGCTGCTCTTTGCTCCTTAAGTGTCCTGAACTTCATTTCTTGTTTTCAATTCCCTGCAGGAAAGTTTTTCCCAAGACTATGAGTGAAGGACAGTAGGATTAAAGCACCAGTAGGTGCTCTGGGTGCTGCAGCTGGAAATATATGCTTCTGACTGTACTTCACCTACCACTTCTTTCAGTAAAAAAAACCCAAAAACCTCCTAATATTTAATTATTTGATCTTCCACTTTTTAAATTGTGCATGAATCACACAAAACCTCCCTTTCTGTACAAACAACTTCGCAGTAGCATTTCTCCATGCTTTGTTGAGTGCTCGCTGTGACTTGTTTTGTTTCTTCCTGAGCCACAAGGGATGTTTTGAACAGTGGTTTGTGGGAAATGCTTCCTGTGTTTTATATAATTAACCCTGGGTGGCACAGTCTGCATCTTTAAGTTGGATGACCTCTTCAAGTCTGTGTCTGAGCAAAAGAATCAGCCCTGTTTTTATGTTATGTTAGCTGCCTAACAAGGGACAGTTCCTGGTAAAAAGGGCACTCTGCTCTTTCCTCCAGTTTTGTTTCCGGCCGTCCACTTCTGAAAAACATTTGAAAAGTTTAAAGAAAGCCATATTGTTGCACACTGCAGATGAAGTTTATTGGCATGTACACTTTGTGATGATCTGGCATCCAAAGCTGAACTCACTGTTTAATGTGCTTATGAGCATGTACACCTGAGCGAGGAAGGTTGGATTTTATGAGGTACTGACATGATGTGCTGAGTAGAGAGGGGCTGAAAGAGAGAAATTCTTTTCCCCCCATTCCTCTTCTATATTTCCCTACTCTGTACAGATTTCCTGCTGGTCAGAATTTGCATCTGAGATGTGCATGTTCAGATTTTTGCTCCAAATCGGGTGGGGAAAAAAGGTTTAGATCCTGGATCTAATCCCTGCAGTGAGCTCTGGTCACAGGTTATCTTGGACACATTTCTCTACAAAATTCTTGTTCAATGTTTTTTATTGGAAACTATTCTGTTAGAAACTAACAACTCAAAGCAAAGGTAAGAAACTCTTCCTCCACATCCCAGGCAGCTCTGCTCTGAGCAGTGCTTGGAAATGGCAATGAAAAGGATGAGCTGACAGCTCGGGATGGACAAGGCAAGAAACAACATTGTGCAAGGGCTCTAAAGATGACTGTCCCATTTAAGTTCTGTATGTTTTAATTTTCAATAATTGTGCCTGACACTGAAACACTCCTAAGATTTCTGCTAAAATTCAAGGAGATGCTTTTCCTGTCTTAATTAATCTTATACTTTTAACTTTCAACTATCTCCACCAGATAGGTAGTTTATCCAAATGAAACCAAATTAAATAGAGAGAGCATTTGTGGTGTTTTTCCCTTGATTCTGCTGCTTGAAATCTAGCCTAAAGAGAAAGAAAGTAATTTAACCTTCCTCCAGTAATGTACAGGGCCTTATGTAAAATAATGCAAGTCACTTTATTTTAGCAGCAGCTTCTTTCTTGCTTTTGACAGCTGATAGAATAAATCTCAGCCTACCAAGAGAAGCAGTTCTAGCTGGCTCTGATAATGCAAGCAGATCTACTCAGAGTGCTCTTTCCAGCTCTTGGGGACTTTGCTGACTTTCTGGGCATCTTCTAAGCTTCAGCAAAGATAAAAGAGGAGTCAAGTTTGGCCTGTTCTTTTCTCATTGTCATCTTCTCTGTGTAGGGTTCACATGCTTGCTTTGATACAACATCCAAAAAAATTTTGCAACTTGGGACACCTAAAATCTGAATCTTCATTCTGATATATTGAAAATATGGATGTATATTTTAAATTGGGTGTTTTGTTGTTGTTACATTTTACCAATTAAGAATGTTTTTCCAGTCAAAGTGGCGAATTTAATGTAACTTTGATTGTTTACTCTTTGCTATCATTAAGCCTTACCCAATAAATTTATTTTATTCACAAGAGTAATGTTACTGAGATCCTGTGCAGTACTCAGTTTTTCTGTCTTTGAGACTGATCAGAAAACACAGGACACTTTACAGTCTGGGCCTCTAGAAAATGGATTTTTGTAGCAATGGGAACTTTATTCACAAACAGTCTTACCTGTTTGGACAACCCTTTCTTCATTCAAGTGTGATTGTACTATGTGCACCTTAATTTCTGATGTAATGATTATCAGCACACTGACTCAGGTGTTTGTCTCACCTCAGGACATTCTTATCATTGTGTGAAGGGTTCTCCCATTATGTAATTTTTCTATTAGATTTAGGCTTGCCTTTTTAATCTCTTTTCCTCAGTGACCTCATCTTTTTTACAAACAAACAATATTGTCAGAAACTCAGAAAATAGTACCTTAATGCCTTTGTGAAATGCTCTTGGACGATGGCAGAAATGATATAAGAAAGACATCAAATTGGCAGTATTTGATAAGAAAGAACTAAACATATGAAAATAAGTCCTGGTCCTGCACCCTTGTTGTCCAACAGGACCTGGCACTCAGCTTGCTTCCTGAGGGAGAGAAGAGGCAGCAACAGCTGAGGTAGATAGATCAGGGTTCAGGGATTTCCTTCTTAAGAATATTGTATAAATTTGAGATAAAAGATAAATACAGTGCTTCTACCTTCAGGCTGACTTTAACTGTTATTTTAATACCAGTAAAAATGGATAGAAATTACGAAATCAAGCAGCAACTGGATTTGGGAAATTGTAGATATGTTGTATTTCTAAGCAGGAGAGTGGAAAGTCATTTTCAATTCAAATTCCATTCTACAACTTGCCATATTTTTCTGTAGGTATTTGGTAATTTTTGCGTTAAATTCTCTGTTTTCAGAGAAATTGTCACTAAAATATTCATATAATTAAGTACTGCCTGATTCTATGCAAGGTAAAACTCCTCTTCCACTGTCAAATTGTTTACTCACGTTTTTATTTTTTTGTAGCAACATTTCTAATTTGATGCTTAGATGATGATGATCCAAAGGTAAGATCTCAAAACTTTTCTCCTACCCTCTCATTTTACCTATCTAGGCAAAGATTTCTGCCATTTTCCTCCCTGCAAAGAGAGACAAAAGCAACTTTCCCAATTTATCTTTCCTTCCCTTGCAGGATTTGCCCCTGCCTGGGTCCTCTCAACAGTTCCCATTCCAGATTTCCTAAAATTTAGCTTCAATACCTGGTAATTTACTTTTCCAAATTATTTCCAAGCCTTTTAGTCTTATTTCCAGCCAAAGCTCTGTTCCCTGAGCTGTTGCCTCTGATGTTAACATCCACATTTGTCCTTAAATTTGTGCTTTCCCTGGATTTCCTGCCTCTGTTCTCAACAGATTGTCCTCTGACTCTTTTGATGTATAAACAGAATTATTCTCTGCATCTTTCCTCTTGACACCATAATATTAAAAAAAAAAAATATAAGTAAGAACTAGACCCAAAAATTTATGCAAGAATAAACTTAGTATGTTCACAGGATGTAGAGATGTAAGTGTATTTGTTTTATGTAGGAATCATAAGTATTTTTAATACATTATTTAAAAATAGTAGTGTGTGGAAAACTGAAGAACTACTGTAAAAGACTGGTTGTAATAAAGGGTACAACTGCCTAGGGAATGTTAGAGGCATATACATGGTAAATTACATCCACATTGATTTAAATTGGTTTTAGAATTAGTCTGTAACCGCAGAGGACTCCCACTGTGCCATGTGTTGTATAGCTAATCAGAAGAGGAATGCTTTAGAATGACTAAGCAGAACATTGGAAAAAATTAAATAGTTCGTTAAAAAGAAAAAAAAAAAGGCAATTGTTTGCTTTTCAGAGGAGATTCCCAGAGCATCGACAACCTGCAGAGGGTTTTGCTGAGCTGCAGTGATTGTTTGTGCCAGATGAGGATGACAGGGTGACAGGCTGCTGGCTGGCAGTGCTCTGTTTCTCTCCTGCTCTGTCAGCCTCACCTGGGGCTGGCATAAGCTGGCCTTGGTGGTCCTCACCTCGAGATCACTATTCCATTGCAGTCCTTTGTAGCAGGTGAGGGATGAGCCACAGGAATGAAGTAACTGCAGTAATGGGGCTTTGAGCAGCAAGGGAAAAACTTAAAAAATGGATAAGGGGTCTAATCCCACTGCCCTCTTCCTGCTAGCTTCAGCTGCATCTCAAAGCTTATTTTTCTTGTCTCCCTCCTGCTGTTTGATCCCAGGTAACATTTTTTGCAAACAATTAATTCCCTCTTTCTCTCATATAATTAGCTACATGTTTTCCTGAAGCTCACCTCTGTCCCCACCTCTGGCACTGCATTCAGGGAGCCATCAGGAAAGATCAGTAGGAATAGAAGAGCCCCTGCCTGCTGTCCTCACCCTCACCTGGCACTCAGGCCCACAGTCTGTGACTAGAGAGACCTCTGGATAACATCTCAGTCTCACAAATTCTCCTTCTTTAGCACTTCTGAAAAAGATTTCCATACAAGGTTTTATGTACAGCTCATTCAGCCTCTCAACTCCCTCAGCTACAGCAACATCCCTTACTCGGCCTTGACAAATAGTGTTCTGTTCCACTTGTAGCTGTGGTGGATAGTACTGAAAAGATCAGTTTCTTTCATTATCCTTTTCTGGCATCTTTCCCTTTCCTCTGCTGCATCAGAAATAACTGCTTTTGCCTTCCAGGTCCTTTAGAGTCCAACCCCATCGTAGCTGTTACCACTCATTCACTGTCAGGATGCTGGCTCTTGCCTTTGATCAACCTATTACAGCAGCCTCCACTGCCTGCTTGTTAAATTTTTAAACAGCCACTTGTGTATGTACTCCTGAGCTGTCTGTCATGCTTGGAGGAGCTTCTCCATCCAGAAACTTAAACTAAACAGACACTTTCCCTCCTACAGTTTCTAAACTGTGAGTTCAAAGCCCTAAATGTTGTTGTCCCTTGCCTGCTCTCCATAGCATAAGTAGCTGGATCCCTGAAATGCCTGAACTTGCAGTGGTGGGCGTTTAGCACACAAACCCTGGAGGGATGGCACAGTGCCCCTGGGGCACAAGGCACTGGAGCCATTCCCTTTGGCATTCCCTGGTGCAGCAAGTAGAGCAGTGCTGTGGGGAATCAAACAGACCACGGGAAGAAGTTAATTGTCTTCTGGTGCAACCACCAGTTTAAAGAAGGTGTTCTGGCTCAAGGTGTAAAGGAGTCTGTTCACCAGACCTTTGCTGAGTAATGCAAGCCATGCTTTTCTGTCTTTCACAAAAAAAAAACCAGATGTGTTTCCTCTTTTACCTTCTACCATAACACTACTGATTGACTTTTGCATCAGAAGTGCTGAAAAGAACACCTGAACATGGCCTCATGTTGTAACATCTGATAGACTGGGCATGGCCACTACCTTTAAAAGAAAATAAAACTGAAAACGGAGATAGCTGCTTGCCAAAGGCACTTTTTCCTTAAAAATCTTCTATTTGCAATTTAAAAATTTCCATAGATAAACACTTCTGGCAGAAAAAGTGTTCACACCAGCACTGTCTCTGTTTTCAGTATTTTTCCATTATGAATTAAAATAAAATGTGAAATGCTTAATGAAGTAAGTATCAAATTCTGAATGAATATATATGTATGGTTCTGCTTGTTGAGTACAAAGAGGAATTGTCTTCATCTGGTAATAAACTTGCTTCAGGAGTGTACTGTGAAAAACCATGGTTAAGGTTGAACCTTTTCCTTCTGCAGAGTTGGAAAGGAAAATTGCATTTTTGAAATGGTGTAAGAAAGCTTCATCAGTTGAAAGGGAATAATGTTCTTTATTAAGCCCACCTTAAAATATTTTGAGAGCCGAGATGCTGTTGGAGGAATAATTTTTTACCAATTGAGAGTTATAGATATGTGTGGAAGAGTTAGAGAGAATTACAGGGTAAGGTGAAGAGCTGGAAATCCTTTCAGTGCAGAAGAAATGTGGTAGACTGAGCGTGGTGCACAGCTGATCCCAGACAAGGAGGTAAAGCTGTCAACCACGGTGCAGAAGAGGTGAAAAAACACAATAAAAATTTCTGTTCTGGTTTGGGAAGAACCAGTGTGGTGTAGTCACCTCTGACAGTGGTAAGGACTACTCTCTTCTCGATCAATAAACTGGGATTTTTATGTTTACATAAAAAACATGTAACATTTTAATGTTAATGAACATTAAATGACAACTGTCAGAGTTAAAGTGGTTTTTTGAATTTACAGGGCCAGATAACATGCACATGAGTATTTAAAGGACTTGGGAAACTCTCTGTGTTTCTGACTTTAAAGAAACCATGATGCTGATTTTAAAGAAACTAGAGAGCAGTGAAGAAATTCCAGAGCACTAAAGCAAATTCAATTCACAGATAATTTATGTGAGTAAATGCATTTCCATAGATCAAGTTGATAACTTGCTATTAATCTCAGACCAAACATTGGACTTAGAACTCAAGCAGTAAAGATAAGTATGATAAATATATGTACACTGATGTGCAGTGTTACACTAGTTTAACTAGGGGAGAATATAAATATGGAGGAAAAATCATCTTCATTTGCCTGTTTGTTGTGTCTGAGCTTTCCCTTCCCTGGTGCTATTCATTATTTCTGGTAAGAGAGCAACAAGCACCCCATGGCAACTCTTTCTGTGTCTCAATGATGGGGTGCCAGGTCTGTGTTCCCAGGCATGTGCTCAGAGAGCAGCCAGAGCTGAGCAGTGCCCTGTTGCATGGGGTTCAGTGGGATGTGCAAGGCTTGAGAAATCATTGAACACTCACTGAGTTTAGCAAACAGTCAGAGAATAAAAATAATTGCAAGTGCAGACATTTCACGTGATCAGAAAAGAAATCTTGCTCTCCTATGTACTTCCCACAAATGTGCTCATCTGGGCTAAAGCTGCCTTTGAAACTATCCCTGACATCACCCTGAAGGGGTGAGATGAAGCTTAGGTCACTGGGATGCAGATCCTGGGTGGAGATTGCACCTGCCCTCAGGAGTTGCAGTCCTCATGTGCTTCAGAGCTGCTTGTGCTTCACCTCGAAGCACTCAGACAATGTGTGGGCTCCTGTAATAAGGTGTGTGTTTTCAAACTGATAAACAGCAGGCTGAGGATGTGCAGGAAAGATGCAGGAGTACCCACTGCTGATGGAAGGCCTTGTCCCAGCCCAGGGTTTGGACACTGGAACACCTGAGTCCCTTCAGTAATGCCCTGGAGTGTTTCCTGACTCTGCTTCAGTTTTCTTGGGCAGAGCACCCAATTAGGCCACAGGGATAATTGGGTGCTAATGTTTTGTAAAATGCCTTTACTACAAATTAGATTTTTATGATACGCCTGCTCAGTACTCTGCATTTGATTTATGATATGTTGCTAGTAGCAAAAGGAATTTCTACTTTTATTCTCAGAGCTGAGCTCTGGGCACCACAGCCTAAGCAGATGAGCTTAGAACCCAGAAAAAATAGACAAAAGCAAGTCTTGCAATCTAGATATATAAAGCAAATAAAGAAGCTCTTTTTTTATTTTTTTTTTTTTGTCAGTGCATCATCTATAAAGAAAATAGAACTATTTTTATGTCAGTAAAGCCTACAGCATGTGTCAGTAATGGATCAACTATGAAAAGTAATTTTTAATAAGTGTGAATCAAAAAGGGATTAGAAAAGCTCAGGGGATTTGGAGATGAGACTTGAGTTCTGGGAATTCCAGAGCTCAGGGGCATAACAGGTGAATGCTCTGCTACTCATGGATGAGAGACCTGGCAAGGGGGCTGATGAATTTGAGATTTATTATTAGAAAGTAAGGACTGAGGGTATGTATCAATGGAGACCAATTTTGATAGGTAGGAAAGGGATGATTCAGACAGGTAATGAAAAACTCTGAAGAAAATTTTAAAGTCAATTCATTGACTGATAGGAAGCAGGTATAAATCTGCCATAGCTGAAGTAATGCAATTGGATTTATTGCCATAAGCAAACATATGGGATGCAGCATTGCTGAACGACGGGGTCATTTGTGAATATTGTTCCATATAGTGTGCGCCTATTACTGTAATCTAAAAGCCATAAAAATGGGGTGTAGAGCGGGACAAGCAACACAGAGAGCAGCAGTAATGCCTGTCTTCCACCTGCAGAGAGGAAAGTGTCACCTGAGTGACTGCTTCTGAGAAAAGCTTTTAAGAAGTTAACAGCAAATGAACTGAGGAACCAAGGAAGGATACAAAGTCGAAAGTTTTGGAGGATTCATTAGATGTACACAACTGCCACCAGATGGGAAAGCAGAATATGACAAACAGTGCATAATGAAAGAGAGTGGGGAAGGGGGAGGGTGATTTTGGGGATTTGATTTCAGAAAGCAGTGTCTTATGTACCCATCACAGGGAATACCTTCTACCTCCTTAGTGTGTGGAAATGTGCACACCTGTTTTCCCCTTCCCTCCATCCCCCTCCCTCCCTTGTTTTTTCTTTCAGTGACTGACAGCCCACCGTTTGAAGGGAAGCTTAGAGAAAAATCCATACTACTTTTTTTTTTTGTCATAAATTTTAAGCTGAATAATCTTAAGAAAGAGAATTTTCTGAGAGTAGGGGCCTATGAAGAATTTGGAAATGGATCCTCCACAAAAGATTTGTGTACACTGAAGTGGGCATGAATCAGATTACTGGGGTCAATACTGAAACTGTGTATTGTTTAGAAGTAATGCTGAGACCTATTGCTCTTCGAGAAATCACTCAGATAACATTAATCTAAAGCTCTAATTTACAATGTAAGTTCTTGTGCTTTTTTACCATTATTGTTGACTTCATTTTTTATGTTTTCCATGATTTACAGAAATAGGCATTAAATGATGATTTTTCTTTCTCTGGAGGGAGTTCAACATTGGAGAGTTACAGCTGCCTGCTATTATTGCTGCCTGCTTTTTGAAACCTTTTCTGTGACAGATTTGTGATCAAGGTATTCAGCATTTCAAAGTAATGCAATATTTATTTCTGTGACTAACTCATCTGTGTTGTATAGAGAATCTAATATTCTTTATCTGTGAATCCTCACGCATCAGAATATTCCAATATTTTATTATCAACTCTACAAGGATTTTTAGTAGTATTGTTTAGTGAACCTGGTATTTCATGAAATCACAATCTAGCACTGCAATGCAGTCTGTGCTTGTTCTGGAGCAGCTTGTGAGTGGAGCTGGACTGGTACATCCCTAATGGGAAGGCACAACACCGAGCTGTGTGTAGCTGCAATTCTCCTGCCTTGACATCCTAGAGATATGGTTGGGAAGCTCTTGATAGCCATTTCCTAAACTAGAGCTAGCAAGGAAGGAAGGTCCTGAACTGATGATTTCTTTGGTCACAGAAAGGGTAATTCCTAGGATGAGTTTCTTAGTTTGTATACATTAGAATGCTCTGGCTAATAAGTTAACCAAAGACAGCGTGTTCATTTTTTAACTCCTACTCAGGGTGAGTAATAATGTCCCCTATAAATGTTCTGGCTGACATTTAATTTCCATTACCATGCCATTTTACTGCCCAGTTGTGACCCACTCAAGATGGAAAAAAACATTGATATCTTTGCCAGTCATTTTAGATTTCTTGATGGCTTTGCAACTCTGTTAAGCAGAAAGGTTTTCATGTCCCAAAGGTGAAATAATTTATTGTATAAGATCACTGTGTCTTTCTGCTTATAGGGAAAAGAGAGAGCATTGTGAAATAGCAGGTGAGACTGCTTCTGAGCTCTCTGAATAATACTTGAGGGCTTTTCTCTTTTTTAATGTTGAAAAAGCCTACTTATAAGCAGAACTATAAACACATTTAGATTCTAAAATACTACCAATAACAGAGAAAGTTGGAAGCTTACACATCTTTGAGAAAATACATTTAACCACCTATTTACTACTTCTACAACAACAGGAAAACCAAGGAGCCTATAGCAATATTTTGATTCCTTCACTTATCTTTGTTGACATACACATGACTAGAACAGCTAATTAACACTCTCTTAATATTTGCTAAGATGTTGGCTTTGATTAATTACATTTCAATTTTTTCTTCAAGTTTCCTAATTTTTCCTAATTTCATAGTTATATAATTTATCTCTCCAAAGACGTTATTGTGCTTCTCAACCACTGTTCAATAGAGGGTTTTGTTCCTGAAAATTGGGCAACTTGCATTCAGTGTACTTCTTGTCACTGTATGTGTGTGACTTATCTTAGTTAAAGCTTAGGATCCTCTCAGGAAAGCTTTGAGGAGCTTTGACCCACTTTGGGGAGATGTGGAGCTCATTAGGCTGTTGCTATTAAAGGTCCCATTTTGACTCCTGATTATTTGTAGAACGCCTACAGATGGTGTAAATGAGCAACTATTCTTCTTTCTGGAAAACACAAAGTGAAAGAGGCAATGAATATAAAAGACACCTACAGAGTGGTGAATGTCTGGGAGAAGATGAGCAAAAAATTGATTTCCTGACATCTTTTTTGGTGTGATAACATGGGAACTTAGAATTAAGACAACAGATACCTGGTTCCAAACAAAAAGAGCAAGAACAAATTTATAACCCAATCTGCAAACATAGACTAATAGAATGGCCTGAGTTGGAAGGGACCTCGATGATCATCCCATTCCAACCCCACTGCCATGGGCAGGGACAGCTTTCACTAGATCAGGGTGCTCAGAGCTCCACCAGCCTGTCCTTGAACACTTCCAGAGATGGAGCATCGACAGCTTCTCTGGGCCTCACCACCACAGTAAAGAATTTTTTTCTAATATCTAATTTAAGCCAACTTTCTTTTAGTTTCAATCCCTTCCCCCTTGTCCTGTCACTACAGGCCCTTGTAAAAATTCACTATCTTTCTTATATGCTCCCTTCAGGTACCACAGGGCTCCAATAAGGTCATCCCTAAACCCCCTCTTTTCCTGGCTGAACAATCCCTATTCCATGCCCACATTTTGGGTAGGTATTACAGTGCAATTGCTTTAGTTTTGTATTCTATGGATACCTTCCATTGGCCTATGCATGAGAGAATGTTCAAGGATAAGGGCTTAGGTTAGGTTTGACTGAACACAAACTTTTACAATGCTTTACTTGTGATCTGTGGATGACTCTCCCCACCAGCTCCCCCAAGATGTTACACCTGTAATATCTGCACCAGCTTTTCTACTCCTTCAATCAAAAGGCATCACACACCTCAGTTGATGGTTGCTACACCTCATCAGAGCAGAGCAGCATCCAGAAGCAGAAAACATCACTCCAGAACACCAGTGTGGTGCAGAGAAAAGAATCTGACATCCCAGGCCGTGGTGGTGATGCCAGAATGATTTTTTGCTTTTCCTTTTATACCCCCCTTACATATTCTTTTATAGAGTTTTATGTATTCTTAGTGCTTTTAGCCCACACACTTGTAACTTCCCAAGGCTGATAACTCAGCTCAGACCCACGGCACTGTTAAACCAGGAGACTAAACAGTTTGGAAGCCCCAGACACCAAGGGCCTCTCCAAAACATATTTTTGTGAGCTAAGATAGGCCCATCCAGGGGGAAGGTTCCTCAGAACAAGGGGTTCACTCGAGCCTCTCATTGGGGAATCTTTGATCAATATGCTAATTTGGCAAGGCCTGTAATTGTGTGTATTTCGGTGTGACGGTGTACATGCATTTTTCAGGGCATTCCACCTGGACAAAGTGCTGTACCCAAGGACCCTGAAATAAATACCAAGATAAAAACCCCCTTTCCCCATAAACCGTGTTTTGGTTTTAATTTTAAGACCAGGGAAAGGCGTCTGTGGGAACACCTTGAACACACCTTCCTCCCATGTAGGTTGCATATTTTGCTAAAACACACAGCTTTTGCCTGAAAAGGGGAGGGAGCTGATGGGCAGCCTGTCGAGGAAAGGGCATGTGCTGCCCTTAGGGATACAGGGGTGCCTGGCATGGATGGGCAATGGGAGGGGCGGGTGCGAGATGCCCACATCTCCCAGGGCCTCTCTCGCAGCCCGGCTTCCCATGAGAGCACATTTTCAGGCCTATTAAATGCCTCTTCAATTACTCCTTTTTTTTTTTTCCTTTTTTTCTCTTTTCGTTTCATCTTCTCTCTCCCCCAGGAGAAAAGAACGGAGCAGTGCCGCCCTGTGAGGAGCTGCGTGAGAGCCCCTGCACGCACACACCTGTGCATGCAGGATAATTCCTGTGCCCTGCCGGTGCCTGGTGGTGCTGATTGCTGGGATAATTCCTGTGCCCTGCCGGTGCCCGGTGGTGCTGATTGCTGGGATAGTATCTGTGCCCTGTCGGTGCCCGGTGGTGCCAATTCCTGGGTTAATTCCTGTGCCCTGCCAGTGCATGATGGTGCAGATTGCTGGGATCATTCCTGCTCCCTGCCAGTGCCCAGTGGCGCTTTGCTGGGATAATTCCTGTGCCCTGCCGGTGCCCGGTGGTGCTGATTGCTGGGATAATTCCTGCGCCCTGCCAGTGCCCGGTGGTGCTTTGCTGGGATAATTCCTACGCCCAGCCAGTGCCCAATGGTGCCGATTGCTGGGATAATTCCTGCTCCCTGCCTGTTCCCGGTGGTGCTTTGCTGGGATAATTTCTGTGCCCTGCAGCNTGCTGGGATAATTCCTGCTCCCTGCCTGTTCCCGGTGGTGCTTTGCTGGGATAATTCCTGCTCCCTGCCAGTGCCCAATGGTGCCGATTGCTGGGATAATTCCTGCTCCCTGCCTGTTCCCGGTGGTGCCGATTGCTGGGGCTGCAGCACACTGAGCTGGCACCGGCAGGAACTGCACACGCAGCTCCAGCCCCGGCGTGCTCAGCCGCCCGGGTCCTGCTGCTGCAAACACGGCGCGATCGATCATTAATTAGTTATGCTATGAATTCATAGTTCGTGTGGTTTAGCAGTGAAGGTCAAACGCAAAAAAATTTGTTGAAGTGCCCCCAGTGAAAGGGCGCGATCAATTGTTGTCACATTTTAATTAGCATGCTTGTAGAAGGTTCTTTCCCTCTTTTTTTTTTCTCAGCCCCCCCCCCCAGCATTCATATTAGACTAGAACATCTGCTTAACAGTGTTAGTTACGACCTTCAAAAGGAAGTGAGAGTACATATTCATGGTTTTATTTCTTTCTTTTTAAGATATAATATTACAGAAATTATTGTAATAAACATTTGAACCTTTTAGGAGATCCTTTCAATAGCATGAACCTTACAGCTATTAGGGCAATAATAGGCAGCAGTTTTCAGAAAAATAAAAGTCAACCAAAAGTTACTTTTCTGACAAACATTTAAAAAGACTGAGTTAAGGAAGGAACTGGTTTAGATAATTTTCTTTTAAAATCATAATTGTGTTAAGAAGTAGAATCCACTGTATCCATGTACAGAACAAGAATTAATGGAAGTTTTCAAGAACATTTCTGGGTTGGAGTTGCTCACTTGAGACAATAAGGTGTTTTATCCATGATTTTTATCAGCATAGGACCGATGCCACCTAGATTTTTATCTGACCTCATGGCAATGTTTAAACAGCACTTTTAGGCAGTATTGAACTGGACCCTTGCATGTATATATATATATATATATATGTTAGCTCACTGGTAAAGATACCTGTCCCACCTGACTGATTCACTATTCTACCTATTATTCCAAGGGCTCATTTTTTAATCTAGGAAGATCATCATGATTGTTTGAATGGTCATTTCTTCAAATAAATGGAATATCAGGGGACCACCTGGAGGCAGAAATGTAGCTGTGCATTGCACCCATTTCTTTTTCTGCCTGACTTGAAGCATGTGTGTGTGGGCTACGTCTTTCCAATTAGCATAGAGTAGGAAGGATTTTCTCAAACAAGACATGGCTTGTGTGGTGATAAAAAGCTGACCACTTATCCAAGTAAGGCACTGTTATAATTAAAGTGGAAAAGTAAATCAATTTTATGAAATATGGAAGCCTATTTCATCTTGCAATGAAATGAATGGGAGACTGGGTTTTCACAGAGGAAGAAAGACTTCAAACAGGCTACTACTGAGTATTTAAAGCATGGAGTGAGGATGGCTGAACTAGATTCTATGCTTTGTCTCTTTTGGAGCAGAGAGGTTTTATTAATTTTTGCCCATTCTGATTCAAACAATTGTTATTTCGGATCTGAGAGATTCTTTCCACAATCCATCCTTTCCTAGCTCTCCATCCAAGAGTTCTGTGTATAAGAATTCATCCTAGCAAATGTTTAATTGAAATTTATTCATTTTCACGAAACATTTAACTTCAGCCAAATTGCGTTTTTCCTAGCAGAAAAAAAAAAAGGAAAAAAATAATGGGTTATAATTATATTCTGCAGATAGCCATAGGGAAGGGAGTATACAAGATACCAATGGTAAATGAGAGAGTCTGAGTTACAATTCTTTTTACTTTCTTGCACAGAATATTAGTAAATCTCATCTACTTTAGAAAGACATGGCACTTGTCCAGACACCAGAAGTGGTCCATGTCTCTGTATATAGCAGTCACAAAAAAGATCAATATGGAATGTTCAATGGAAGCAGACTGCATGCATAGCATAATTAGGTTGCTTAGGTGACCAGCCCTTGGAAAAACCAGTTTCCAATAAGTAGCAAATTGATCTGCTCGTTCTCACCTTCTCCACATTATACATGCCACTTATGTACTGCAACTCACATTTTCTTGTGCCAGGGCAAGTTTTGCCCATGAAATATCCCAAGGTGAGATTTCAGTGAGGAAAGAAGTTAGGCCAGTGCAAAACCCTTTAAAAAGTATCTGACATTGGATTTTTGACATTCTAATTGGTTGGTTGACTGTCTAGTCTAGTTGGTTGACACAGCTGAAAATTTAGTCAAGAGATTTGTGATTCCTACTGGGTTTGGTGATTTTAAATTTCTTTTTCCAACTCCTTTTTCCATCTTCCAACTCCTCACTCCTTTCTGAGCAGAAGTATTTTTCTCCCACTCTAGATGTGGATCTCGCTATGGCTATTCCAGTTTTACATGATCAGGACTTGGTCAGAACAGAAAAAGGGGGATCATTAATGAACAGATCAGGTTAACTAAACTGTAAGGGAGGCTCTGCAGGCTAGGATTGCTCAGCTGGCTCACTGGTGGAAAACAAACCTGCTAAAGCAACATGTTTTCTGCCAGGTGACTGTACTGACCTGCCTCCCTGGAGAAAACCTGTTTCCATACACGAGGCGAGGCACAGGAGCAGAGAGGAGCAGCAGGAGGAGGGAGGCAGCGTGGGACTGCCTGACCTTCAGTGGATGCTGCTGGGCACACGGGAGATGTGTCTTCAGGCAGCAAGCAGGAGAGAAAAGTGAGCTGGGACTGCAGCTCTGAGCTTCGTGTCAAGACATCACAGGCAGCCTGTGAGCTCACCCTGCCCTGCAGCATCCAAGGTACCTCAGGGGGTTTAGCTCTCTCTCTCTCGCTGTTGCTAGCAGCATCTCCTCTCCTGTCTTCTCTGTGTCAGACCTTAAATTCTGGATGTTCTTTTCTTTTTCTCTCTTCTTTTCTGTAAGAAACTGAGAGTGGCTTCTCTTTTCTGTGCAGATGTCAGGAGCAAAGTGAAAAGATTTATTCTTTCCTGCCATTTCAGCTTTAGCTGTTCTGAGTAGCATATGCATACTCACTTGTGTCTACAAAAATTACCTCAGGTGGCCTGCTATCAATAGGCTTTTCTCAGGGACAAGTGGTGTCCCTCAGGGCTCCACACAGGGTTATTTAAAATCTTCATTAATGACAGAGATGGAGGGATCAAGAGCACCCTCAGCAAATTAGCCATTGACACACCTGAAGGACAGGATGCCATGGACAGAGGGCCCTGGACAAGCTCAGCAAGTGGCCCATGGGAATCTCATGAGGTTTAACAAGACACAGGTCCAAGGGATGGCACCTGGGTCAGGGCAGCCCCCAGTACCAATCCAGGCTGGGAGTGAACAGATCCAGAGCTGCCCTGGGAGAAGGACCTGGGGGTGCTGGTGGGTGAGAGGCTGGCCATGCCCCGGCTGTGAGCTCTGGGAGCCCAGAAACCCCCGTGTGCTGGGCTGCATCCAAAGCCCCGTGGGCAGCAGGGCAGGGAGGGCATTCTGCCCCTCTGCCCCACTCTGCTGAGACCCCACCTGCAGTGCTGCATCCAGCCCTGGGCTCCCAGCACAGGAAGGACATGGAGCTGTTGGAGCCAGGCCAGAGGAGGCCACCAAGGTGATCAGAGGCATGGAGCAGCTCTGCTGTGAGGAAAGACTGGGAGAATTGGGATTGTTCGGTCTGGAACAGAAAAAGCTTCATGGTGACCTTACTGGGGCCTTTCAGTGCCTGAAGGGAGCCCACAATAAAGATGGAGAGAGACAATTCACAGGAGCATTTAGCAACAGGACAAGGGGGAATGGCTTCAAACTGGAAGAGAGTAGGCTTAGATTAGAGAGTAGGAAAAAATTCTTGACTGTGAGGGTGGTGAGGCACTGGCACAGATTTCCCAGAGAAGCTGTGGGTGAACCATCCCTCAGAATGTTCAAGGCCAGGTTGGATGGGGCTCTGAGCAACCTGGGACAGTGCAAGGTGTCCCTGCCCACAGAAGGAGCTAGATGATCTTTAAGGTCCCTTCTAACCCAAACCATTATATGGTTCTATGATTCTCCCTACATTAGTTTTTACAGGTTTATGAAAGGTGTGTACTTAATCTTGAGTTTTAAGATACACTTAAAATCGCACAAATTAACATAAGTTTTACATCCATAATTAAGTTGCAGTCCACAGTCTGCTCTCACCCCACCAAGGTGTCAACTCTAACACACATGGGTGTTAGGCGTGATCTTGTTTTTTACCTAAACTATTTATTTAAGGAATTACAGATACTATATTAAGTATGTTACCATACTTTATGTAAATTACATTTATTTAAGGAATTACAGTTACCATAAGTATGTTATCAGTCTAAATTTTGTCATAAAGGTTTTTCATATTTAAGGATATAAGTACAGCCTCTGAATGTGGATTTCTCTTGAGCAGTTCCCATAAAGGAATTTTGAGTTTTTTTCACTGTGCACATGATTCATATTTTGTTTCTCTTTTCAGTTCTTTGACTGCAGACTTCTGCAAAATGTTTTCATTTCAAGTATAATGACTTCATCCAAGCATAGAGTACTGCTCCATGTTTTTTTCCTTGTCAAGATTTTGAGTAACATTTCATGTTATCTTACATCAACTTATTCCAGTAGCATTTTACAGATTTCTCTCTTTAGACTTTATCTCTATTTTCCTTTTCCTGTTCCAAAAGCCCTGATGTTTAATATGCAGGGTCATAATTTTATGTCCATTTATTGTTCATGCTACTGCTTTTTTTAGTAAATAATTAATTCCTTAATAATTATATTAATATTAGTAAAGTTATCAAAGCACTCTCTTTCTCAGATCTTGATTTCTTATACCATTACTGTTTGACCTCAGTGTATGTTTTGATAAACTCTCTAATTCAACAGGACTTTGACTGGATTTCAGATTTGTTGAAAAGTTTTCACAAGTTTCCTACGCAAGTTTCTTCCCCTCCTGGAGTTCTCAGATGAAACTCTTCACTTTCTAAAATAAATCTTTTAGAGGTCTATGTTTTCAAATTTTTATAGGCTAAACTGGTAATTGGTTTTCACTTCTTTGATCTGTCTGTAGACTGCTAAACAACTTTTCATTATCTGAAAGGTTGTGTTAGGAGAAAAGAGTTTTCTTTAGTGTGTCTCTACCTGATTTCATAAGTAGACAAAGCTCCTGCATGGATTCCTTCCCTTTGTCTGCTGCACTTCCTAGATTGCATAGCTCCATATTCCCTTCACTCCTCATCTTTCTCTTTTGTTCTTGTCGGGGTTTTTAGATTTGCTCTTCTGCTCCTCTCTTGTACCAGACGTACCCTGGCAGGGCCTGTAGGGACAGAGGGTCACCACCATCAGCTGCTCTGTGCCTGGTAATACAAGAAAAGAGATAACTGTGATGAGGCCCCAGACAAGCAGGCAGACCTGTCTAGACCTGTTTCTCCTTCTCTTTTTTTTCTTTTATTTTTTTTCTTTCTGAGGATGGGATCCCAAGGAAGATCAAAAGATTTTAATGTTAAAGAAAATTCATGGAGTTTTAGATGACAAACTAGTTGGGTTAACTTTTTAAAGAGAGAAAGCCAGGCAAGCCAGCTTAAGCAGAAAAGGAGAGTAAAATCTTTATATCCAAATTTTCCCCCAGCCTCAGTGTCCTTGAAGAAAGCTCTGTGTTTCCAGGCTGGATTTTAGCCAACTTTAAATTGTAGCAAACCCTACACAGCTCCCTCTGGGAGATCAAGTAACAGTAGGTTTTTTGCATCATGTTCTCCCAATATTTTCTAAATTTCAATATCATTCTTCTTGTCCCTGCAATTGCTCCCTTCTTTCAGCCCTTGCAGGAGGCTCAGTGGTTTCTTTGCACCAGGAAGGCCACATGAATCCGTTCTTTTTGCCTCAAAATAACAATACACACAAATTTGGAATGGACAAAACAAAGAGACAATTATTGCAGTACTTTCACACACAGGTGACAGAAAGGTTTTGAAAGATGCAGATGCTTGTCTCTGTCGTGTTACTAAAATCCATCAGTGAGAGCAACAGCCTTCTCAAAACAGCCTTCCCAGTCTCCTAAGGCCAATTATCTGTACAGTTGAGTTAACCATGATTTACTGGCAGTTTTCATACAGGTTGAAAACCTGGATTTGTTTGGCAACTGTTTAGTTTGATTGCCAAGGTAAAGAAAAAACTTTCCTGTCTATTTCCTTTCTCATTTTCTGGCATTGGAAAGGTAGAAGAGGTGTCCTGTAAAAAAAAAAAAAAAAAAAAAAAAAAAAAAAAAAAAAAAATTTAAAAAAAAAATATAAACCTATTCTCTTTCAGTTTGAATCCCTTGATCTATCAGCTCATGGCCTTGTAAAAAGAATGCTTCCCTAAATTCACTGAGTTCTTACTGCTTCTCCTTTGTGTCTTCTGAAAATGGAATGAGGCTTCTATGACCCTTTGGTATTTTAGGAATCTTTACTTAGGTGTGTTTGCTTGTTTGTTGTTTATATTAAAATAATTTTTCCCCCCATTCTTTCCCATTTTGGATTTGTTTCTGTTGGTTTCATTGTTGATATTGGGAGCATTTTTTCTTGTTTTTTGCATTTTTTGTTTTGTATTAACTAACACTTTACTGATTATTAAAACAGAGAAGACAAGAAGAAAACTCTATAACCAGGAATTTGTGACTATTGTTAAATATTAGCACAGATGCTAATTTACAGGGGTTTTATTTTATGGGCCTGTTTTTCTTCAGTGATAAAGAGGATAGAAGTTCTTAAAAGGTGAAAAAAAAAAAGCAAGCAGTATAAAATGAAGCTGGCAACGGGAGAAAATTTCTCTTGTGCTCTGTGGGTAACAGCTGCATTTTGTGGTGCAGCCTGTGCAGCAGAAATATTTTGTTTTCTCAGGTACAGGTGCTTTTTAACAGCTTTATTCTGATGATGTTTTGATAAATACTTTAATTACATAAATTCAATGAAGACTTCTGAAAAGAAGAAAATCCAAACAAATTAAAGAAATTCCTTGGATTTGTCGTGCAGAGACTGAATTTTGTCCTTTAATGTGGTGATCAACATCAGTGGTGGAGAATCTGAACCTTCCTTCCGACACTGCCCCAGGGGGTTTCTGCTGCAAAACCGATTAAATGGTACAGAGATAAGACACTTGTAAATAGTCAATAGAAACTGTTCCTGCAGAGGCAGGAAAGGTCATGGAGAACAGTCTTTTGTATGTAAGATACTTAGGAGGTGTTTTTAATGGAGTTTAAATTAGCCAGTTGCCATGAATCCTGCGTGTGCCAGAGAGGTCATGCTACAAGCATGTGCCAGCTGGATTATTGGAGCCAAGCACAGCAGCAGTTCAGGGGGTCTGGCCTGACCTTGCTGAAGGTGTCATTGCAAGGATCTTTGATCCTGTCTTCCCTGCAAGCACTAATTTATGCCAAGATCTCAAAAATAAATTAGCTTTTTTTGAATAAAGGCTCTGTTTTCTCATGTCTGTATCACAGGTTTCGGGTATGTTGCCATAATCTGAGCAACGCTCTGGGCAAATTCTCAGAAGAATTTGGGGGCAAGTAAGACATTTAATGATAGATTTTTAAATTTCAGGAGGAAATGGAATTGGAAACAGAGATGGCTGGATTTTCCAAAATGAGAGCCGTGAATCAATTTGCATTTGTCAGAATCCATGAGTCCAGGTGAGAGCTGATCAGGCTGTGAAAGCCTGGTTCTGACTGCTGCTCCCCACCCCTGCCTCCAGGCTGTGGTGTGATTCTACTAACCTGTCCGGGTAAACACAAACCCTTCAATGCAAACTTGTGAGAGTTGAGTCCTCTGCTCAATGAAAAACAAAGCCAAAATAAGATAACTCACTCTACCAGGTAAAGTTTTGAAACTTGAGCTGATAATTCGCGTGGTTTTTGGAATTTATTTCCAATTTTTCTTACATATTTCTTCCTTTCTTTAAAACTATTGCTTTTTATGGAACATGCTAAAATTTATTATGTCGCTTATTGGTGGTTTTTCTTTTATGGGAAAAAATGCCTTCTGCTTCATCTGTGGCATAGAAAACACTGTATTTGCTGCCTGATACTGTAACACACACAGTAAACAATTAAACAATGTCCCATTGTATGATTGTTTCCTCTCTACTCTGAACAGAGTTATTTTTAAAACTATGTATTGATTTCCTTCTTTTCACTTTAAACCTCCCTGGAAACGACCTCTTGTGTCCTGCAAGGGCCCCTGTTTGTAAATGGTGGCTCAGTTTCACAGGTAAGTAAAAGTCTTCCATTGATCCCTGTAGGACCACTGATGAGCTCCTCAGGGACCTGGGGCCAGGACAGGGAGCACTGCTTTAACAAGCACCCTTTGAGAGAAATACTGTGTGAAATAAAAGAGAGAACCTGCAAAATGGCCTTAAATTTATATTTCCATCAAAATTTCTAAAAAGGCACACAAGTCTCCCAGACCAAGCTACATTTTTGTCATTCAGTAATACAATTCATTCCCAAACCACTTTGGATACTTCTGTAGGAAACCAAAAGAGTAGAAAGCCACAATCACCTCAGAATAAATCCTATGGAATCCTGATTTAAGTCCAAAAACATTTATTATGATTTCTCCATTGAAAAGATGTCATGGTGGGAAGAGGTCCAGAAGCATCTGGATTCTCAGCTTGAGTGTATTCCCATTCTAAAATAAAAATTCATTGTGTGCTTCTTCCCCCTATAGTTCCTGGTGAAGATGTGGGGATATTGTCAAAAAAACCCCAGAGATGGAGCTTGTCATGTAAGACTCACACATTTTATACTACAGCTGCTGCAGGGCCAGCATTAGCAGCCACATATATTTGTATGAATACTTTTTTTTCCCACCTCAACAGAAAAATCAGAGCTGCATATCCAAGACCTAAAGTAAATACTTCATGGGGAAGGACACACGAAGGAGTTCAAATCTTAGGCACTTAAGTATTCTACAAGGGTTACATTTACTGAGTATATTTTGGGCTTTTTTTCTTTAGTGTGAAGAAAGTGTACAAGTATTATTATCTAAAATGAGATGCTGGAAGGGCAAAAGGACTTTCTTTCCTTTTGGATGCATATGTACTTACTTATAAATGGACTAAGAATATCTGCCATTATCCATCTCCTTTTCCTGAGTTTTGTCAGTCGTGCTGCAAAATACATCAGTAACAAAAGGGGTTTCTTTGGAAATAAAGAACTATAGATTATTTTTTTTTTTTTGCCATTTTCACAACACTAGGTGTATGGTTCCACATAGATGAAAAGTAATTTCCCCAGATGTTCCTTGTAAAATGAAATGATAGAATTATTGCACAAAACGCTTCCTTCCAGAAGGTTGGAAAAAAAGTAAAAAATTTAATTTACAGTAATTTGTGTGTACATCCATCAGCTGTATTTTTGTTCCAGACTGAATTGAAAAATCAACTCAAACATTTACAAAAGAATCTGTTCTCTATGGTAATTGGCTCTTGCCATAACAAGGTGCGATATTTTTAAAAAACCTTAAGATATTACCTAGATTCTAGTACTTTATTACCACAGTAGAGTAATGCAGATATCACCGTTAAGTTTTTGACCTCTAAAGAAGGGTAACATCTAAAGATTAACCAGGATCAATAGAGAGTTTTATGGATAGAAGCCAGAGAAATGTCACTTACATTCTTTTTTCGTGATTGTCAGAGAATGCCTGAAGCGACTTTAACAAACATAAATCCATATAAGCAATTTCTCCTGGAAAATGCAAATTCTGTTTTTGCACATTAACTGAAGCAATAGCATTTTAGCTGTGGTTATGGGTTTAAATGTAGACTGCAGTAATTCACGGTTCTGGGTGTTCTAGCTTACAGGTGCCTGGGTGTGTTGTTAAACTTGTTTGTTCAGTGCTTTCACCTTTCAGGAGAGTGGAAACCAGGATATCTTAACAGCCTTAAAGTCCTGTGGCACAAGTCCTCCTGGGATGTGAAGTGTCACGGCTCCAAACTCACAGAGTTAGAGAATGGTTGAGGTTGGATGGGACATCTGAAGATCATCTGGTCCAACCCATCCTGCTCAAGCAGTGCCACCTAGAACAAGGTACCCAGGACTGTGTCCAGGACTGTGTCCAGACAGCTTTTCAGTATCTCAACTCACTGTCTACGGAGAAGGGGTTAGGAAACAGCGAGGAGAGAAATAATTTTATTCCTACATCTAAAGACCGCTAAGAAAATTTACAACTCAGACTTCCTGTGACTACGGTAAGTGACACCAAGAGAGCATGAAACTGGCAGTCACATGTGCTATATGTCTGTTGAAAAGCAAACATAATTGCATAAGCTTTTAAATAATAAGATTTACAGGTCGTGGTGGTAAAATTTGTGAGTTCCTTGTGACAAAATGGGAGACAGAAAAGGATAATTTTAACAAAAGTATCTTTTAAGTGTGCTGAAGTTGACCACAGCAGTTTTGGTGATGTCCTAAGCCCAACAGGAAAAGTAGAATGAAGCAAAATCTTCAAAAATCTCTCTTCTTATTTTAAATAACACTACTAGCATCATCATTAGGGCCATCTTCATATTTCGGAAGAGCCTGGAGATTTTCTGGAACAGTTTAGGTTCAGAGGTGCCTAGATGGTTGCTGATGCATCTGCCTGTGACTAGTGGAGTCCTTCTGCCAGGGAAAATCATTGTGAGAAATGCAGGAAGATTCAAGTTAGAAGGAAGGTTCTGGAGGTCACCTGTTCTAGCCCTTGCTAATTGTCTCCCATGTAGTAGGTTTCCTACAGGAATTGTGTTTTACCTGTCAGTTGTCCCTTTGCCAACAGTGACACTGATTTAGGAAGCTGTCAGGTGGGGAGGTGGCCACCTGCGCATCTCACTTGGGTCCCAACGCTTCCATGGGCACTCAGGTGCAAAATAGTGAAAACTCTTAGAAAAAGGTAGCAGTTTTTGGTGATGCTCTACAGATCTATTCTGTTCCAAGCAGCATGAGAAGCAAACTCCAGAGCAACTCCTGTTGCGAACTACTGAACTGTCTGCAAGGATATAATATTGTGTAAGTACACATCATTTAACTCCTCACATTTTCAATGGCTAAAGGGGGATGTGATCTGCTTTGTAGGTGCTTTGCTTGTTTGCTTTTTAAGCAGTCCTTTCTTATTTTCGGTGAAACACTTTCCCGTATCAAAGTATTTAGTTTTGTCCTGATGCCTTAGGTTTTAACTTTTACATTTTTCAAATGCTGTACTGCTAGTTAAATAATTAAATAACTGTAGCCTGTTAAGTGCTGTTCTCT